>PVKB01000671.1:0-406069 GCA_004027205.1 Ctenodactylus gundi
TTGATGTAGCACTTTACTTGCTGAGCCATTGCTGCAGCCCTTATTTTTGCTTTCTTGATGGTACACTGAAGCACAAAATGTTTTAATTTTATAAATTTCAACTTATTCAACTTTTCTTTTGTTGCTTCAGAGTTTTGTGTCATATCTGAGAAATGATTACCTAATCCAAGGTAAGGAAGATTTACATCTATATTTTCTCCTATACTTATGGTCAAGCAAGTATAAGCCTCAATGATTTTAGAGCCTTAGAGTCAAATGGTCATTGGTTTATTTTGAGTTAGTTTCTGAATATGGTATGAGGTAAGGGTCCAACTTTATGTGGATATCCAGTTTTCCAGTTTTCCTAGTACAATTTGTTGAAAACATTATTCTTTCCCCATTGGATTATCTTAGCAACTTCATTGAAAATCAATTGGCAATTAATGTATGGGCTCCTCCCCCACCCCCTGCCCGTTACAATGAATTACATCCCCAGCACATTATTGTTGTTGTTGTTATTTTGAGACAGGGTTTTGCTAAGTTGTTATGCTGCCAGTCTGGGCTCGACTTTAACAATCCTTCTGCCTCAGCCTCCCAAAGAGCTGGGATTGCAACCGTGAACTACCACACCTGGGTTGGATTTAGTTTTGAACTCTCAATCCTATTCTTTGAATTTATATATTTTTACTTATGCCAGTACCCCAGTGCCACACTTTCTTGATCATTATTATTTTGTAGTAAGTTGAAAATAGGGAATATGAGTCTTCTAAGTTTGGTCTTCATATATATATATATTGAGGCTGGGTCTCACTCTGTATTCCAGGCTGATCCTGAACTTACTATATAGCCCAATCTGGCCTTGAACTCAGCAATCCTCTTGCCTCAGCTTCCAGAGTGCTGAGATTACAGGCATGCGCCACTGCACTCATTATATGCGACACTGGGAAATCAAACTTAAGCATTTGTACTTGGGCAAGCACAACTGTTGAGCTATTCCTCCAGGTTCTGGTCTTCATTTTTAAGGCTTTTTGTCTATTTTGAGTTCCTTGAAATTTCACTTGAAATCTAGAATCCATTTATCAATTTCTTCAAAGATCCTGATAGGTATTGCATTGAATCTGTGGATTAATTTGGGGAATATTACCATCTTAACATTGTCTTTCAATTTATGAACATGAGAAGTCTTTGCGTTTATTTATGTCTTTTAAATTTCTTTTTTTTTTTTTGGTCTGGACAGGGTCTAACTCAGTAGGGCAGGCTGGTCCTGAATTCTCAGTGCAGCCCAGGCTGGCCTCAAACTCACAGCAATCTTCCTGGCTCATTTTCCCAAGTGCTGGGCTTACAGGCATGTGCCACCATGCCCAATTTATATGGTGCTGGGGAATCAAACTCAGGCCTTGTGCTTACTAGGCAAGTGCTTTAACCATTCATTGTGCATTCCTCCAGTGCCTCTTAAATTTCTTTCAATGATGTTTTGTAGTTTTCAGTTATAAGTACTGGTCGTCTTTTAATTTTTCCTCTCTTTCAAGATATTTATCCAGTACATATATACACACACAGACATATTACCTTTGCAGAAGATTAACATAGTTAATAGTTTTATCAATGTTAGATCAACTCCTTGTGTTTTCAATATAGTACCAACTGAAATCCTTGCCTTACACAAGACAATGTTGAACAACAAAAACAAAACAACTTTAAACACAGAGCACTGAGTGTGTACAAACATATTCTTACATAGATATATCCAAAATGGTTTTATCCTTCTATCTACATATTTTGATTTTCTGTACTGGGAGATAGAGTACATAGTACCTCCAGTGCAGATCTGTGCCTTTTGCATCTTTCAAAAATTTGCTGTGAAAGAGATAGAGTCTCCTCAGACTTTAAAAATTTAACATACTTACTTAATATCTCTGCCAGGGGAAGGACACAGGCAGTGTTTATTAATAAAGCTGAGATACAAGGGGGCGGTTGTAAAGATAAGCAAATTCTTAACCAAAATCCTCTCCAGCCTAGTGGAATCAATTGTTGAGCATTTGTCCCATGTGCTAGGTACATTGGGAAGTATAAACATTACCCATTTAATTCTCTTAATCACTCTGAGGTAGTTTGCATAAAACTAACACTCAATGACTTTTAATATGTCACTCAAGGCCTTAGAGTTTATCAATAGAGAGCGTTGATTCAAACACATATTTGATTTCAAAGTTCATCCTTTAACCACTATCTTACTTTCGTTTGAAAGAATAAATTAGACTCCTCATTGGCCTTTAAAAAAAACCTCAAGCCACCAGATTTGAAAGTGCCACCAACGTAACAATAACAACAGGAGTACCTTTCACTTTTAGTGATGATTTTGTATCCCATCCCTGAGAATCTCTACAGAGACACATCTCTCTAAGCCTCTTCCAGTTTAGCCATGGTTCTGTCTGGATTACCTTCTAGTCCCCCTTTTATATTTCTGTGCTAGTTCTCCATCTTTCATCCCAACCATGTTCCACTCCACTGAATGTCTCACCATGCCTAAAATACGTTTGCCCTTTTGCGCTTTGTTGATACATACTTAATATGGAAAGACCTGGTCCCTCCTGTAAACCATTGTCAGGAGGTTGATGAGAAGTCCCTGTAGGTTTTAAACAGAAAAATTATAAAATTTGATTATGTTTTTAAAAAGATCATTCTTGCCAGCCTGGTGGTGCAGGACTATAATCCCAGCACTCTGGAAGGCTGGGGCAGAAGGATTGCAAATTTGAACCCAGCCTGGGCAATTTAGCAACTTAGGGAGACCCTGTCTCCAAAATAAGAAGTAAAATATGAGCTGAGGGTGTCATAGCGAGTAACTCTCTTGGTTGGATCCTCAGTATCAAAAAAAGATCATTTTGTGATATGGAGAATGAATGTAGGCATAAGCGAGAAAGCAGATAGTAGTTAAGGAGTTTCAGCAGTGGTCCAGTAGGAAGATGGTGTCAGTATGTAAGAAGTGGTCAAAGCTGGATATATTTTGAAAATGAGTTAGACTGTATATAAGCAGGAGATTTATGCAACACAACCTGCTGATAGACTGGACTTGGGCTGTGAGAGAAAGCCCAGAGTCAAGGAAGATGAGTCACGAAGGCCTGAACAAGACATCCTCTGTTAGTGTTGCAACGTGACATGTTCAATACAGTCATGGATTTAAACTGAGGCACAACTGTGATTATGGCTTTAAAAAAGCTCTGATTGAAAGAGCTGTCTATTTGTTCCTATGCATGAGAGAGACGTCTTACTTTTCTCAGAACCAACACTATCAGCAGACGCTGAGAAAAAAGTTCCCATCTACACAGACAGGAACCAAGACTTCACTTACAACTTGGCTCAGGTTTTGCAGCCATTAAGGGGCTGAAGTGGGATTTTAAGTCAAATCCAACTCTAGTGCCCCATATTCTTGTCACTGCTCTGAGTCAAAGCACAGAATCAAGATTCCATAAACTCTTCTCCTCTTGAAGTTTTACGTTGAGTCTCCTATACCCTCCTTTAGAGCCTAAGACTGGCAAAGAGCATGCCTTTGTTCTGTGTGTAGCCCATGCCCTAACTAGCTTTGTGATTTAGGACAAGCTTCTTAATTTGATGGTGTCTCATGTTAAGCAGGGCTAGTAATTACTGATGGAGAAAATGCTTTGAAATCTGCTGATGAAAGGACCTCAGCCATGCCTGCAAACATTTTCTTTCCTGTGATATTCTTTTTTGCCTTCTTATTGCTTCCAGGATTCTACACAGGAGACAGAGGAAAGGAAGAAAATAGGGCAGGTACAAAACTGCATTTTCTTTCTCACTAGAAGCCAACGGCACTCTGGGGACTTCAGTGTAGCCATCTCTTCCTCTATGGTACTCAATATATATTCCCAACGGTTGAGGAAATTTTATTCAAAAAGCCATTAAGTAGGCTTTGGAAAACCACTAAAAACCTTCATAAAATGATTTCTAGTTTTATGTTCAGGCTACTGAAACCCTAAGTGTTCTCTAGTAGATAAGTGTCTGCTCTGCAGCTTTTACATGTAATCACTTTTCATCACTGTAATTGCACAATCATAGGTATTATTACCTCCAACTCACAAAGGAGGAATCCGTAGCTTGGTGTAGTTCGTTGAATTGTCCAAAATTACAAAACCAAGAATCTGTAAAACCCACACAGACCAAGCTGGGCCTTCCTGCTTCTAAATTCAGGCTGTTCCTAGGACATCCTGTAGCAGTGAAAAATCATCAGTGATGACAATTCTGAAGTGTCCTATCCCACCCAGGGGGTGTGTGTGGCATTTAAAAATCTTTCACTGCCTGTTCTTTTCATAGCTTAGACCCTGGCACGGGGACAGCTATTTGTGTAGCACAATTGTTATTATTGTGCAGCTCACATATTCTTTCTGCCCTCGGCAAAATTGAACAATGATGGGCTATATTTATGAAACCAGCAGCTTGGAAGCATGAGCTCTAGATTACCATTACAATTGTAGTACTATGGGTTTTTTTCTTAATAGCTTAGCACCATTTATGGAGAAGGCCTTTCTCAGAGAACCATGCAAATAAACTGGTTCTTTGTATACTCAGCAAGCAACTCAAGCAACTTGTGTTTCCCCCGCTATAGTTTCAACCCATCATCCTGCATTTCTCAGCTTCACGAATTCTGACATCACAGATGTGCAGTGATTGTGAAGAGCCATTAGGAGAGTTGCTCCTAGAAGATGAAAAAAAGAAATACAAGTAGTTGTGATTTCCTTTAAGGACATGTTAGGGAGAGGGGAGGGAATTAAAATAGGATAGAGAGGTGAGAGATGAGGAAGCTGTTTGTCATTTAAGATCTCTTCATCAGGCTCACCCCAGGTTCAGGTTATAAATCCAGAGACTCATCTTCAGCTTTCCTAGCTCAAGAGCACTCTTTTATCTTTTAAAGGGGTTGTTAATTTCTGCAAGACACCAGCAATACGTCCTGTTAAGATTCAGACCTGAACCAAAACACCTGTGTATAATTCCCAGCTCTGTCATTATGAACTTGGACAAATTTCTGTAAAATAAGATTTAAAAATCCCTATAGAATTATTGTGAAAATTAAATAATTATACATGACTTTGTAATCAGAACATCATCTGAGGGAAGAGTTAAATGATGGCCTTGAAGGATGGCATAATGTAGCTATTACAGTTATTAGTTAGTGAACATCTGGTCTAGGCCAGGCTCTTTTATAAGCCATGATAGGCCATTTATGCATTCTCTCTCTCTCTCTCTCTCTCTCTCTCTCTCTCTCTCTCTCTCTCTCTCTCTGTGTGTGTGTGTGTGTGTGTGTGTGTGTGTGTGTATTGCTGAGTGCTATAGTTTGGATCTTGAATGTCACCAAAAGCTTTGGAATTGTGTGTTATTGGGAGGTAGATCCTGGTTGGAAAGGTACGATTTTGGGGGTTTGTCCTGAAGGGAATGTATCAACTAATTGAGATTGAGGGTTGCCTAGGGCAGAGCTTTCAGGTGGTACTGATTTGTGGACCAGGAAATGAAGGAGTGGAAATGGACTGGCCGTTCTGAACTAACCTAAGTAAAGGAAGGCAGAAGAAACATTGATGCAGCTTCTTCCTGTGAAGCTCTAGCCTTGGAAGTCTGCAGACTTCGCTTTGCCCCTACTTCACTTGGTCTCTGCAACGGGGTGTACAGGTCTCCAGCCTCTGTCTCTGCCATGTACCTCCACTGCCACTGGCTGCCCCATGATCAGACTCTGTTAAACATTCTGAAACTGTGAGCTAAGTAAATCTTTCCTCCCTTAAATTGTGGATCTTGGGTATTTTGTCACAGCAACAAGATAAGTAACTAAAACACTGAGCATCAAACCCAGAGCCTAACACATCCTAGGCTTATGTTATTCCACTGAACTACATCTAAAGCCTTTGTGACCTCTAATTTTCCCCCCACTATTTCTATTAATACACAAATATAATACATAGCATTTACAACAAATTTGGGTGTTTCGTACATCTATATATCACACCGACTTCACGATCCCTTCCCATCTTCTACCCTCTCACCCCCTCCCTGTCCCTTCCCCTGGCTCCAGCTATCACTTCATATGGTTCCAAAGAATGTCTGTGTTCTGGGTTTTCCAAGTCCGAGAAACCATACGGTGTCTAACATATTAATCTTCCACACCTAAGTCATTTCACTCAAGTCACCACTCTACCCCAGCTTCCTATTCCTTTAATGGGTTCACAGTAGTCAAATCTTGATATCTCCTCTCTGAATCCAACCAATCCCTTCATTGGGATATTCACCAAAAGTTTTTTTTTTCCATATTTTCCTACATCTTTGTTGTTATTGTTAAACCTGGCCTTACCCACCAGTTCACACTAGAAAATAATTATAAGCATGTAGTTCAAAAGGATAGTTAATTTGGGAAAGAAGAAAAAATAATAAATAAATAAATTTCAATTGCCTTAGCTGAACACTGGAAGGTGCATATTTGTACATTCACAAGGTTATCTTTACATCAATCAGTTTCCTTAGGATAAACTTTCATTAGTGACCTAATAAGTGAATTTCTACAACAAAACAAAGTTAAAACTATATCACATTGCTACATTAAATGAACTCAAATCTATACCACATAAATACACTTAAAGCAACAGACATATAGGCAAATCTAGTTATTTCTTAATTTCCTAACTTTCATATCTTATTTACTCATATTTCACTGATTGTGACCTCTAATTTTTATACCATCTCTACAAAATATACATTATCACTAATACACATAAAAGGAATATGAGGCTTAAAGATCCAGAGACCTTAATTTGCCCTAGAAAAAAAGGTAAGTCCTTTTTGTCTGCCCTATGCAGTTCATTCTTTTTGCAATGAATTAGGTAATATATCTTCAATTAGCTACATCTTACTGTCCTAAAATAGACTTGGGATGTGACCCAGTGAGTGATTTGATGAGATCTGGGACACACATTTGCAAATCGTCATTGATGTGTCATTTGAAAAAAATAATTTAGTGTCAGAAGTTCTAGGCCTGTTTTAGGAGTTTGGCCTATCATCTCCATCCCCACAGGCCTGTTCCATCCCTACTACATGTCAAATTATTGTATTAAATGAAATCAGAACTCATAAGCAGGGAAAGAAGCCATTACAAATTATCGATGCCCTGGAAGAGGTCTGAAGCAATTCACATACAATGATTTGAAGCTATTCTTCATCTCCTGTGGTGTCTGATATTTTAAATTAATTGATTAATTAATTAATACACTTATTTTGAGACAGGGTCTCACTCTGTAGCCCATGCTGGTCCTGAACTTACTATGGAGCCCAGGCTGACCTTGGACTCAGGCAATCCTCCTGCTTCAGCCTCCTGAATGCTGCAATTACAGACATGCGCCACCACACCCGGCTTATGTGGTGTTCGGGAATCGAACTCGGGTAAGTAGAGAACTCAGGTATTTAGTGCTCGTCTTAGCACTTGCTAGGCAAGCACTTTAACTGCTTGAGCCATTCCTCTAGACCCTCTCGATTTTCTTAATTGCGAAATGAGGATGAAGTGAAATACAAATTTACAAATTACAATACATGAGATTATGTGTTCAGTTCAACAAACCTTTACAATGCTATCTATCTCTTAGTCATTGGGAATTATACTAGGTGCTGTAAATAAAACTTTATAAGCTGAAAATCAATAATATGAAAGGTGTCATTTTTGACAACAAAAATCCCATAAAAATGGTAACAGTAGTAGTTTTAGTTTCTTACATTTCCTTAACATTTTCCATATTGATTTGCTAATTTTAGTATATGAGCAAGTGAGGCTCAGATAGTTTGAAAGGTTTGCCTGGGACATGAAGAATATACTACAGTGGTTAGAGTACTTGTCTATCAAGTGCAAGGCCCTGAGTTTAATTCCCCAGCACCACATAAACTAACTGGGTGTGGTGACACAGGCCTTTAATCCTAGCTCTTGTAGGCTGAAGCATGAGAATGTGTGTTTGAGGCCAGCCTTAGCTACACAGTGAGTTCAGGACTGGACTACAGAGCAAGATCTTGTCTCAGAAAAAAAAAAAAAAAAAAGGTTTGCGTGAGATCACAAGCCATGTGTCTCGAATATTCTCTTTATAGTCCTATACAGACAAGGAAACTAGGCATCAGGGATTCAACCCTCCTCATCTACAGATAAAATCTTGAATCTCATATGGTTTGGCTTGAACAGTAAGTGAAATTGTATTCCCAAAGCAATTTGACCAGGACTTTCAGATTTTTTAAATCTTAATATGTGTATCTATAACTTTAGGCATATTCAGCTGTTATTCACAACAACTCTGAAGCCATACAGCTAGTAAAGAGTACAGAGAAGACTGGCATCGGGAATATCTGATGTCAGAGCCCTGTTCATTCCACTACACCACACTGCCTTGGTCACTATCCACACAACCTTGGGTAAATTGCTTGACTTCTGTGATACTAAGTTACCTCCCTTGTGAAGTTGTCAGGAAACTTAAACTTGACAATTAAAGTTAAAAAACTCCAAATTAAACATTAGTTGTGGCTATAGCTGATAAGTACACTGAGGTGGAATAATTTAAAACAGTATCTTCTGATCTCTTTTAAGTTGAGAAGGTAACAACGCAATGATTAAGTGGTTGCTCCGCAAACCTGTATGACTTGCTCCTCAAGCCTGGACCTTGTCAGAGGGATCTGAGCAGAGTCAGGAGCTTCTGGAGGTATTTCTGGAAGTGGTTTGCCTAGGATTGCAAAAGAAACATACCAGAGTGGGACCAGCTACCCACTGGGTCTTGTTCAGTTGTCTTTCTCGGTGTATCAAGTGTAGACTCATGTGACAACAGTAACAGTGTGGCCCTGATAAGGGTTGCGGTTCCAACCACAACCGGTGTTATCCTGGGAAACCACACTGGCTCGGAAAGGAAGACCGATTCTGGGCAAACATATGTTGAGGCTAGGTTATGTATGTCCTTACTATGTCCTAAACTGGGAGAGAGATATAGTAGTAAGTTAGCCACATGTCTTAAGGATTTGCTGTCCAAGGAGTTGCTTTAGCTAAAATTTAAAAACAAAGTATAAAAAAAGTCATCTTAGAAAGGGATGTGATATGTAAATTAAAAAAACTTGTAAATAGAAGTCACTTAAGAACAAGAGGTGGGGTATAAATTTCCTTGAAGGCTTTCTTGAAGCTGGGTGCTTTGGCACCCTCCTGTAATCCCAGCTATTCTAGAAGCTGAGGCAGGAAGATCTTGAATTTGGTGCCAGCCTGGGCAATTTAGAACCAATCTCAAAAAAAAAAAAAAAAAAAAGTCGAAAGGGCTGGGGATGTAGCTTAGTGCTAGAGTACCTACAATACCAGGTGTAAGATCCTGGGTTCAATCTCCAGCATTGAAAAAAAAAAAAAAAAACAACAAACAACAAAGAAAAACAAAAACCGAACAAACAGGCTTTTTGAAGTCGAGGGCATACTAACTGAACCTTTGAAAATGGGCGTTTTGTTGGGCATGGTGGTGCATGCCTGGCCTGTAATCCCAGCACTCAGGAGGCTAAGGCAGGAGGGCTGCAGTGAGTCCAGGGCCAGCCTGGGATCCCGAGTGAGTTCAGGACCAGCCTGGGCTGCAGAGCAAGACCCTGACTCAAAAAAACAAAAAACAAAAAACAAAAAAGAAAGAAAAGAAAAGAAAAAGAAAAAGAAAAAGAAAAAGAAAAAGAAAAAGAAAAAGAAAGTAAAAAGAAAATGAGCATTTCAACTGACAGGGACAACATGAGAAAATGTAGACTATGTTATGCTCAGTGTATACTAAGGCCTTCAATAGTACTTGTCATTGAGGAGCTCTTAACCTAGCGGGAGATAGACATGCGTAAACAATCATTAGCGTGATGATGACTTCCTAAGGTGAAGAAGATTCTTTGCGAGGAGGCGGTACTTGAGTCGTACTGGGAAAGGAGGACGAATTTGATTGGTAGGTGGACAAAGAGATGAGTCAGGGGTGCTGCGGGCATCTGAGCAGGTCCCGGGGTTACTTTTATTTTGTTTTGGTTTCATTCTGTGGATCCAACCCAGGGTCTTGTGCACATGCTCTGTCACTGAACTATACCTTCAACCCTTCCCAGCGCTCTTTTGTTAAACAGCCTAAGTGGACAAGGCAGCCGGCAAAGCCAAGTTGTCCTTCCTTCCAAATAGACTTTGGATCTGAGAGGAAATAATGCAAAAACCTTTGTTTTCAATGTAATAGCAGATGGAAAGGTTTGAGAATCAAACTGGTACTGGGATACTCACCCGGCCATGTTAGCAGATATAGGACTTTAGGCAAAACACTTATTTTTGTTTCAGCTTCCTCTTTAGTATCGCTTATTTCTATTTCAGTTTCCTCATTCAGAGGATTGGAAAATAATATGTCTAGTACGCAGCCTGGCCTATGTTAAAAACCATGGATCTTTTTATTTTTTTATTTAGAGACAGGGTCCTGCTCTGTAGTCTAGGCTGGTCCTGAATTCATCATGGAGCCCAGGCTGGCCCTGGACTCAAGACAATCTTCCTGTCTCAGCCTCCTGAGTGCTGGGACTACAGGCGTGTGCCACCAAGCCGGACTTATGTGGTTCTGGTCTTGAACTCAGGTACTCAGTGCACTTTAACCGCTGAGCCATTCCTCCACGCCAGAACCACTAGTCTTTATCACCATTATCTTCCGTTAGTCCCCACAAGCCTCCTGAACTGTGGCTGGAACCTCCTTCATTTCTCACGAGCAGAAGCTCAGGTGCAGGCAGAGATGATCGACCTTAACTTCCCAAGGCAACCCGGAGTCCTCCTCTGCAGCCCGCCGGATTTTCTGTGTATCCGCGCCGGGTTTTTCCAGATGGTCCGGGGCAGGTCCCGGTCCGGCGGTGCGAATTCCAGCACCGGGGTTTAGGTGCCGCGCGGCCTGTGCGGGCTGGGGGGCGGGGCCGGGCCGGGCGGGGCCGGGCCGGGCGGGGCGGGGCCAGGCGGGGCGGGGCGGTCTGAGGAGGGAAGTTGTCGAAGTTAGGGTAGACGCCCGCCCGCCCGCCGCGCCCGCCTCGCCCGCGCCGGTCCCTCCGCCTCCTCCCCGCCCCAGCCCGGCCGCCCGTCCTTCCTTCCCCTCCCGTGCATGATGGAAACACCATGGCCGCGGCAGCCCAGCTCTCCCTGACACAGGTAACGCCGCCCGCGGGTCCCGCGGCCCGCCCGGCCGGTGCCGCCGCCCCTCCCCCGCCGCTCGGGGCCTCGCGCGCCGGCGGCCGGTGTGGCGGGACGGGCGCGAGCGAGGGAGGGAGGGAGGGGGCGCCGGGGCTGCGCCCGCGCGGAGTGGACAGTGCCCCCGCCCCACTCGCGGGCTCTGGGCCGCCGGCCGCGACAGCTCCCGCCCACCCAGGAAGTTTCTCCTGCTAGGCCGGCGCCCGCCAGGTGAGCTCCTGTTGAGCCCGCGCGGGCCGGCGTCGCTCGCGGCTCCACGAGGCTCGCGCCTGGCAGCGTCGCCCCCGGCCCGAGCGCGCCCCCGGCACCGAGCGGCTTTGCGCCCGGAGCGCCCGCGCGAGCCCTCCTTCCCCTGGGATCCCCTCCCACAGACCCCGCGTCCCAGTCGGTCGCAGTCCACGGGGAACCGACCTGCCCTGCTTCTCCCTTCCTAAATGCAGGAAGGATCCCTCCTCCCCTCCGGTAGCTTAACTTTTGATCCAGTGACTTCGGAATCGAAGGTCACCTCCATTTCGCTCGTTTCCACCCGAGTCTTTCCCACTTTACCGGGTGGGAGGGCGAGGGGATTCCCACCGAGTCGCTGTTCCTGTCGATGACAGGCACACGTCCTTCAGCAGGTGTGGCGTTTGCGCTAAGCCAACCGGTAAGATCACCTTCCTTGTCTTGGGAAAATCACCGACGCCTGTTCGGAGTCTTTCCTTCGGCCTGCTTCAGTGCGCCGTCCTTGGACTTCACAGAAAACCTCTGAACATCGTCTGCTCTGGGAGCCTGGTACTCCCCGCTCTGTGAAGAAAGTCCGTGATAATTTTCCCACGATATCCAGGATGATAAAGTGCCAGACACCTGCCAGGCTTTCCCAGCTGACTCAAACTAGCCCCAGCTTCATGTCCAGTTCGTTTGGCTGAGCTGGCGGCAGTACGCGCCCCGGCCTAGGCCCACCTCAGCCTTTCTGCCTGCCTGTAGTGCCTTCCTGGCATTTGGTTCCTTTTGGCCTGGATTTGTCAGTTCTTCTAAGGCTTTCTGACTGCTTGCATCGGGCAGTAGACTTTTTGTGTGTGTGTTAGGGTCAGTAGACTTCAGGCCAAGCTCTAGGGTAGAGTGAAAACACGTTTTCTCTCCAGAAACCAGGGAATATGTCATATCTGTGCCTCGGGTAAAATAATAATTAAGGCTGGTGAGTAAAGTCTGTTTGCAGACTTGCTTGCCTTGTCGTATTTTGACCAGCACCTAAGAGGGAGGAACCTTTTGCATGTAATACAGTGTGTAGTATTGGTCAGGAGTCTGTTTGGAAGTGTCCTTCTGAAACTCAGATTTGAGAAGTGGAAACATTGACTGTTGGGTGTTCACTTTCTGGGACTCTCTTCAGTGACTTGCTTTAAACAAGATCTCCCTTGGCAGGCTGTTGTTTTCTGGCTCTGTTGGCTAATTCCAATAGAAGTTTTCCTCTAAGATTTTGTTTTTTTGAAGACTTATGTAGAATTGCTTCTCTGTTGTGTGCCCAGACTTGACTTTTTTCCTGATTAATATTGTATTTTTAGTTTATCTATACTATCATTCTTTGTGGAGAGTTGCTTCTGGGTCTATCAGTTTTATAGTTAACTTAGATAATTTATATATGTTCTTGTGGTTATTTAGGTATTAATATGTACCTTGAATAAATATCTATCAGCAGGAGTTATACTTCAGTGTGTCATGTTTGGGAGAATATACATCAGTGGTTAATTATGTTGAGAAATATATGAAAATAAGTCGAATTAGAGTATTTTAAGACACTATGAAGTAGTAAGATTATATTGTGAAGGCACAGGAAGAAAACTAACATTCCCAGTGGCTAACGTTCCCCAGTGTGCCTCCTTGTTATTTCAAGACTTAGCAGATGATAGCTAGTATTTTATTTTAATTTTTAAAAATTTTAATTTTTAACTGCTTGAATCCAATAAACTCAGATAACAAACAGTGCAACCTAGTTTCACATTGTATATTGACTTTTGATTCCTTCTCCACTCTTCCAAATACACACGCTTGAACATTGGCAGGCGTAGACTTACTCAAGCGAGGTCCTTTTGGTCGAGTCTCTCTCTTTTTCTGTCTTTCGGCAAGAGGGGATTGTGAGGTGTGAGAGAGGTAGTCTCCCTGTGTTGCCCCAGCTAACACCTATCTCTTGGGCTCAGGTGATTCTGCCTCCGTTTTGAAGTAGCTAGAATTACTGGTGTGTGCCACCTCACTGGGCAAGGAATATCTTTTAATTCATCTCTCTTACTTGTTGCCTGTCTTGAGAAAAGTGATGGATAGTTGTGTGGATAACTGAAACAAGATCCTAAGGGTTCTTTAACAGTTAAACATAGGCTGAAGTTAGTTTCTGTCTCTGGTCATGAGAGGATGGATTTGGAATAGGTTTGTTAATTCATTCAACAAATGTTTTTAGTTTTGTGCAGAGCACTGTGCTGTGGTTGTCTTTAATAGTTTTGTTTCTGGTTTCTTTTTTGCCTTTGTCAATTAAACAAAATTGGCAGTTGGTTGGAAAATGTGAAAAATAGTTTATGCCTGCCTTCCTTCCTCTTTCCTTTCCTGCTAGCCAATTCTTTAACCCCTCCCTCTGCCAAAGTGATTGAAATTAACCTGTTAAAATAGCTTCTGGAGATGATACCAGATTAATGAAATATATTGCATTTTGCCAACAGCTAACTATGTATGACATTTGGTGAGCTTCTGGGTCTCGGTTATCTTAATTTATAGTGCAGGGCTTTCAGGCCCGTGCCACCTACACCTAGCCAATTTTCATGTGGATCTGGGAAACTTTGCCTATATTAGGCAAGTGCTCTAACCACTGAACTATGCTCCTAGCTCTTGATTTTTGCTTATGGTTGTAGATTACAAAAAAGGTACACAATACTTTCTTTTAAATCTTTCCCAGTTTCCCTTTTCTTCTTCTGATCTGTATATCCCTAATACTTTTAATATTATTTAGTTTTCCTTTGCTTGTTACTGTTTTCGAGGAATTTTACTTTGCTTAATCTAACAATTCATTTTACAAGTAAAGGGGCGATTAATGTATGTGAACTAATATATGGTGGATTTAAGATTTGAGCTAAGACTGGTAGGACTAAAGGCTGTTACTTTTCTTATACTTCTGTGGCATGTCCAGTACTTGTATTTTTTATTCTTTTTTTCATATGTGCTCTGTTTTCTTTGTTGTTGTTATTGTGGTTGTCTTGATTAGGTATTAATAGTATGTATCTTAAACTTTCATTTTTTTTTTTGAGACAGAGTCTTACTCTGTAGCCCAGTCTGGTCCTGAACTCAACTATGGAGCCTAGGCTGGCCTTGCAATCCTGTCTCAGCCTCCCGAGTGCTGGGTTACATGTGTGTGCCACCACACCAAGTTTAACCACTGAGCCATTCCTCCAGCCCCTCATAGTATGCATCTTGAGGGAGGCCTGTCTTTGGCCTCTGAATCTCTGTTGCCTTTGATGGTATCCTGGTGCCATTGTGGGTTTATGGCTGGTGGCTGGTTCTTTTGATTATGATATAGCCTTTATCTTACGGAAATATGGCATGTGTATTTTAAATAATCTTTTGGCATTTCAGTTGTATATGTAACTTTTAGGTTAGCAAGAGTGTTCTTTTTTTTTTTAATGGTGGTGGGGATTGAACCCAGTGCTTTGCTGGCCAGGTACTCTACCACTGAGTACCAGGAAGTGCCTTTTTTTTTGAGTCTGGGCCTCACTCTGAGCCCAGACTGGTCCTGAACCATGGAGCCCAGGCTAGCCTTGTACTCAAGGCAATCCTCCTGCCTCAGCCTGCTGAGTGCTGGGATTACAGTGTGTGCCACCATGCCTGATTTATGTGGTGCTGGAGAGTTGAACTAGGGAGGGCACTTAGCGCTTGGCTTGGCACTTTAAGCACTGAGCCATTTCTCCAGCCCAGGATTAAAAAAAAATACAAGAAGCTGTTAGATTGGGATTCAATTAAAAAATTCTAGTATGTTATCCAAAACCAATAAATGGTAAGAATACTTTTCCTTTTAATGTTATTTTTAAAAAATTGCAGGGCTGGAGGAATGGTATAGCAGTTAAAGTGCTAAGGTCCTGAATTCGATTCCCCACCACCATATAAAGCTTGGTATGGTGGCCCACGCCTGTAATCCCAGCACTTGGGAGGCTGAGACAGGCAGATTGTTCTGAGTGCATGGCCAGCCTGGGCTACACCAGTGAGATTGGGGCAAGCCTGGACTACAGAGCAAGACCTTGTCTCAAAAAAAAGAAAAAGAGAGAAAAAAAATTGTAAGAGTAACAAAATTGCATTATAGAAAATTAGGAAATGGGAGGAAAACATTTATGATTTTATAGTTTCTGGTGTTTATTCATTAAAAGGACACAATGTGTGGTAATAAACATAACTTTAATGACCCAGTTTAACAATTACAAGAGTAAATACAAGGCAGAGTTGAAAATTACAACGTGGTCTCAATCAGAAAAAGAATGTTGTACTCAACATGACAGATACTTGAATTTCCAATTTGGGAGAGACAAATTAGTGATATCTTTATTTTTTGCCTGAGTTACACTCCAGAATACGAAGAAGGTCTCTGCTTCCTTAAGAGATATTTAATTATTATAAAAAATTAGTTTGGAATATTCAACACTTGGGAAGGGTTTACTGTAGTTAAAATTAATTAGGAACAGTTGCATTTGTTCAATAAAGTCTCCCAGGAATAATCTTAAGAGTACATTCCATTCCTTGGGATAGAATAGCTCAGTAGTTAAAAGTGCCTGCCTAGCAAGCTCAAGACCCTGGGTTCAATTCCTGAGCATCACATAAGCCAAGTATGGTGGTGCATGCCTGTAATCCTAGCACTGGGAAGGCTGAGGCAGGAGGATTTTCATTAATTTGAGGTCAACATGGGCTCCATACTGAGTTCAGGACCAGCTTACACTACAGAGCCAGGGCCTGTTTAAAAAAAAAAAAAAAAGAAGTACATTCCTTTGTTTTCATTCTGTTTGCAGTCAGAGTGCAATGAAATGTAGTTGAAATCAAGATTGAGCATCCTCAGCAATGAAGCATAGTTCTGAGTCTCTGCTCTCTCTAATAGTCTGTTTTGCTTTGTTTTGGAGACAGGGTTTTGCTCTGTAGTCTAGGCTGGTCCTGAAGTCACTGGGGTAGCCCAGGCTGGCCTTGACCTCGTGGCTATCCTCCTCCCTCAGCCTTCTGAGTACTGGGATTGCAGGCATGCACCATCATGCCCAGCTTTGTGTAGTTTCAGGGAATTGGACTCAGGGCCCTGCCCTTTCAAGGCAAACGCTTTAACCACTGTGCCATTCCTTGAGGCCACTAATGCCTGTTTTAAGAGTTATTTTAAGTCTAGGGTGTTTTACTTGTATTTTGATGTAATATAAAAACACCTCATATACTTCTTTGCTTGTGAGTTTTGAGATTGGTATAATCGTAACTGGAAACCAAAGAGTGAGAAACTGCTGACTGAGATCTGATTACTGAGAGAATTTGTAGAAAATAATAAATGAAATGGCAGTTTGTTAGACAAACCCTTATGTTGGAATTTCATTTTAAAGTGCTTAAACCCTCATCAATGAGATTATTAAACTTACATTTTCTAGAAGCTTTTAATAGTCTCAGGAATGTTGCAGTTTGAATGCTATAGTTTAGTGAAGTGGAACATTTTTATTTAGACAAATGCTGTAATCCATTTAAGCATGCATAGAAAGAGACCAGAAGAAAGAACACAAATTTTATAATTGCATGGTTATAGCTTTTATTTACATTATTATTATTGTTATTTGAGACAGTGTCTCACTTTGTAAGTCTAGGCTGGTTTTGAACTCTGTAGCTCAGGCTGGCCTTGTACTCGCAGAATCCTCGTGCTTCAGCCTCCTGAGTGTGTGGCTAATTTTTATGTGGTGCTTGGGAATTGATCCAGGGTCTTTCACATGCTAGGCAGTTGCTCTGGCCACTGTGCAACACCTCCAGCCCCTTATTTACCTTATTTTCAAAGTTGAACATGCATTCCTACTGTGTGCAGCTGATTTAACTTCTCTATTCTTTTTTTTTTTTTTTTTTTTTGAGACAGGGTCTTGCTCTGTAGCCCAGGCTGATCCTTAACTCACTATGGAGCCAAGGCTGGCCTTCAACTCACAGCAGTCCTTCTGTCTCAGCCTCCCAGACATGCACCACCATGCCTGGCTTGATTTAACATTTCTGTGTGACATTTTAAAAAAACGCTTTTGGCTGACTGGGGACTGACCTCAGCTTTTGCACTGAGCCCCACCCCCAGGCCTTTTCTAAATTCTGGAATGGAGTCTTCATAAGTGGCCATGTTGCCTAGGATAAGCATGAACTTCTGATCTTCCTGCCTCAGTGTTTCAGAGCGCTGGGATTACAGGCGGATGCCATGGTGTGCCTGGCTGAAAATTTACTTATTTAAATTGAGACCAGTAACTGTTTTTTTTTTTTTTTTTGAGTTAAGGTCTTGCTCTATGGTTCATAGAGCTGACTAGTAGCACCTCGCAGTCCTCCTGCCCCAGCCTCCCAGGTGCTGGGAGATATCAGTGACTATAAAAGTAAAACTCCACATTCCAAAATTGTATCTGCACTTAGATTTTATCTTAAAAATTCTCATCTTTGGGTTTAAAGAAATAGTCAGAGGAGTGATAATAATCATAATTGGTTTGGAGCATTCAGCTAGAGGACTAACTTATAATTTTGTGTGCTGTTTTGTAATTTATAAAGCATTTTTGCTCCTTCATTTGATCTTTATGGTAACTAAAGAACTATGCCATTATCTTCATTTAAAATTGGAGTGTACTGAGGTCCAGAATTTGGAACTTATAGCTTGAGTTTTATAGTCAGAGCTAAAACAGCTAGCATGAATCTCTGTTAAAAAAAATCAAGCAATACTATAGAAAATCCTTCCACAGACTTTCATTTCCTTTCCCAGAAGCAGCCAGCCATTTGCTAATTTCTTGTATTTTCTGTGATTGTCTGTATATGTGCATTTTTTTCTTTTTAGTAAGATGCTTATTATTTCACAATTTATCTCATTTTTGGCTTCTCTGATTTAGTAGATTGTTCCATATCAGTACACGTGGCTCTCCCTTATTTTCAATATTCAGGGTATTCCTATATGTGTATGTACTTACTTTATTTAACTTGTCATCTAGCAGTGGACATTTATGCTGTTTCCAGTCTTTTGCCAGCATTGTTGCAGTGAATATTCTTTTACATGTGTTTGTGGGTATGTGCATGTGTATTAGTTTGTGTGGATGTAATTGTTGGGTCAAATAAAACACTTAAGGCTAAAATGTTTGTAATTTGCGTTGAGAAGTAGACCAGTGACTGTGTTTGGGAATGCCATTTCTTCCACGACTTCATTATCATAGTATATTGCTGAACTTTTCTTTGTCAATCTTGTAAGTAAAAATGATTATTTCACTTTTTTAATTTATAATTTCTTTAATTATGGGTTAGGTTGAACTTTAGCCATTTTTATTTTGCTTTTGTTATTGATTGCTCAGTGCTTTTATGTGATTTCCCACTGGTCTTTGGTTCAAAAAAATATGCAAATGTTTTTTTCCTCTAAATTTTTATGGCTTTATATTTTAAATAAATATATGTTTGTATCTAATCTTTTCTGCCAAATCTAGCTTGTTTGTGCATGTGTGCATATGCATGCTGATGAGAATTGAACCTAAGCCTCCCATGTCTAGGCAGGCATTTGTGTCTCAGAGCTACATCTCTAGGTCCAAATTGAGAGTTTTAAACATCTGAAGCAAAGGCAGAATAATATACCTGTAAGAACATTCCTGTTCTCCCTGTGAGTAGCTCTGTTTTGGGGCATGTTTTGTAACTTCTTAGGCTCACTCATTTGTCTGGTGAAATAATTACTAGATGTGTTAAATCTGCAACATTAACTTATAAATGAAAAAGGAAATCTGCTGGGGGAATGGCTCAGCAGTTAAAGTGCTTGCCTAGCAAATGCTAAGTCAAGCGCTAAGTGCCCAAGTTCAGTTCCCCAGCACCATGTAAATTGGTGTGGCACACACCTGTAATCCCAGCATTCGGGAGGCTGAATGAAGTAGGAGGATTGCCATGAGGTCAAGGCCAGCCTGGGCTCCATAGTGAGTTCAGGACCAGCCTGGGCTGCAGAGCAAGACTCTGTCTCAAAACAAACAAACAAACAAAAAGAAGGAAATCAAATTAAATTATTTCACTTAACTTTTCTTTTGTTTTTGGAGACAGGGTGTCTCTTGTTTGTAAGGCTAGTCTTGAACTTGAGAGCCTCCTGTATCTTCCTGTTGACTTAATCTTCACAGCTTTTCTATGAGTAGAAATCTTCTATATTCCTTGTGTAGAGTTGTGTTGTAAATGATAGAGTTGAGACATGAAATCTGGCTCATCTGTTCTCCAAGCACATTTGCTATTTTGCTTCCTGTATGTAAATAGTCACTGACAATATGTCAATCAAGTTTAGGGATGAAAATGGGCATTCATACGTTACATTCCTCTATTTATATGTCAGGGAACTGTTAAGAGTGGTTACTGTGTGTGTGAGAGAGTGTTAGGGAGAAGAGAGAGAAAGAGAAAGAAGAGGGACCATTCAAATATTGGGATAATATAATACTTATTGCTTCTGATATGCAAGCACCTTTTTCAATAATCTTTACAGCTTGATAACCTGATAAACTTCACTAACCTTTTTTTACACAGAGTGGAGCCACTGAAGTAATTTGTTCAAGGTCCTGCTGCTGATAAGAGGTAGATCCAGGATTATAATCCAGGTAGCCAGTGGTCGCCAACCTTTTTGACACCAGTGATCTGTTTCAGGGAAGACTCTTTTTCCGTGGACCAAGGGTGAGGATAGGGGACATGCTGGCATAACTGCCTCAACTCTACCTGAGATTGTCAGGCATTAGAGGCTGGTCAGGAGCATGTAGCCTGGGTTGTGCACAGTTCAGATAGAATTCACCCTCCCATGGGAATCTGACTTGGCCACTGGCCTGACAGGAGATGGAGTTCTACGGTAATAGAAACCCTGGGGAATCCTGTAAATATAGATGAAGCTCATTTACCTTCTACACTGCAGCCCAACTCCTAATGGGCCACAAGCTGCTGCCTGGGGCTTGGGAACCTCTGGCTTAAAAAACTCAGATGTAAGTTGAATGCAATTTTACTTTTTTTCTGCTGTGCTACTGTTGGTATGTTACTCAGGTTGGTCTTGAACTCCTGGCCTTTAGGTATCCTGCCTCAGACTCCTGAGTAGCTGAGGCTACAGACACACCTGGCTTCTAACGCTTTTCTTTTTGTTCCTGTGGTACTGATGGTTGGACTCACACTTGCCAGGTAAGCTGTCTGTTGCTACTTCCGCAGCCCTTTTCAAACTATGAGACAAGGTCTTACTAAGTTGCCAGGTTGTCCTTAGACTTAATGATCTTTTTGCCTGAGCCTGTTAAATACCTGGGACTACAGGTATTGCCTCTGTGTCCTGCTCAAGACTATATTTTTAAGGTCAAAATGGCTTTGATAGAAGTGGCTGAATGTGCTATCAATCCCTAATAATAATTGAACATATATTCTAGGCTGTAAAATCTCATAGGAAAATTAACTTATCATTACCAAGACCACATTAGAAAGTTGTTGAACTAAGCTACAGTAGAGTTTTTGTAGATGTGGTAGGAAGTTGTTTTTTTTTCCTTCCTGTTCTGGGGATTGAATACAGGGCCTTCACTCTGAAAGATAGTGTCCTACTAAGTTGCTAAGTTTCTCAGGCTGGGCTCAAACATGCGACCCTCCTTTCTTAGCCTTCTGAGAGTGTTGAAATTACAGGCCTGTGCCACCAGACCTGGTGATAATTTCACCATTCACAGTCTCTAGGAATTTATTACAAAAACGTAAGCTACAGGTTAGTGTACATCATGCCAGTATAATCACATTCATGTTGAGGAAGTGGAGTAATAAAACAATTGAGATGTTATATATCTCTCTCAATCATTTTTGTTTAGTTTTGTTTTTTTGAGATAGGTCTCACTTTGTAGCCCTGACTGGTCGTGAACTCACTCTGGAGCCCAGGCTGGCCGGCAGTCCTTCTCTATCAGCCTCCCGAGTGCTGGGATTATAGGAATGTGCCACCATGCCCAGTTTATGTGGTGCTGAATCAAACTTGGGTACTTAGTGCTTGTCTTAATGCTTACTAGGCAAGTGCTTTAATCGCTGAGCCATTCTTCCAGCCTGACTCTCCCAATCATTTTTTATGCCTCTTTCCTGCTGTTTTTTTTCTTCTTCTACTTTGTGTTTGCCTTTAATTTAGTATTTTCTTAGGCTTAGAATTCCTTCAGTATTTTATTGCTAAAGATGATAATATAGTATTAGAAAATCCCTAAGAAACTTTTATTAAGTGAAGCCTGGAATCATGTAAAGATCTCTGATGCTGTATTTGTAAACATTGTTGAGAACTGTTACAGCATAAAATAATGGGAGATCTTGGGCCTTAAAGCTAGAATGGCTTAGTTTAATTGATAATTTAGCTAAATTACAGAGATTTTTATGAGGTGTTCACTTAATTTTGATACCAGGGATTTCAGATATCATCTATTTTGTCAACCTTGGATATTTAAAAATAATTAAAAATTTAAAAAACCACCACCAAAAGTTCTCTCATAATCATAGAATAGTCCTGCAGCACTACCATGTCTTATTCTTACTATCCTTCATTGTAGTACTTAATTGCATCAGAAAGTTACTGGTATTAGTAGAAGGTAGATTTCACTGATCACTGAAACTAATGATTTTTGATTACTTCATTCCATCCCGTATGCTATTGGTAGAGCACAGATATGTTATTGTGTATATCCTGGCTGCTCAGGAAGCTGTTAGCAGGAGCATTGCAAGTTTAAGAGCAGCCTGGTAGTGGAGGGGAGAATGCATTAAAGGTGCTTCTGATACTGCTGATTGAGTCTCTTGTTTCAGAAAACATTTATTGAATATCTCCTGTGTGCCATTGTTGTGGTAGGCCTTGGACATGCAAAGAGAATAAAACCATGATCTTTAGCTGAACTAGCTTTTAGTCTCTTAAAGGAACTATGCTGATTTATTTGTGTACTATTGTAGTATCTTGTGATTATGATGAAACTTTTGGTGATATTTTAGTTGTTAATTTTAAAATTATTTTACAGAGTCCAAAGGTGATAATACAGATTGTTTTTAATTATATGTAAAAAGATAAAGAGGACTGAGTACATTGCTCAGTATTAGACCACTTGCCTAGCGTGTGAGGGATCCTGGGTTCAATCCTTAGCATGATGTGTAGGGTGGAAGGAGGCTGATAAAAAATTGTAGAAAAAATTCAGTTAAATTATGTTTTGGTGAATAGAGTTGTGTCTTACTTTTTTTGTTGCTGTGATTCAAGACCTGACATCCACCAGTTAGGGGAGGAAAAGTTTATTTTAGTTCACGGTTTCAGAAGGTTACAGTCCACTCAGGTGTGGCCGACAACATTGACAGTACATGGCAGAGGCACTGGTGGAGGCAGTTCCTCACAACATTGCTAACAGAAAGCCAAGTCAAGGCAAGTGGAATCTATTTTCTTCAGGAAGGCAGGAAGCAGCTTATATATCCTTTCAGGCCTATCCCAGTGATCCACCCCGGTCCAGCCTAGTGTTCCACTTTTTCCAGATGTGGAAGGTGTGGTAAGCCCTCACCACACTTGTAATCCAGTTTATATGCCTGCAGTCTATCTCTCCAGACCAAGGCCCAATCTTCCAATAGCACATGATTCCATAGACAGTCCTTAACATCCAAATACGTGAGATTTTTGGGGGACATTCCACATCCAGACTACAAGTTTTCTTAGTTATTTGTTCATTGCTGGAATGCAATGCCTAATACCTACAATTTAAGGGAAGAAAAGTTTGTTTTAGCTTACAGTTTTAGGAGGTCTCAGTCCATTCATGGATTGCTGGCAATCATGGATGTCCTGGCAGAGGACCTAGCTGGAGAAAAGCTGTTCATCTTGTGTGGACAGGAAGCAGAGTGAGAGAGAAAAGGTGGAAATTGTCTACAGCCTTCCAGGTTATATTCTGATGATCCACCTCATCCAGGTCAAGCCCCAGTGATATGCCGCTTTTGATCAGGCCCCACCTGTTAAAAGCACAGTTAACGGGCTAGAAGAATGGCTCACCGTTACAGCACTTGCTACAGTGCTAAGTATGGATTCCCCAGCACCAAATAAGCTGGACTGGTGGCACATGCATGTAATACCAGCTGAGACGGAGGATTGCCATAAGTCCAAGGTCAGCCTGGGTTCCATAGTGAGTCAGGACCAGCCTGGGCTACAGAGTAAGACTCTGTTTCAAAAAACCAAAACAGAACAAAACAAAAAAATAAAAGCACAGGAAACCAATGGATTAATTCCCATGAGTGAGTCACCTTCGAAACATGAGGCTTTTGGGGGACATTCTGTATCTTTTCCACACTGAGTGTTCACCTTGTGGATGAATATTTGTTTTCTTTTTTTCCCCTCTGTAATAAAGTTAAAACTTTTAAACTTTGAGTCTAGAGTATTAGGAAGGGAGTTTAAGGGTAGATTTAGATTTAATATCTTTTACCTACTACAAAATCGTACATAAAATATTTTGTGTATTTATTGTTTTAAGCAGAATATATCTTGATTCTTATTCTGGAAATACTAAGGGAAGTTTTAAATAACCAGAAGGAGGACTGGAGAAGTAGTGCAGAGGCCCTGAGTTCAGTTGATTCCCCAGCTCCACATGGGCTGGGCATGGATAGACAAAGATGGAAAAATTCTGGTAGTAATCACATGTCGCTTAATGTCAGAATGTGTTTTGAGGAATGTATCTGAGTGATTTTGTTGCTGTGTGATCATAAAGAGTGTACTTAAACAGACTTATGTGGTGTAGCCTGCTGCACACCTAGACTGCCTGACATAGCCATTGCTCCTGGGCTACAAGCCTGAGTGGCGTGTTACTGTTGTGAATGCTGTAGATACCATAACATGATGTATGTACATCTAAACTTAGGTTTTACTTGTACTAGTATCACCACAAATTCGTGAGTAATTTTCTAGTTCGTTAGGACAGCCACTATGTATATCTCTAAGCATTGGGAGTTCTTTTTTTAATCTCTGTTGTAATTTTATGAGCCACTGTTGTGTATGCAGTTCTTTCTTGTCTGAAATGTTGCACAATGCACGACTCTGGTGGTGATGTTTATAGAACATTGTGACTTTTCAACAGCACTAAAATACATCACTTGAACTGTTTGAGTATGCGGATGTTTCTCTAGGTCTTTTTTCCCCTTTGTTTCTTGACACATTGGGTAAGTAGGTTTATCAATGGTCAGGCAGAATTGAGGTTTTGAGAATAAAAGCATAAAACCCAATTGCTACTGTGTGGACTAGTTGGAAAAAAGTTTTACTCATTTTTTTTTCCTGATTGTAAGTGTTGTTATTTAGCTTGTCACCTTTGCACTTCATTATTACATAAATAAATTGTGGTTGGATGGTGTAAATGGTTATTCTTCTCTGCTATCAGATAATATAGTGATATGTATAAAGTTTAACAAAGTTTTATGTTTCATGGTTCTTCTGCTATGAGTTGGATATAGATTTTGCTTGGCTGAACAATGAATGTATCTCATCCTTCGCTGTGTGCTCATAAATAGTGCATTATATCGATACATTGTTACAAGAGCATTAGGTCACATTCACTTTAGTCTTTGTGTGTGTCTCTCAGTACCGGAGATTGAACATGGGCCTTCACTCTGAGCTACGTCTACAGCCCCTTTTCATTGTTTATTTGAAACAGGGTCTCACTAAGTTGCTAAGTTGCCAAGGCTGGGCTTGACTTGAGATTCTCCAGTCTCAAGGTTCTGGCCTCTGCCACTGGGCCTGGCTGCACATTGTCTAGTTTTTGTGTGTGGCATGCTAAACTTTTTTTGTGACCTCAAATAGGTCACTTCTTTTTTGGTAACCTCATTTTATCTGAAAAAGGGACTTAAGTTTTAAGATCCTCTTCAGATTTATTTTTCTGCTTAAAATTGATCCGAAAAGAAAATTGTTAGCTGCTATCGAAGGATTAATGTGACTGTCATCATTGCCGCTCATGTATGTATGCACTTACTTGATTGTACATAGAACCAAAAGATAGATTGAAATATATACAGTGAGTGCTTAAATTTAAAAAAAATTATTATGCTAAGAGATACATTGCCATTAATCTTGCTCATAATACTTCCTCTGGCTTTAAGCATTCTTATTCTGTCATTCTTACCACTTGCAGGAGCAGTTCTGGAAGTTCTCTTTGGTGAATGTCTTTAAGAGATGTGATCCACAAATGCTGCCGAGCAGAAAGGCAGGCCTGACCATGAAAGGTAGACATTATGCATTGTTTCAGGACACCAAGGCAGTCACAATGGTATAGCTAAAGAGGACTTCCCAAAATGCCTCAGAAAGTGGCAAGAATGATGGGATATGTTTGAAGCAAGAGGAAATATTTTGAAGGGTATTAATAGTAATGTCTTTTACAGTAATAGATTTTAAAAATTATTTATTTATTGAAACAGGGTCTCACTGTGTAATTTTAAAAACTTTAAACATTTAAATGCTTCTTGTCCTTTTGACTAAGATCAAGTTTAAAAATTTAAACATTCAGTGTAATTTTCAGTTACACTTGTATTCATCTGATGTTTACTTCATTTGAGTTCATTGTATTTATATAACCTCATGAAGTTGAATTTTTAACATTTGAATTAACTCCATTTGTAGAACCACATGAAGTTGAATTTTAACTTAAATTTGAATCTTTAGTCTTCTGAAAGATAACTAATATTAATTTTTTCCTGTATGCATAAAGTTATTTTTTATTCCATTCTTTTAGTTTCTTATGAAATATTATCTTCTGTATGTCACAAGGCATTAAAAGAAAATCCTGGAATTCAGATTCTAAATGTCTACTGCCATATGTGATATAGCAGCCATTGCACTATAGTAATTTCAGATGTTCCTTAGAGTACATCATAAAACTTTCAAAGTAGTGTGTTGATACATGTCAAAGGAATGTCACTGAGGTTCTAAATATAATTAATTTAAAAGTGAAACTAGGCGTGGGAACAAATAGAAAAAAAGAAATCGAATACTGCAGTGTTGTCTTAACATTCCTGTATTCTAATGAGATCAGTATTAGAGGTGAGGCGTACTACTGCCCATTCTGGGCACATCATCCTTTTCTCTGTCTACTACAGATGCAAGTGTCTACCCATATCTACTGACAGGAGCTTCCTTTTTGCTTTTAGATAGTACATGCTGCTTCTGTTCACTAAGTGGGAGGGGTCTGGGAAGGACCAGTATCAAAGTGTGGAGACCCCAGCAGGGGCGGGAGCTCATGGCCCTGGGGTCCTTGGTTGCTACTGTCCCCAGTCATGGTGTGGGGCTGATAGCCGTGGACTGCTTTGGGTAGTGGCTCTTCTTTGTCTGTATTTGTTTTTCCAAGAGAAAGATGAAATTGCTGCTTACGTTTTTCACTTTATTCTGTCACTGTAAAGAAAAATGTCCAGACTTACGTTCGTTTTTATACCAAGTTGGTAAAACTGCTGCTCTTGATGCCCTCTCCCCACAAGTCTATCTGTGATTAAATTGTATTTGAACTCTGAAAAAGAAAGAGGCCTAAATTGTAGGAAGCAGCGCGGCTGTCTGATGGTGTGCATAAATACTAGTACCCAAAAGCAGATCGGGAAATCTTTAGATTTTGAATATGGAGAAAGCTTTGACTGAATGTTTGATTGTGATGCTAGGGAAAAAAGTGGGTAAATATATGTGATTTGAGTTAATAAAAAAAATTGTTATTTGAAACAGGGTCTTGCTTTGTAGTCCAGGCTAGTCCTGAACTCACTATGAAGACTGGCATACCCAGCAGTCCTCTTGCCTCAGCCTCACTAGTCCTGGGATTACAGGCATTTGCTACCACTGTGCCTGACTTATATGGTGCTGGGGAATTGAACCCAGGTCCTGTGCTTATTAGGCAAGTGCTTTAACCACTCAGCTATGTTCTCCAGCTTGGGTATTTTGTGCACATGTATGTAATATCAACATTACAGTCCGTCCCCTTCTCCTTTGGCCTTCCTACTCTGTCCCTCTTCCCCCCTCATTCCCACTATCACACCCATTTGGTTGTATAAAATGCTTGTATTTTGGGTTGCTCATCTTAGAGAAACCATGTGATACTTAGCTTTCTGAGTTTGACTCACTTCACTAAGCATGAAGGTCTCAAGTTGCAGTAATTTAACTACAAAAGCCTCAAATTTCTTTGTCATTATAAAAGAATAGTACTCCATTGTGTATATATACATGTACACACACACACACACACACACACACACACACATATACCACAGTTTTTTTCTTCATTGATATTTTGACATCTTCTGCAATTTAACTGTTGTTAGTTGTACTGCTATACACATGGGTATACATGTATCTCTGTTATACATTGCTTTTAACTTTTTTGGAAAGATACCAAGAAGAGGTGTTGTTGGATTGAATACAGTATTTATTTTCGTTCTTTCAAGGACTCTCTCTGCTGCTTTCCATAGTGGTTGTAATGGTTTTACAGTCCCACCAGCAATGTAAAAGGGTTCCTTCCTGCTTGTCCCTCTGCCAACCTCACTAGCATCAATTGCTGTTCAACTTCTTGATAAGTGCCATTCTCACTGGGGTAAGACATCTTAATGATGTTTTGATTTGCACTTCTCTAGTGACTAAGGACTTTGACTATCTTCTCATGTATTTGCTGGCTGTTTGAACTTCTTCATTTGAGAACTGCCTATTTCAGTTGCACATTTTTTAAATTGGGTCTTTGATTTTGAGGGGTCTACTTTTCTTTGGTTCCTTGTATATTCTAGTTATTAGTCTCCTGTCTTAAGATGTAGGTGGTAAAATTTTTTTCCCATTCTGTCAGTTTTCTCTTCACACTGTTGATAGTTTCCTTTGCCCTGCAAGCACTTTTTAATCTACTATAATATCATTTGTTGATTCTGGGAACTATTTCTTTTGCATAAAGTGTTCTATTAAGAAAGTCCTTGCCCGTGCCTACGTCTTCTAGATCACTGCCTGTTATATCCTCCAGAAGGTTCAGTGTTTCTGTTTTAATATCTAGGTCTTTGAGCCACTGCCTGTTATATCCTCCAGAAGGTTCAGTGTTTCTGTTTTAATATCTAGGTCTTTGAGCCACTTGATTTGATTTTGGTGCATGGTGAAAGGTATGTCTAAATTCATTCTTTAGCATGTGCATAACATATTTTTCCAGCACCATTTATTGAACAGGCTATCCTTTTTCCTTTGTATATTTTTGGCCTCTTTGTCAATTTTTTTTAAATTTAAAGAGCTTAATTTTTCGTGGACCTGAGAATTTGTCACCAGCTAGTATGTGTCTTTAGCCACCTGTAAGTTGGAAATCAGACACAGGCTGGTTCTCTACCTTCTTCTGCATTGCTAATGACTGTTACTGTTTATCCTTTTTAGGGCTCTGTCTAGGGATGGGTTCTGGCTTCCAAGACATAATAATTGCCTGATGCTTCTTGCTCATTTCATAAAGAAATAATGAGCTTTGAATGTCAGTGACTGTCACCTCTTAGGGTTGGTGACCTTCCTTGCTTCTTGGAGCCAGCAGCTACTGGCATGCCTTGGGAACTTTTCTGGCCAATGGAGACAGTGGATCCTGGCCATAGTTTGTTGTGCTCTGTCGTTCTCTGGCTGCTGGCAGCCTGCAGTATTAGTCAGTCCCTGCTGCAGGCTGTGTTAGTTAGCAGCAGCTGCTTTCGTCACCAGTGTGACCTTTGGCGTTTCCAGCTCTTAGTGTACCAGCTCAGTGTGCCGTATTTGAGACAGAACTGTAACATCTGAAACAGACTTTGTTAGGACTTAGGTTACAGCATAACGAAGAACAGTCCATGCCCTGATCTACTAAGGGCATGAGGAGGTTGCCTATATTAGAAAAAGAAAGGCAAGCACACATGTGCAGTGATAGATTTTGGTTGTGAATAGGGTAGGGGCCTGGCTGACCTAATTGAGGGATGTAGAGACTGCCAGGACATGTTAGAAGCTTGCTTCTGTCAAAGCAAATACATTTGGAGTGGCTTTGGAGTGTCTCATGTAGTCTGGATGGTTGCAAGGTATTGGGGGCTGCTGAGAAAGAAAAATAAAAAGTACTTCTTGGGAGAGATGAGCCTTTTGTCTTTGATCTGAGATCGAACCCAGGGCTTCACGTAGTCTAACAGGTGCTTTATCACTGAGCCACATCCCCATTCCTCCTCCTCTTGTTTTTGAGACAGACTTGTTCTGTAGTCTGAGCTGTTCCTGAACTCAGTATGTAGTCCAGGCTGGATATCTAGAACTCACTGCAGTCTTTCTGCCTCAGACTCCTGAGTGCTGGGATTGCAGGCATGTGCCACCGTGTCTGGTTTAGATGGTGCTTGGGAATTAAACCCAGGGCCTTCAACTTGGTAGGCAAACTGTCTTAACTGCTGAACTATCCCCTCAACACATATCCCCAAACCTTGAAGTTGCCTTAAAAAAAAAAAAGAACTATATGGTTATACTGGTTCTTCCTGGTCTTTTGAACCTTGTTAATTGTGGGGGAAAAAAAGGCTCATTTATGCAAAGTTTCTGTTTTTCTCCTTGAATGAGCTACTCTTCTTTTGTCCGTGTAAACGTCAATGTACTTATTTACCTTAAACTGATTTAGGTCACCTTTTATTAATCAGAGCTATTACTTTTGTGTTAGAAAGCATGCCAACCAACTTTGAGAGTTTACCCTTTCCCATTTTGTAAATCATTATTGATTAAATAATTGGTGAGTAGGTTGTGGTAACAATGCCTGTTAAGGTGGGAGGCTGGAAGAGGATCATATATTTGAGGCTTGTTTGGGCAACTTAGTGAGAACCCATCTCAATATATTGATTAAAAAGTAACATTAAAAAATTAACCCTTGTGCATCTCAGTGTTGACTGAATTTGGCTAGCAAATGCAAAGTCCTGGATCCATCCCAGTTTGGAGAGCAAAAAACAAACAAAACAAAAATTTGATGAGAATTCTTACTAGCAAATTCTTCGCTGTTTTGGAAATAAAATGATAGTTTATTATGTGTGTGTGTGTGTGTGTGTGTGTGTGTGTGTGTGTGTGTTTACTTAGTCCACTTTAAAAGATTACTGTTATTATTTTTAAGCTGGTTGCAGTGGTGTGTACCTGTTGTCCCAGCTATCTGGGAGGCTGAGGCTGGATTACTTGAGCCCAAGAATTGGGGGCCAGCTTGGGCAACATAGTGAGCTTTGTCACCAACAAAAATGGGAGAAAAAAAACAGAAAATGATTACCTCTGAAATATTTATTTTGAATTACATTTGAAATAAAAAGTAGAGTTAGTTGTATAGACCTTTTTTAAAAAAATCAGATTGAATTAAATTCCATGAAAACTAGACCATTATCTTTTGAGTTGCTGCTAGAGTCTATTTATACTCATTGTTTTTCAGTATTATCCGTTTTTACTGCCTTTTTGAAGTTCTTTCATCTGGTGTTTTTGAAGTCTCTCTCTTCTCTCATTTTCCCACCATTTTTATTAATATATATAATGCAATACATAATATTTACATTGAACTTGAATATTTTGTGCACATACATATCACATCAATATTATGATCCCTTTCCTTCCCCATTTTTGGCCCTCCAATGCCCTCCCCATTTCCCCTGAATTCCCACTGTTTTACTCATTTGGTTCTATGGAATGCCTGTGTTCTGGGTTTTCCAAATCAGAGAAACCATGTGATAGTTAACATAAATCTTCTCCATCTGACCCACTTTACCACTCAAATCACCACTTATTAGTTCAGTTTTCTACCCCTGGAATGGGCTGCAGTGGCCATATCTTGATGACTCTTCAAGAAAAAAGTTATTTTTTTTCTGTATCTTACTGTATATTTGTTGAGATTCTTTAGTGTGGCTTCACTCACCAGTCTACATAAGAAGAGAACTATAACAGTGAAATTCATAAAGCTAGAAAACATGAGAATGAAAAAAACGTTGTTTCAAATTCCTTAGCTGAGTACTGAAAGGTAAATATTTGTACATTCAAAAGACATTTAGGTTGTCGTTGCATCAATCAGTTTTCTTAGGATGAACTTACATCCAAGACCAAATGAGTGAATCACTACATTAAATGGGCTTAAGTCTTTTGAATTGGTACATTAAATGAACTAAAATCTATATCACGTAAGTATACCACCCTTAAAGCAGTAGATAGAGTGGCATGCTTAGGTATTTCAGAATTTTAAAAACTTTTATAAATTATTTACTCGCATTTCACTAATTACTAACATTTTCAGTAGGTTTGGTTTATCATTTTACCTACCTGTATATCCCTAACTTCATGTATACATGTTTTTAAAGATTTTATACCAATTCCCTATGTTGAATATAATTATTATGTTTTTAAAACATATACTATTAAAAATAATAATTATGGGTGAAGATTCACAGATTTTATGAGACAATTGGTAGTGTTTTAGGAGGATACCAAACAAATGATTCAAATACCAATTTTTTTTCTTCCACTTTCTGTTTAGATGCTTCCTTTCCACCATTTTTTTTTTTTTTTTTTTTTTTGGTGCCACTTATCTCTCTGTCTCTCTCAAAGATTCCTTCAAGTATTTTCTGCAAGGCTGGGCTAGTGGTCACAATTTTCTTTAGGGATTTTTGGACATGAAAAAGTTTTCTTTCTTTTTCAGTTTTCAAGCATAATTTTGCTGGATACAACAACTTGGGTTGGCACCTGCTGTCTTCTGAAGCTTGAAAAATCTTGCTCTAGGCTCTCTTAGCTTTTAAAGTTTGCCTTGAAAAATCTGCAGTAATTCAAATGGGTTTACTGTGGTAGAATATTGCCTGTTTTTCTCTCGCTGCTTTTAGTATCCTGTCTTTATGTTTTATTTCTAAGGTTTTGATTATGATGTGTTGTGGCGAGTCTTATTGCTGGTTGAGGTTATCTGGTGTTCAATAAGCTTCTTGTACTTGAAAATTAATTTCTTTTGCTAGATTAGGTAAATTTTATTGCACCATTTCAATGAATAAATTCTTTACACTTTTGGTGCTGTCTTTTGCTCTTTCTCCCACACCCATAATTCTGAGGTTGGTTCTCTTTGAATCATGTATCAGCTGTTGTATCCAGCAACTTTGCTCATTTCTCATTTTGGAGTTGTGCCTAATTATAGCATTTGTTTCCTCAACCTTGTCTATAAGGTATGAAATTCTGTCCTCACATATTTGAGTCGACTTCCCCTGCTTTCACATTTTTTTTGAATTTCATCTAGATTTCTTTTCATATTTTCCACTTTTCATATCAAAAATGTTCCTTCATATTTTAGATTTCCTTATTTGCCTCAACCAACTTTTTATTTGTGGCTTCTTAAATGCTCAGTAAGCTTTGTCTCCATTGGAACCACTATTTGATTAATAAGTTCCTCTTTGAGCCCTCTGATCAAGGTTTGCATTTCTTTGAGAATATCTTGTTTGAACTGGTTGTTCAACTCATTTATTTGCTTTTTGACTTTCTTTCCTATGAGTTCCACTACTCCAGGACCCATCACATTAGTTTCTGGGGTCTCAGGTATCTCTGTGTGTGTCCTGTTGTCTTGTCTTTACTGTTGTTGAGTGACTTTAAAGGCCTGAGAGGTTTCTTTGAATGGCTATGACTTTGGGGGGGGGGGGGGCTGCAATTCCTCTTAGTTCTGTGCTTAGAGTGGGCAGTAAGGGAGGACCTAACAGTCTCGAAGCCTTCTGAGATGTCTTCTTCCCTCCCTCCCCCTTTAGCGAAACTCTCCTGCATGTCCTGTTTTTCCTGCCCCAAGGACGGGGCTCTCCACCCTGGGAGATGCTTCCACTACCCTGAGCTGGTCAGGAGGTTGGTTACCTTTTTCTCTGCTCTGCAACTGTCTTAAGATCCTCTGATTTGTAAGAATGTGTAAGAATTTTAGGTTCTTCAAAAGGCAGAATTTACAGATTTTATGACAAAACTCATCTACTGGGAAGGCTTACAAATCTGATGATAGAGATAGTCTAAGATGGCTTCTCAGTCGTGAAGTAGATCTCCCGTCCAGGACTGCAGGATGGCCGGTGAGGTGAGAGTTTGCTGTGGATCTCAGTTGTTTGAAGAACAATGGTGAAGACTGGAGCCTGAAGATCAGTGACTGAAGAGCAACCACAGGCAGGCAGGTGCAAAGCCGAGACTGGAGCAAGTCATCTGTAGACAATCACAAAGGTGAGAGCTTTCCCAGGGGAAGAAGCTGTAACAGTCTTCATCTCTCTTCCTTTCTTTCTACTGTTGGAGTTTCAGTTGGACCTCCCACATCTGGGTAGGTCCTCTTCCCTCATTGGCCAGCTCACAAATAGCTCACACTTGAATCCAGGCTGGTTCTCCATTCCCAGTCTAGGCATGGTTCTTCGTAATTCCCTCAAGTTGATATAATCTCTTCAACGGTCACGCCTTGCTAATAGGTCCTTTTTGTTATAAAGTCTGTAAATCCTGCCTTCTAAAAGAACCCAAACTAGTACAGTCATCATTACACTCTTGTTATTCATTCTGGTTCTGTTTACTGGTCTTTCTTAGACATCACAAGTCTATCAAAAGGTTTTAGGCCTCTACTCTGCAGACTATTCACATTGTGTAAATATATGCATCACAGCATAGGCTCTCTATTGTATTCATTTAGAACTTTCACCTTAGCTGCTGTTCTACCATTAAGAGGTGGTAGAGGTAGTTGAAGAGGAGGAGTTGAAAAGATGCAGGGGCCAGTCTGTTTTCTGGTTTTTCAGCGCTCTTGAAAATGGAGTATTAGCAGAATTCTAAGTAATTTAAGTTTTGTGTTAATAGGTCAAGAATAATTTTATGGTAGCTTATAGAATAGTGTGCATTATATCACTGTATAAGTGTTGCTGAGTGCTGTCTTGTTACTCATTTCCTTAATTTTTTTTTTTTTTTTTTTTTTTTGAGACAGGGTTTTGCTCAGTAGTCCAGGCTGGTCCTGAACTCATTATGTAGCCCAGACTAGCCTTAGGCTCACAGCAATCCTCCTGCCTGTGCCTCCCAAGTGCTGGGATATAAATATGTGCCCACCACACCTGGTTTATGTGGTGTTGGGGGATTGAACTCAGGGCCTTGTACTTGCTAGGCAAGAACTCTAACTGCTGTGCCATTCCTCCAGCCCTTCATTTTCTTAAAAAAAAATTTTTTTTTGTGAGACAGAGAGTCTCACTTTGTAGTGCAGGCTGATTGTGAACTCACTGGTGTAGCCCAGGCTGGCCTTGGACTCAGAACAATCCACCTGCCTCAGCTTCCCTAATGTGGAGCTCACAGGTGTGCACCACCACACCCAGGTTTATGTGGTGCTGGGGAATCAAACTCAGGGCCTTGAGCTTACAAGGCAAGTGCTTTAACCGCTGTGCCATTTCTTCCAGCCCCATTTTCTTAAATTTTGAGAGACAGCATAATGAAAACTGTTTAGAGTGGCTTATTTGAAGGGTGATCTGTTCTTTTGTTTCTTTTTTTCATGCCTAGGCTCCTTGTCTACAGTGTTTGTTTGAATTGCTACCTTCTCTGTATTTCACAATGTTTTTCAACATAGCTTTTTCAGGCAAGTTGCAAAAAGTAATTCAGAGAGGTCCCTTCATTCAGTACTATCTAAGTACCCTTCCTCCAGTTGTCCCCAGTTGTAAAATCCAGTGTAACTACAGTGTCATAGCAAGTCTAGGGAAATTGATGTTGGTACAGTCAGTCCACAGACCTTGCCCACATTTCACTGTTTTTATAAACATGCCATGGTTTGAGTGTGTCCTCTAAAACTCATGTTAAAATATAATTGTCATAATGATGGTGAAACCTTTGAAAGGTAACTAAGACCACGAGGGCTTTGCCTTTGTGAAAGGACTAATGCAGATACCTCCGGAGTGGGTTAGTTATCTTGGTAGAGCCTTGCCTGGGCTTTTGACATTTGCTATCCTCCACCATGTTACAATGCAGTTAGAATGCCCTCTCCCTGTGTTGGCACCTTGATATTGAACTTCCCAGCTTCCAGTACTGTGAGAAGTAATTTATTTTCTTTGTGATTACCCAGCCTGTGGTATCTATTGTAATAGCAGATAGCAGAATAAGACATTCTCACGTACAGGCTGAGTACCTTTATCAGAAATACTTGGAACCAGAAGTGTTGTTGGATTTTGGAACTTTCACATTTTGGAGTATTTGCACATACATAATGAAATGTCATGGGGGATAAGATCTAAGTCTAAACACAAAATTCATTTTTGTCTCATATGTATCTTTAAAGAATTCTTTTTACTTTTTCTTTTCCTTTTCCCTCTTATATACATATCGCATCCCCTTCCCCTTCCCACCCTTCCACCCCCTCCCACTTTCCCTTTCCCTCTTCACAAAGTTTATCTGCTCTTACTTTCTTCCATATCTCTTATGTTTTTAATGGTTTGATTTTCTCATATTAAATATGGTCATGTGATTTTTGTCCTTGCCATTTATTTATTTATTTATTTATTTAGAGATAGGGTATCACTCCGTAGCCCAGACTGGTCCTGGTCTCAATGGCAGTCATCTTGTCTCAGCACCCCCAGTGCTGGGATTACAGGTGTGCCCTACCACACCTGGCTTTTGTGGTGCTGGGGAACTTGGGTACTTAGCATTTGACTTAGCGACAGGTAGGCAAGCGCTTTAACTACTGAGCCATTTCTCCAGCCTTATCCTTGCCTTTGTTGATGTAGTGTATTACATTAATTAGTTTGCATATGTTGAGCCAGCCTTCCATCCTTGGGATGAAGCCAACTTGCTAGTGGTGTATGATCTTTTAGTAATCTGTTGCATTCTGTTTGCAAGTATCTTATTGAGAATTTTTGGTCTATATTCATTAATGAAATTGTCCATTAGTCCATCTTTCTTTCTTGGGTCTTTACGAGGATTGCAGATCAAAATATCTGTTTCCAGGAAGGAGTTGGGCAATATTCCCTCTCCTGTAAGAGTTAAGGGAGTATTGGCACTAACTTTTTCCTAAAGTTCTGATAAAATTCTGTAATGAATTCATCAAGTTGGGGGCTTTTCTGTGTTGGTAGATCCATTATTACTGTCTCAATTTCATCCCTGGCGATTGCTGTATTCAGAGATTCAATATCTTCTTGGCTCAGTTTTAGTATATCATATGTGTCAAGAAATTAGTCCATTTCTTCTGAGTTTGTGAGTTTGTTGGAAAGTAGTTTTTGAAATGATTTCTTGTAATTCTCTGGATTTGAGCAGTATCTGTTGTGATTTCACCTTTTTCAGTATTAATTGCGTTGATGTGAATTTTTTCTTCTTTTTATGAGTTTAGTTAGAGGTTTTTCAGTTTTATTCTTTCAAAGAATCAATTCTTGATTAATTGATTGATTGTAATTTTTGTTTCAATTTTATCGATCTCTGCTCTGATTTCTTATAATTTCCTTTCTTCTACTACCTTTGGATTTGTTTTGTTCATGTTTCTCTAGGACTTTGAACTACATCATTAGATTGTTAATTTGAGATTGCTTTTTTTCATATGTGCATTAATAGCTATGAATTTCCCTCTGAGCACTGCTTTCATTGTGTTCCACAGATACTCATATGTGCTTCCATTAGATTTTAGGAAGTTCTTGATTTCTTTCTTGGTTTCTTTGTTCCATTGCTTGTTTTTTAATGTATCATTTAATCTCCGTGTATTTGAATTATTTCTGTAGTTACTTTTGCTATTGATTTCTAGCTTTATTCTGGTATGATTTGAAAGTATGCAGGGAATGATTTCAGATCTTTTGTATTTACTTAAGCATATCTTTTCTCCCCCCACTATTTTTATTAATATGCAAATGTAATACATAGTATTTACAATGAATTTGGGTGTTTCGTACACATATGTATCATACCGACTTTACAATCACTTCCCATTTTCTACCCTACCACTCCCTCCCTATCCCTTCCCCCAACTCTGGCTATCACTTCATATGGTTCCAAAGAATGTCTGTGTTCTGGGTTTTCCAAGTCAGAGAAACCATACATTGTTTAACATATTAATCTTCTGCACCTAAGTCATTTCACTTAAGTCACTACTCTAACTCAGTTTCTTATTCCTCGAATGGGTCGCAATAGTTAAATCTTGATGCCTCTTCTCTAAATCCAACTAATCCCTTTGTGAGATATTTACCAAAAGTTCTTTTATTCTATATTGTGCTGTATCTTTGTTGTTATTCTTAAACCTGGTCTTACGCACCAGTTCACATTAGAAAATAACTACAAGCATGTAGTTCAAAAGACTAGTAAATTTGGGAAAGAAGAAAAAAAAAGTTAAATTTCAAATGCCTTAGCTGAATACTGGAAGGTACATACTTGTACATTCACAGGGTTATCTTTACATCAATCAGTTTTCTTAGGATAAATTTTCATCAGTTAGCTGGAGCCAAGGGAAGGGACAGGAAGGGTGTGGGAGGGTAGAAAATGGGAAGGGATTGTAAAGTTGATGTGATACATAGATGTATGAAACACCCAAATTCATTGTAAATACTATGTATTACATCTGTATATTAATAAATATAGTGGGGAAAAAATTTTCATCAGTGACCTAATAAGTGAATTGCTACAATAAAACAAAGTTAAAACTATATCACATTGCTACATTAAATGAACTTAAATCTATACCACATAAAAATACTTAAAGTGACAGATATGAAGGCAAATTTAGTTATTTCAGAATTTTTTAAACTTTCATAACTTACTTACTCATTTCACTGATTACTAATGTACTTTTTTCTCAGCTCATTCTCCTCTAGCTGTTGTCGCTTTTCTTCTGGGGTCATTGGTGTTGCTGGCCTCCCTTTCACTTTCTAAGTTTCTTTTAAGTATTCTCTGCAGTACTGGCTCAGTGGTTGCAAATTCCTTTAAGTTGTCTATATCGTGGAAAGTTTTTAAGTTCTCCCTTTAAATTAAAAGATAATTTTGCTGGATATATCAGTCTTGGTTGGCATCTATGTTCTTTTAGTGCTTGGATGACATTGCCCCATGATCTCCTTGCTTTTAGAGTTTGGATTGAGAAGTCTGTCATTATCCTGATGGGTTTATCTTTGTAGGTCACCTTCTGTTTTTCTCTTACTGCTTTTAGTATTTTCTCTTTGTGTTGGGTTTCTAGAATTTTAATTATGATGTGTCATGATGAAGATCTCTTCTGATCAAAGTTGTTTGGTGTTTTATATGCCTGCAGTAGTTTCATGTTCATTTCTTTTCTTAGATTTGGGAAATTTTCTTCCATTATTTCATTAAACATGCCCTTTAAGCCTTTTGTTTTGTCCTCAGTCTTCTTCTGGATTCCCATAATTCTGAGGATGTTTATCCTTGAATCATCTATCAGCCATTGTAATGATTTACTTTCTTTATTTACTTTGTGTTCTTCATGGCCTGTATGTTGCAGCTCAGTCAATTTATTTTTTAGGTCTGATACTCTATTCTGAAGTTGTTTAAAGTGGTTGCTTATTTTTTCCTGTGTGTGTTTCATTTCCTGAATATCTGCATTCAATTTTCCTATATCTCTGTTGTGTTCTTCTCTAATTTCTTGTATTGTCTTCATTGTTTTCTGGTATATTTCTTCTCTGGTCTCCTCTAGTTGCTTTTCAAGGCTGGCTTTTTGCTTATCTATGTGTTGGTGTCGCTCTTTCACTGTCTGTTTTATTTCTTCAATTCCTGCTTTAATTCACTGAATTTCAGGGCCCAGAAGTTACCATCAGTTTTGCCCTTTTCATTTTTGGATTCTGCAATTTCAGTATCCCTGGTACCATCTTCTGGGGTGTCAGGCCTTTTTGTAGGAGATTGGTTAACACATTTTCCCGTGGTTCTGCTACCTTTGGCTGTCTCTGGTGTACAGGAAAGAAGGGTTTGGTGAAGGCCCAGTCCTGAATGCCTCGGGAATCCTCTGGCCCAAGGGACAGACAGGGTGATGGAATTCCCGGGCCTAGATGCCTCTGGAAGCCTCTGGGGCTCAGGATTGGCAGAGTGATGTAATTCCCTGGAAGCCTCTGGAAGCCTCTGGCTCACGGGATGGACAGGTAATGGAATTCCCAGTCCTAGATGCCTCTGCTGTGCAGGGCATTGGTGAACCAGAAGCTTCTGGTGCATGCCAGAAGAACGGGGGTGATGATCCCCCTTTTTGAGGTGTCTTGTTCCTCCTGGTCCACTCAGCACAGCTCTCCGTCTGTCCTGGCTTCCCTCCCCAAGCGTGGGGCACTCCACCCTTGGAGCAGAGGCGCCCTTAGCCATTCAGGGGATCAGCAGCCTTTTTCTCTCTTTTCTCCTCTCTCTGCTGCTTGTGCCAGTTTCTTCCTAGGCACTGTTTAAGGGTGGCCCCAAAACCCTGGTGTGCTCTTCTGAACTTTCTTTTACTTTGAAGGGTTCAGTCTTGGGCTTTTTTTTCCCCTTCTATTTAAAATGGCTCCTGCTGAAGTCACTGCCTGTGATGGCTGCCGAGCCCTTTTTCTGATTTGGGATCCCGGGGCCTTTTCTAGGGTGAGCGCACGCTGCCTTTGTAGTACACACACCCACGGGTTGGTGTTTCGGAGGCCGGGGTTGCCAGCTGCCGACAATTCCCACTTCTCCAGATCCATGCTTACCTCAGACTGAGGTTCTGGCCTCTGGACTTTCCTCTGTCTGTGGTCTGTGGATGCCAGCAGCTCGGGGCAGTGCCGAGTTGCCTGCTTCTTTCGTTCTCTTCCAATGTGACTTCAGGATTTCTGACCCACCCACAGCTGCCTCTCCATTGTTGTGTGCTCTATCCTCTCCCAGCTCCATCAAATGTTCAGGTTCCCTCAACCTTTCCTCTGTCCGCAGCTGTCTGTGGCTCCAGCCGTTTGCAGCTGGCCTGCCATGGCTTCCTGGGCCGCGGGGATTTTTTTTTTCTCTGCTTTCGGTGATCCTTCAAAATTTCTGGCCTCCCCCGTCCTCCTTTCTGTTGTTGGGGATGCTCCTCTCTTTCATAGCTACACCAAACACACTTTTTCTAACTAAATTCTTGACTTTTTAAGTGGGTCAATGAAGAGACATTGTGCAGCGCTGTTACTCAGCCACCATCTTGACTGGAAGTCCCCTAAGCATATCTTATGTACAAGGTTATAGTCTATTTTGGAAAAGGTCCCAAGTGCTGCTGAGAAAATGATGTATTCTGTTGATGTTTAATAGAATAGTCTGTAGATATTTGCTAAGTCCATTTGCTCCATGGTGTGGTTTAGCTGTGATGTTTCTTTATTGATTTTTTTGTCCAGTTGATGTATTTGTGAGAGTAGGGTATTGAAGTCCCATTGTATGATTGTATTTTGGGCCTATTTGGTCTTTCATGTCCGGTACTTTGTGTTGCATGTGACTGGGTGTACCTACATTGGGTACATATATGTTTATAACTGTGAGCTCTTCCTGCTGGCTTGTTCCTTTTACCAGTATATGGTGAACATCTTTGTCTCTTCTGAACTATAAACTTCAAAGCATGGTAAGCTGGCTCAAATATTGTGAGGACAGAATTTCAGACCTTGAAGACAAGGCCTTGGAAACAAATGCCCTATTAGGCACGACTCCAAAATTAGCATTGAGCGAAGTAGCTGGATACAACAGCTGATACATGATTCAAAGAGAACCAACCTCAGAATTATGGGTGGGAAAAAGAACAGAAAATAACCACCAAAGGCATAAAGAATTTATTCACTGAAATCATGCAAGAATTTTTCATAAATCTAGGAAAAGAAATTAATACTCTGGCACAAGAAGTTTATTGAGGGGCTGGAGGAATGGCTCGGGGGTTAAAGCACTTGCTAGGCACTTGTCTATCCAAATGTTCCTTCATGTCTTACATTTCCTTATTTACCTCAGTAAACTTTTTATTTGTGGCTTCCTTTTGTTTAGTGACCTTTATATTCATTAGGACTGCTATCTATTTAGTAAGTTCTCTTTATGACTGCTTATCATTGTTTGTATTTCTTTAAGAATATCTTGTTTGAGCTATTAGCAGAAAATAACTCATCTCTGCCTTTTGTCTTTCTTCCATATGAGTTCCACTCTTTCAGGGCCCATGACATTAACTTGTGGGATTTCAAGCATTTCTGTGTGTGTTCTCTTGTCTTCCCATGTTTCTGTTGTTGATGGACTTCACTTTCAAGGTCTAGCTGACAGATTTCTTTGAACAGGTATGAAGGTTTCTGGGAAGAGCCTAAAATCCTCTTGAGTTCTGTGCTGGGAGTAGGCAGTGATCGGGGACCTAACAGTCCGATGGATTCTGAGGTGTCTGGATCATACCCAGCCCCCTAAGTAAAGCCCTCCCACCAGTCCTGGCTTCCTTTCCCTGAGGATGGGTCACTCCACCATCTGAGGTGCTCTCACTGCCACAAGAGAGGTCAGTAAACCAGTGGCCTTTATCTTCTCTCCACAACTGCCTCTTGTTTCAGTTTCTTCCTGGGTACTGTTTAAGAGTGTCCCCAAACCCCTGATATGCCCCATCTGAGGCTTCTTTTACTCTAAAACGGTTCAGACTTGGGCTGTGTTTTAAAAAATGGCTTCTGACGATGTCATTGCCTGTTAGGGATTCTGAGTGCTGCTTCTCCAAAACTGGTCTAGGCTCTGGGAGGCCTTTTCCTGGGGCAGGTTGCAGTGCATTTGCAGTTTGCACTACCCATCGGTTCATTTCTGGAGGCTGGGGCTACTAGCTGTTGTCAGTTCCCAGTTCTCATGGATCTGCACTTATCTTTGTCTGAGGCTCCTGCCTCTGGGTTTGCCATGTTTGTGGATGCCAAGGGCTCATGGCTACTTGCAGTCAGTTTGGTGTGGCTTCCTGTGCTGCTGTTTTCCTCCAGCAGGTTTAGAACCTTCTGGTGGCCTTCTTTCAGTTGCTGGGGTGCTTTTTTCTCCCGTAGCTAAGTTGAACAGACAGTTTTTAACTAATCTCAACTTTTTAAGTGAGTCCATGAGGAGACCTTGAACAGTTCTGTTACTCGGCCACCATCTTGCTCAGAAGTTCTTGTATATTTCTTATATACATCAAAGCCAGGTGTGTTAGCGCACACCTGTAATTCCAGTACTCAGGAGGCTGAGGCAAGAGGATTGTTATGAACTAAAGGCCAGCCTGGGCTACATAGTGAGTTTAGGACCAGACTGGATTACAGAATGATCCTGTCTCAAAAACAGTATCTTATATACATGGTGTGAAACTAGTTCTCTAGCATATTTTTTAATATCCCTGCATTTTGACTGGTCTGTCGAATGGAATTGTGTATGGAATTTTGTATTTGTAGTGTCATGGTGCTGCTCAGTGTTAGGTTTTGTAGCATTTGGGATTTCAGATTTTTGAATGAAGATACTCAGCTTGTTCAGTTTTATCATGTGTGGACTTAGGTTATTGGAACGACAATCGTGGTAAACAGCTTTTATCGGAAAGCTCCTTTATAACAATAATTCCCAACAGTGGTTTTGACAGTAAGGACCAGTTTAGTTGAAGACTATTTTCCCAAAGTGGTGGGAGGATTGTATGTTAGGAGATTAGTTTTGCAGTGGTAAGCAGTAGCAGGAGGGATAGGGAGCAAAGCTCCACCTCCTGTCAGATCAGGAGCATCTTGAGAACTTAAGAGGAGAGGCTGACAAGAGGTGGAGTTTTGCTCCAGGGTGAGCTCCTGCTCACCACTCGCCATCAGTCCAGTAGCACATTTGTCCAGGTGGCAGCTCCTTCCAAGTTCATTGACTGGTACTGGTCTGTGGCCTGGGGGTTGAGGACCCTTGCTTATCTGCTCTGCCCTCAATTTTATTAAGTCATACACTGATTACTCTTTATCATTTGATTTTAGGATTAAATGAAAATAATTGGCATTATATTTTGTCTCTATTTTCGCTTTTTTCCTTGTTGTTCTATACCATTTACAGTTGAACTAGACCATTAAAAATTTTATTTTGTTATAGAATGTTTGACTCTCAATCATGTGGCCCAGCATCTTCCCCTATGTAACCCTCCTGGAACTGACATTGAAGCAGCTCTTGACATTGCTAACTGTAAATTTTCCCAATGGTGGGACCCCTTTATTTATTTATGCTACCAGATATAATTTGCTTTTAGATTTTCTTACGTGTTTTAACTTTTGCTAGATTATACTATGCTAAGAAACAACTCAAAATATCACTAGCTTAGAGTTAGAAAGATTTATTTATTGCTGTATTACCACTTCTGTAGGAAGTAGGTATGATTTTATCTGCAGTTCTTTTTCTTTTAGGATCTGGCCTGGAGAGTCAGACCCTGCCTGTTTGTGACATATTCTTCTCTTGGCTGAGAGAAAAGAGTAAAAGCTTGCCAAAACATGTAACTTAGAAACTTAAAGCTTCTACTTAAAACTGAAACTTTCTTAAATTTTTATTCACCAAAGTAAGTCATATGGCCAAACTTCACACTGGAGCACCACAGAGAAAAATTACATGTTATATTTTTTATTTTTAAAGACTTACATAATAATTAGCAATTAGCTGTTTAGAAGAAAAATTTCTTACATTTATGAATATTTAACTTTGTCACAAGTATTAGAATTTTTTTTTTCTGAGATAGGTCTCGCTCTGTAGCCCAGGCTGGTCCTGAACTCACTATTTAGTCCCGGCTGGCCTTGGACTCAGCAATCCTCCTGCTTCATCCTCCTGAGTGCTGGGATTACAGTCATGTGCCATCACGTCATGGTGCTGGAGAATGGAACTCTAGTATTTAGCACTTGCTAGGCAAGGGCTTTAACCACTGAGCCATTCCTCCAGCCCCTAGTGATTTCAGTTACAATAAAATTTTAAAAGATCAGAGTTTTTGTAGTTTAAAATTTGTCCTTTAGTTATTTTGTTGCTAAAAGTATATGCACTTTTGTACATTGATTAAAATTTTTGATTTTTCCCTAGATTGAAAAAAGTTACTGTTCTATTTTTATTTAAGAAGAACATACTTATAAAAATGTTTCAGAAAATGCAGAGTAATAAAATAGAAAAATCTGTTTATAATTTCCAGAGGTAATAATTTCTATGATTACTTTAACCACTTTTTTTCCTGCATGCATTATGTGTGACTACTAAAAAAAAAAAAACTGAGTGATCCAATTTACAGTCCAAAAAAAAGTCCAAAAGTCAGTTTTGCTTTGACACATCAAAAACCTTTAGTCATCTTGTTTGTTGAGTGACTTGGCAGTGTGGTTGGCTGTTTCCATTCTTAGCTGTATCATTCCACTATAATAATCAGCATAGAGTATTTCAGAACAAACACTTAAGTAAACTAATACCTTCTCATGTGTGTTTATTCGGTTAACCGATGAATCTATAGTGTGATGATTAACAAGGTACAGTTTGGAGTGTCAGATTTGGTGCTGTGGTGGTGGGGGTCAACCTTAGCAAGCACAAAGCCCTAGTTTCAGTTCCCCAGCACTACATAAGCTGAGCACATGGCATCAGCCCATAATCCCATCATTCTGAGAGGTTGAGGCAGGAAGATTGCTGTGAGTTTTCGGTCATCCTGGGCTACATTGTGACTTTAGGACCAGACCGGACTACAGAGCTAGAGACCCTGTCCTCTCCCCCTTCCTCCCAAAAAAAGATTTGTTACTGTGTATTTTGGGGAGGTACTAAAAATTTAACTAAAATTAGCCTCTTTATGGAGGAACCATTTTACTTGCTTTTTCCAGGAAGATATTTGTACTCTTTGTTAAGTAGATGACTATAATTTTTATTCAAACTGGGACATTTTTGAGAATGAAACAGTTATTGTAAATATGTAATTTATATACCTTTTTATTTTCTGTACTGGGGATTACAACTAAAGCCTTCATACTAAACTACATTCTCAGCCATTTAAATTTTTTTTTTTAATTTGAGACAGGATCTCACAAAGTCATTATCAATTATCTAGTTGGGTATGAACTTGTGATCTTTTTGCCTCAAAGTGCTCCAGAGTATTGGGATTTATAGACATGCATCACCATGCTTAGCTATACAATTTTTGAAATAATTTGTTTTTGACTGTTAATATGGTTTTTATTGCATTGATGGATCCATGAAATAGATCTGTTCAAATTCTGCTCTCAAAATTAATATTTTCTAAAATATTGGTGCAGTCTTTACATTCTTTACATTGACAGTTGAGTGTTAAGAAGAACAAGCAAGTGAATTATCTTTATAACCATGTTTTTAAAACCAGTTTTTTTTCCCTTCTGTCTCTATTTTGATCTTTTACTTTTTTATGGTTTGGTTTTCTCATAATAGAGAAACTGTACGGTACTGTCTTGTATCTTGATTCCTTTGCTAGCGTGCTGATCTCAAGGTGCCTTCATTTGTACAAATGATTCACTTATCTTTCTTTATGGCACAGTAGTAGTACTGCATTGCATAAATGTACCACACCTTCCTTATCCATCTGTTGATGAACATATTGACTGCTTCCAGAATTTGGTCATTATAGGTTGTGTTGCTGTATACATGGGCATGTGTGTGTCACTCTTGTATGATGACTTTAATTCTTTTTTCCCCCATTTTTTTGAGACAGAGTCTCACTCTGTAGACCAGATGTCCTGAACTCAGGATGAGGACCAGGCTGGCCTTGGACTCATGGCAATCCTCCTGTCTCAGCCTCCCTAGTGCTGTGATTATAGGCATGCACCACCATACCTGCCTTATGTGGTGCTGGGGAATTGAACTTGGTTACTTAGTGCTTGACTTAGCGCTTGCTAGGCAAGTGCTTTAACCGCTGAGCCATTCCTCCAGCATGATGACTTTCTTTTGAGAAGATGCCCAAAAAAGTATAGGTGGGTCAAATGGAATACCTGTTTTTAGTTTTTTGAGGAGCCTACTTTCCATAATAGTTGTACTATTTAACATTCCTACCAATAACATAGGAGAGTTCCTTTTCCCCATGACCTCACCAGCATTTGTTGTTTTTCAGTTTTTGATACTAGCCATTGTTACTGGAGTTAAATGGAATTCATTTTTTGTCTTAAGTTACTTTCTCGTTGCTGAGACAGTATACCTGACACTGCAGTCTGAGAGATCTGGTATCTCTGTTTTCATTGTTTCTCTATAGGAATGCTAATGATTTTTGTATATCCGCTTTATACCCTGCAACTTGACTGAATTTGTTAATTCTAAGAGTCATCTGGTAGAGTTTTAGGGTCTTCTGTGTAAAGGATCATGCCATTTACTAAGGATAGTATGACTTTGTCCTGTCCTATGTATATTCCCTTTATTCCATTCTCTTTTTCGACTGCTCTGGCTAAGGTTTTGAACACTGTTGAATAGGAGTGGTGAGAGTGGACACTCTTGTTTTGTTCCTGATTTTAGGAGAAGTGCTTTCAGCTTTTATATAGTTAGGATGATGTATTAATAGTAGAATTGTCATAAATTGTTTTTATGAGCTTAAGGTAAAGTTCTTCTATATCTGTATTTATCAGTTTCTTTAAAAATCATGAATGAATGTTGAATTTTGCTAGAGTTTTATTTATTTATTTTCTTATTTATTTGTTTGTTTTGAGACAAGGTCTCACTCTCCAGTTCAGGCTGGTCTTGAACTTGCTACGTATCCCAGCCTGGTCTCGAACGCAGGGCAATCCTTCTGCCTCACCTCCTGAGTGCTAGGATTACAAATGTTTGCCACCATGCCTGGCTTTTGTGGTGCTAGGGAATTGAATCCAGGGCCTTGAGTTTTCTAGGCAAGCACTTTAACCCCTGAGCTATTCCTCCAGTCCTGTCTTCGTCATTTTCTGTATCTCTTGAAATAGTCATGTACTTTTTTAAAAAAATAAAATTGGAGTATTTTTCAGGGCTGCAGTTTATATTTTGTGGTTGTTAGTTCTTATGACTGATTTTTCTCTGAGTAGTAGTATTTTTATTGCTAATTTCCTTTGTATTTGTGCTCTTTTTTCCTGTAGCTCAGGAAAATATATGCTAGTTAGAGAATATTCTTAAATTTTTTATAGAAAATTACAAGTCTGGAGGAATGGCACAGCAGTCAAAGCACTTGCCTGAATTTGATTCCCCAGCACCACACAAAGCTCGTCATGGAGGTGCATGCCTGTAGTCCCAGCACTTGAGAGATGAGGCAGGAGGATTCCCTTGTGTTCTAGGCTAACCTAGGCTACATAGGGACTTTAGGACCAGCCTGTGTTGAAGAGTAAGAACCTGTATCAAGAAAGAAAAATATACTTATGAGCCCTAGTATTTTTACAGGCAGTGCTTTTGTCCCTATCAAAGATACTCTTTTTGATAATCTCATCTTGTCACCTAAGTTATCCCTGCTTATGATTGTTTGACATGTTCCTCCAAATTATGTGTTCTAAAATTTTACTCAAGTTTTATCTGGGGGCTGAAGGAATAGCTCAGCGGTTACAGCACTTCCTAGCAAGTGTGAAGTACCTGAGTTGATTCCCCAGCACTACATAAGCTGGGTGAGGTGGTGCACCTATAATCCCAGCACTTGGGAGGCTGAGACAGGAGAATTGCATTGAGTCCAAGGCCAGCCTGGGCTGCTCCACTATGAGTTCAGGACCATCCTGGACTACAGACAGTGAGGCCCTTTCTCAGAAAAAAAAAAAAAAAAAGTTTATCTGGTTAAGATAGGAAGACTCTTAATACTACTCCCATAATTCATCCCGAAGTATGATTATAGAATTTCAGAACTAAGTCTTATGTATTATTTGAGCTTTCATCATTTCACTTGTTTAGTATTTCTTCCCTGGCTTTTAAAGTACCCATTTCAGTGTCTTAGCAAACTTTTTTTAAAATAAAAATTGTTATTGAGTTTCAAAAGCATCACTTTTTTTGAGCTTTATTTATTGGCTGTTAGTTCTTGGTCAAGGTTTTCCAGCTGGTTTTGAATAATATGGAACTGACTTTAGGAAGACTTGCTTTCGAAAAAGTGATTGATTGCTTTCAAAGCAAGGCCTCTTTGTGTAGTCAAGATTGATTCTGAACTTACTATGTAACCCAGATTGGTTTTGAACACATGGCAATCCACCTGTCTAGGCCTCAAGAGTGCTGGGATTACAGGCATGCACCACTGTACCTGGCATATGTGGTGTTGGGGAGTTGAACCCAGGACTTTGCTAGACAAGCACTCTAACCACTGAACTACACACCTCAGCCCCTATATTTTATATGTGTGTGTGTCTAAGTTTATACTTAGATTTATACTTGGATTGTGTGTGGGGGAGTTATATTTGTAACCATGCCCTTCTCTTCCCTTACCCACTTAGTCTGTCCTCTCAAATCTATCTTAAACTTTTCTGCAAGCCACCACAAGCCACTTTCTTTTCGGCCAGTCTCAATATCTTTATCCTCAACCAGACCATTCAAATTATTTTCTAAGTATCCCTTATGTTCTGCTTTTCTCTCCTCACATATAATCACCTCATAATTAGAACTGATGCCAAATTAATTTTTACCATGCAGATTGCCTTCATAAATTGCCTTCCACAAAAATATCAGAATCTTATATTCTCTTGAGTACTTCTTGCTGTTCTTTACAGAAATAATTGTGCTTTCTGTTTATTGCATGCCTCTGTAGATGCTCTTATCTTTTTGTAGAATTGTCTTCTCCCCAACCCCTTCCACACTTTATGTTTTTGATATTAACCATGAAACCTGCCTGGTCCAGAACATTCTTACACATTTGTGTACAGGCAAAACTTGAGCCTTCAAACGTTTGTACTCCTGTGTGCTTTTCAGATGAGATGTAAAGTATGTTCCTCAGCTGACTGTAGAATCCTTTGATCTGTGATGTGAATTGATTGGTATATGAGTTGCATGCAGGCAATTCAGATCTAATCTAAGTATCATCTTTTTTGTATAACAATTTATTTGTTTATTTTACTTATTTTTACTTACATTTCCAATGCCAGGGGGTTGAACTCAGGGCCTTGTATGTGTTAGGCAAGCGCTCTGTAACTGAGCGATATATGCAATCCTTCACTGAATTATTTTGCTGTAAGCCAGGTATGATGGTGCATGTCTATAATCCCAGCATTTGGAAGTCTGAGGCAGGAGGGTTGCTCTGAGTCCAAGGCCAGCCTGGGCTACAGGTTTGAGACCCTGTCTCACCCCCAAATTTTTTTTTTTGTTGAAGTAGTTTTTGGAATGAATTCATTGGTAATTTGAGTACTTGGGTAGAAGAGGAGTGATGAGAATGTTGAGCCTCTCATCTGACTTTAATGTATTTTATTCCAGATTTGTTACGTGACATGAGAAAAAGTAAAAATTTGTATTAGAATAATTCTGATGGCAAAATAATTTTTAAATTCTTGTTTCATAGCTTGTCTGCCCGGTTCTTTTTGTAGCCATGTGACTGTTTTATTCATTATCTTCCCTCCCAAAGAACAAACAAAACCAGACTTCTTAAAAATCAAGGATAGTTTATCTTATTTGTCTTTGTTTCTAAAATGTCTTTTCAATGAATGGCATGTTGGTTGAAGTTACTGGGTAGAATATAATTATTCCTTATTTGTTTATTTTAGTTATCAAGTGGAAATCCTGTATATGAAAAATATTATAGACAGGTAAGATTTTTGTTATTATCAGCTATCGTATGTACGTGGATTACCAGCTAGCTGGATAAATTTTGCATGTCTTGTTTTAGCCCCCAACTTTGAGTATTTATTGCTTTTGGCAAACTTACAAAAAAAGAAAATAGAATATTTGTTCATATATAAGTGATGAATGTATTTATAAACCAAATGAATGTGACATTTAAGCCACTTTAAGACTTAATAAAATGTAATTTTCATAAACTGAAAACCGTGGCTCTCATATAAATCTTAAGTGAGCATGAGGGCTGAGGATGTAGTTGTGGTTAGAGCACATGCATAAGGTGCTCGGTTTGATCCCTAGAACCTCACACAGCATAAAAAATGAGTCAAGGATTTTATTATTCAAACCATTAATTACTCTGGGAACCAATCAATATAAAACTGAGAATAACACAAATGAGTTATTTCACTAAGCTAAGGATTTCTTGCCTCAAGTTTGACGTTTAGGCATTTTTTTCTTTTGCTCAGTACCTGGTTTCTCATGTGTTGTAACACTTGAAATAAAAGGTTTCTTCTCTTTTGCTTGTTGAGACTGGACTGTATTAAATACTTTGCATTTGTTCACAGTATACCTAATCTAAAATGGAAATAACAGATTTTTCACAAATAGCATAGTATAATGTTATCTCTCATTACTTAAAAATTTATTTTTCATATGTACAAACGGTACTTTAAGAAGTCTTTAATAAAAGGAATCATTTTTTGGAACTATTTTTCTCTTCCTGGTGACATCATTGTATCTTTTATTTCCCCATTTTATTGATATGTATAAGTGCAAAATTTAAGGTTTACAATGAAGTTTAGCATTTTGTGCACCTACGTATCTTGTCAAGGTGACAAGGACTTTCCCACTCTCCTTTTGTATATTAAAAGAAAGTCTGCTTTAGTTAAAGTTATATGTTTCTTTTAATATTGCTCTAGAAATTAAGTTTTTTAAAAAAAGTTTCCTAAAGATTTTTTTTGAAATAAGATCTCACTCTATAACCCAGGCTAGTCCTGAACTCACTATGTAGCTTAGGTGGGCCTTGGACTCATTGCAATTCTCCTGTCTCAGCCTTCCAAGTGCTGGGATTACAGTAGGCACCATGCCCAGTTTACGTGATGCTGGGGAATAGAACTTGGGTACTTAGCTCTTGACTTAGCACTTGCTAGGCAAGCACTTTAACCCCTGAGTCATTCCTCAGCCCTTAAAGTTTTTGTCTTAATCATTGAATTAGGGCTGGTTTTATAGCTGATAATCCCTTTTTTAAAAAAAATGCAGTTTTTCAGAATAGATATAAAAGCAGTTGATAACTGGTAACTGTTTAAAGAGGCATATAAGATATGCATCTATTCTCATTTGTCAGAAGATCTTTTCAGGAAATGCCTCCTTTTATTGCCTTTTAAGTCTGTTTGATTTTATATGATAACCATAAAATTTTGGAGTCAGATGATATGTGTTAATGTTCTGACTCCACTAATTTGCTTACACTCCCTCTGAGCTTCAGTTTTTTCATTTGCATTATAGACTTTTTTTTTTCTTTTGAGATGGGGTCTTGCTCTTCTGTCTCAGTCTCCTGAGTACTGGGATTGCAGGTGTGTGCCACCACGCCTAGTCTCTGTGGAGCTGGGGAATCAAATCCTGGGCCTTGAGCTTGCTAGGCAATTACTGAATAGTAGGCATTATTTAAAAAATGCTTTGGAAGTTGTAGTTGCTATATAAGTTGTATGGTTTTCCACATATTCCTTGGCCCTTGTTAATCAGAGGAATCCTGTTTCTTTCTTTAGAAAGGCAATTTCCAAATTGCAGGAGTGGAAAGCAGATAGATAAATGGTCATATTTTAACCACGATATTATATTTTAGGCTTACAGTTTGTATCTTTTCAGGTTGACTCAGGCAATACTGGAAGAGTGTTGGCTTCAGATGCTGCTGCCTTCCTGAAAAAATCGGGACTTCCAGATTTGATACTTGGAAAGGTAGCATTTGTTTATGGTAATTAAATTGTAATGAATGTGTGGAACTGTAGATAAAATGAATGTAATTTCAGAAAGAAAGTGAGTCATAGACTAACTTACGGTAATGGGATAGGGGAAATTTGTGATGTCATGATTTATCCTCTTGAAAATAAGGGTCTTCCCAGAGTTTTAGAAACAGGTTATTTTTGAGGTGGTTGAAATGAAGAAGTAATAGTCTATGTGGTTACTGTTGGGAGTTACAGTGCGGACTGGGAACCTTGCCACCTACTCAAGGGGTGGGCTGTGTCACTGCTTCCTGTATGTAACTGTCTCTGTTTAATGTGTGGTGAATGGAGTGGGGATAGGAGGTGTTGGAAAGAGGGCAAAGAGGTGGAAAACCCCTCCTGATACATCCTTATTCAGCATTTAGATATATAGTCAAAATCTGAAAAATAATGTATTAGTAACTTCATTCACAAACATTAACCTCTCAGCTTGCCCATAGGAAACTATACCATCTTAATAGGGATCTGAAAATCAAGGATAGTATTATTTTAGTAGAGAAAGCATTTGCTTTTAGGTCAAAACCTGGGTTAGTGATAGTATTTTACAGTATTTTATACAGTTAAAGATATTTGAAGATATTTGAAGGAAAATTGGAACTTGGGTTTTAGTTGTTTCCTTGATAACCTTGAATGTTCTTGAGCCATATCACTTTAATGTGATTGGGCCTTAGTATCTTTGTGAAAGGTGGCAGTGAATGATTTTTAAGTATTCTTTTCACTTTTAATTGTATTTCTTAGATTTGATTACCAGAGAGCATGAGGTGGTAATTTGTAGGAATTTAACTTATCTTTAAGATGATATCTGTTGAAAATGGGGCTTGATTCTTTTCTTTCTAATTTTTAGATTTGGGATTTAGCCGACACAGATGGCAAAGGTATCCTGACCAAACAAGTAAGATTCATAGATTCATATGAAAAAAATCGAATGATTTGAATTTAAAAATTTTTTATTTCTAAGCTACGAATTAATTCTATCAGTATTAGTGCTTTGCAAGATCAGGTAGCATAACACTGAAAATATTTCCAACAAACGTTGAAGAATCTAATTCTTAAAGGATAGTGTTAGTTTGGTGATACTCCCTTGAGATTTTTCTGTCCTACAGAGAGACTTTGCTTTTTGCATCTTACTTAGTAAATTTCTTTCTTTCTCTTTTCTTTTCTTTTCTTGTCTTTTCTTTTCTTTTTTTTCTTTGAGAGGGTCTTGCTCTGCAGCCTAGCCTGGTCCTTAACTCACTGTGGAGCCCAGGCTGGCTTGGGACTCATGGCAGTCCTCCTGTCTCAGCCTCCGGAGTGCTGGGATTATAGGCACGCACCACCACGCCCGACTTATATGGTGCTGGAGAATTGAACTCGGGTACTTAGTGCTTGACTTAGCGCTTGCTAGTCAAGTGCTTTAACTGCTGAGCAATTCTTCCAACCTGTTATTTTATATTAAATTTCTTGAAGATAAAAGGTTTTAAGTAAATGCTGACTTTATTAGTTAAGTGTTAAGTATTACCTAGTACATACAAAAGGAATGGCTTGGCTTATCAACCTGAGTATTCTGGTCTGGATCTTATCTCTGACATACAAACTGAAAGAGTGGTTTATCAACCAGAAGTGAACTCTGGAACAGAAATACATGAATATGGTTATGACCCAGAGTATTGAATATCATTTGTGACTTTGATATTTCCCTTGTTGGATATGGATTTCTATGGGATTGAATTTGAAATTACCTACATGCTGATAATTTTTTTTTTGGAGGGTACAATTAAAGTTTATTTCTCCCATGGGCCAAAACTCAGAAAAAGAATGCAAAAAATTAAACGAGAATGTCAGAGTATCCAATTTCTTAATTCAGATTTCAGGGCCAGATTTTAGTCCTCCTTGGAGTCTCTGTCTAGAAGGAGCAATTTGGTACATTGGAGATAGGAACACTAAATTTATATGGGCACTCAGGTGCTATGTACTCAGTCAGCAAATATTGTTGAGTACCTTTTAAAAGCTGGGCCTTAGAGTTACAGAAGTGAACGTGACAGATGTGGTCTCTATTATAAGTTTATTGTATAATAAATTCTCTATTGGCGTATCCATTTTGAGTTGTGTTTGTTGCATCCAGGATTTATGGGTCTGCAGGTAAACTGAGTTTACACTGAAGACACAGTTTTTAAAGTTAATGTATGAAAGAAAGGAAACCAACATTTACTAAGCTTTTGGGTTCCAGAAAATGGGATTTGGCACTTTCCTCCTCTATGTTACAGCTATTTTGTTGCTTATGAGATATTACAGGGTGTGTATTAATAGTATTTGGCCCTCTCTAATTGAAGAATTTATTTAGCTTGCACATGCAGCTGTAAGTTGCAGAACTAGAATTTAATAGAGAATTATTTCACTTCATCAGTCGTTCATTCTGTGAACTTAATTACCCGAGTAATTCCGTCTCACAGAGTACAGAACGAAAGAACCTAAGGAACACTAATAACACCAGCATTTGAGGTTTAGTGGAGGCATTGACTTTGGGAAGAGAGACTTGAAAGGTTAGAAGGGAAGTAGGAGAACTTTATGAAGCTATGTTGGTGGAAGAGAGTTTATAAAGGATCTTACTTCCTCAGGCTGCCAAGAGAATGAGGAGAGGATGAGGCTTCTTTTTAAGAGACTGCCATAATGCCAACACTAAGGAAGGCTGAGACAGAAGAAGAGCAACCTCTAGCCTAGCCTGGTCAACTTAGCAATGGTCTTAGTAATTTACTTTTTGCTGTGACAAAATATCTGACATCTACAATTAAGGGACGAAAGATTTATTTAGCTCACAGTTTCAGAAGTTCTCTCCCACACCATTGATGGGGCAGCTAGCATGGGTCATAGTCTGTGGCAGAGGCTGGAGAGCTGCTCACCCCATTGGAAACAGAATCCAAGTGAAGCAGGAGCAAGCCAGTGAGCCTTCCCAGGAAGAAGCTGTAACTGTGTTCCTTCTTCCTTCCTTTAATCACTTCACACTGCCCTTTGGACATCCTTCATCAGGGTAGGTGCCCTTCTCTCATTTCTTGGCCCACAAGGTAATAACAAACACCTACAGTCTCTGCCCTAGGCAATCCCAATTTTAACAAATTGACAGTCTTTCCAGGTCAAACCTTAGACACTTGCCATGCAGTTCCAAACACAGGAGGCTTTTGGGGGACACTTTAGATGCAAACCATAGCAGCAACCTGAGCGACTCAAAACAACAACAAAAAAATGGGCTGGTGTAGCTCAGTGTACACATACAGGCACACACACACACACACACACACACACACACACACACACACACACGTACACACAGTATACACACACAGTGTACACACACACCACACTTATGTTTCAGTTTATACTTGGTGCCGAGGTGGTTACATGTGACATAGGCAGTTTTTTTTTTTTTTTTTGCTAACTTTGGGGGCGGGGTGCTGCAGTCTGATGACCCAGACGTTTGTAGGGTAAATGAAAAGCAAAGGGGCTGTCTTAAAACAGCCTTTTTAAAAGACCTTGGTAAGTGAAAGCAAGGATTGTGTGACGCAGACAGCATGTAAAGTAGTAAGAAAAGGTCCAGAGTTGGGTAAAAAGGAGAAAGATGAGGATGGGGTGTTCTAGAAAAATAGTGAAGGAATGGTCTTAGTTACTTTTTTGTTGCTGGGACTCAGTACCTGCTATCTACAACTTAGGGGAGGAAATGTTTGTTATAGTTCACAGTTGAAGAAGGTGTCAGTCCACTTACAGGTGGGTGGTGAGTGTGGAAGCACACTGCAGAGGCCTAGCTACAGAGAAGCTGTAGATGTCATGGGGGACACATGAAGCTGAGTGTCAGGGAGGGTGGAGCTAGCGTAAGTCCTTCCAGGTCGTGTCCCAGTGAGTCTTCCTTTCTGGGTCAGGCTTTAGTGATCTGCTCCTTTCAACCAGGCCCCACTTTTTACAGCACAGGAAATCAGTAGATTAACCACTAGCTTTGAATCACCTTTCAAACATGAGGTTTTGGGAGGATATGCCAGTCTAAACAATAAAAGCATTGAATAAGTAACTAGAATATTGACAAATTAGAAAAATTACAGCTGGAATTTTATGTTTATTTCCAGACTTGTTTATAACTCAAAGCAGTTTAAAAACAGTTTACCTTCTTGATGTTGTTTAGTAACTTAGTTTTGAATTAACACTTAAAATACAAGGATCTGTGGGGGAGATTTTGAAGTCAATCAGTTATATAGTTTAGATGCTTCTTGGTTTTTTTCCATAGTTACACTGGAATACCAATAATTGAGCCATTTGAATTTGAATTTTTGATTCAGTTTTAAAGTTTATAATCTCACAGTTCAGAAATAATTTCTGATAACATTTAGTTTTTATTTTCTTTTAGGCTTTTCATTTCAAATTCATTTTTCTTGAGTGATAGAAAACATTTTTAACATCACTAAATATTCTTTGAAATATGAGTATTCTATATAATTTCCATTATTAGCATATATTATAGTTTATTTAAGTATTTTCTCATTTATATTATTTGCTATTTATGTTTTGGAAATCTTAATACATAAATCTTTTCTCAATTGTAAAACAAGTGTTTTTGAAACAAATATGCAGTATTTGTTGCATTAAAAACTCTTAAGATATTGTGAATTATTTTTGTATGTTGTATTATAAGTATGTGTGGTAGGAAGGAAAGTAGGGAATACTCTTAACATACGTTCTTTTGTTTCTTAGGAATTCTTTGTTGCTTTACGTCTAGTGGCATGTGCCCAGAATGGATTGGAGGTTTCACTGAATAGCTTGAATCTGGCTGTTCCTTCACCAAGATTTGTAAGAAATGGTTTTAGATGTAAATTATGTTTAATTTGTAAAAAATAATAGCACGTAGCTTTGCCTAGTGGTATAGACTTGTAATTCCAGCACTCCGGAAGGTTGAGGCAGGAGGATAACAAGTTAGTGAGACTATCTCAAAAAGCAAAACTAAAAATAGGCTGGGAAATGTCGCTCAGTGTGAAGGCCCTAGGGTAGATACCCAATGTTCCCCTATAAGACATACCACCTGATTTGAAATGTTTTTAATGTGTTTTAAAATATTTCTGTTTAACTCAGCCGCATGGCTTACTGTTTGTCACTCAGCTGCATGGCTTATTGTTTACTGTTTTTCCTTGTGTGTCTTTCAAAGTTAGATGTCACATTGAGGAATAAAAATATGTATTCCTCATGTTTCATTAGTTGTAGCCTATTGTGTACATGATTTCATACCTTTTTAAAATAACTTGATATACTTTCAAGATTTTTACGTATCATTACATAAATATTCCTCTCGTTTTCATGACTGCATAATATTTCATTTATATTTACCATAATTAACTTCCTATTAATAATGTTTAGATTATATCTAGTCTTTTATTATAAAAGATGCCCGCAGTGAACATGGCCTATATATATATATATATGTATATATATATATATATATACATATATATATATATATATATCATTTTGCATATTCAGGAATATGTATAAATTCCCCAAGTGGAGTTGCTATTCCAAATGTTTTTGCCTTTGTAATTTGCATGCGATTGTCAACTTTACTTCTGTAGTGGTTGTACTAGTTCACACTCCTTTCAGCAGTTGGTAGAAACACATCTCCCCTCTTTTTGGCTCAGACTGTTAGTGGTTGTGGTGTTAGGCCCCAATTCCAACAGCCGTCCATGCCAAGTTCGTGTCTTCACAGGCTTGAAGAATAAGTTAAAAGACGGGAGGCAGGATGTGAAGAAAAGGCTTTATTGGGAAACTTACAAAAGGGGAAAGAAAGATGGGAGGTAAAGCTTCTGCTAGTAAAAAGGGGGACCTGAAAATGTGGGTTGCCCGTGTAGCTCACTCTCTAGGGGTTTTTATTGTATAGAGCTGGTAAGGGGCTGTCCTGTGCTTAGCAGCTCGGTTGCTAGGGCTGGTTGCTGGGTTCTCTACCCTTAAAACTGCTGCTGTAGCCCACCCTTGGGTACTTCCTCCTTGAAGAGCTTTCCCTCTATTGTGTTTTAGCTAAGTTCTAGCGAGGGGTCACCTATAGGCTGTCCAGTTATAGCCAGCTGCCTTTTCTATAGTCCTGCCTTCTAGTAATTTCTCTGTTTCTGGGAGACCCTGTATCTCTTAACTGCTTACAACTCCACTGGTTCCCCTCAAAGACTATTGTCAAACTTTTAGATCCTTGTCAGTTGGATTGATGATGCCTGATACCCAATTATGGTATGTCATTTTGGTTTTATGGAGTGACGTTTCTTAGGCTTATGACCCATTGCGATTGCTTATCCCCCCCTCACACCCCACCTGTACTAGGGATTGAACCTAGGGCCTTCACATTAAGCTATATCCTCAGTCCTTTTTTTAACTTTTAGTTTGAGACAAGGTCTCACTAAGTTCCCCAGGCAATACCCTGTGCTTATTCTTCTTATTTTCTCATATACATTTTGATTTTTTTTTGGGGGGGGGTGTTTGCCTTCTTAGCTATTGATCTGTTTATCCATATGCTAGTTTTAATGTTTTTAAATTATTATTTGGTACATGTTTCTGTATCTGATAGGGTCAGTCCTACCTTCCCTACTCATTCAAGATATTTAATGGCTCTTGTTTGATTGTATCTTTTTGTGGTGTGAATGTCAAACCCAGCATGAGCCAATCCCTTCCTGTTTTTAAGGTTAATATTTTAGAAGTATTAAGAATTTAGCATAAATTGGGCACAGTGGCATACACCTGTTAAGTGTTAATAACAGAAGTTAAGAATAGAAAAGTCCAGGAAGAGACCAAAATACACTTGGGAGTGGGATAAGGGAATTGTAAGGTCTAGGCCATTTAGGTCTGGGTAGTTTAATGAGACCCTGTTTCATTATAAAAGGTAAATACGTAAAAAGGGCTAGAAATATAGCTGAGTGGTACAGTGCTGGCCTAGTCCCTGGGTTCAATCCCCAGTACTGGAGGGAAAAAGAATTTCTTTTTCCTTTTCAGGATATCTGCATTTTTGTGTTTTAGGCTTAGAGTCAGAGGGTTAATATAAGTATTTGTTCCATAGCTGCATACTAAAAATTTTCAAGTATATTCATCTGTTTCTTTAGCCAGATAACTTAATAATTTAGACTTACTATTAATACACATTGTGAACTTGTAACATACAATGCCAATTTAGGCTATTTTCCCAATGTGGTTTTCTTAAATAATATTGAAGAAAAAAATCAATTATTAGGATCCTTAATATTTTTATTAAATCAAGTGCCTGTAATCTGAACTCAGAAAGCTGAGGCAGGAGGATCACAAGTTCAAGGTCAGCTTGGGCTACATAGCAAGTTCAAGGCCATTCTGGCCTACATACTGAGACTTTGTTTTTAAAAACAGTAGATCAAAGCAAAGGAATGCAATTTATCAAAATTTTTGTTAACTTTCAGTTACCTTTATCTTGCTCTTGCTCTGTAATACTTGTTTTGGGTAGTACTTTACATTGATTGCTGAGTGGAAATGTTTTTGTTGTAATGGAAAATGGATGAATATCTACTTAATGTAAAGTCTGTTAAGTGCAGTGAGAGTCAGCACTTTGAATATATTTAAATTCAGAGACTTTATTTATTTATTTATTTTTGAGACTCACCCTGTAGCCCAAGGTGGTCCTGAACTCACTGTGGAGCCCAGACTAATATTGGCCCCATGGCAGACCTCCTACCTCAGCCTCCCTGATTGCTGGGATTACAGGTGTGAGCTCCCATGCTGGGATTAGATGGTGTATGGGAATCATCAAACTTGGGTAATTAGAGCTTGCTAGCACATTTATTGCTGAGCCATTTCGCCAGCCCCCAGAGAGTATTTTTTTCTTTATGTTTATTGATATGAGGATCTCAGAGATCGGGCACTTTCAGGGTGTATGGCTGTAGACAGAAACCAGAATTTCAACAATTCATATACCCTTTGCTTTTTAGCACGATCCCAGCAGTCCTTTGCTAACCAGTGGAAACTCTGCAGCCGAGCTCCCATGGGCTATAAAAGTAAGTAAACTTTTTAACTGCTCACTTTTTCCTTTACTTTGCTTCCTACCCAAATGTATTCCTCTCCCTGTACTTCTTTAATATATTGCAGTCTACATTAGCACAGTAGGAGAAATTTTTAAGGATTCTTTTAGACTTGTGAGTTGTTTTGTGACAGTGAAGAATTTGCCCTTGATTGGACAAATAATGAATAATAGTTTTACACGTCATGAAAGTAAAATTTTTTTAGGAATTTGGGAGAATCTTGATGTTTATTCCTAGAGCATTGATACTTATTTTTAAAATTCATTTCTTTGAAATGGATGCACCTTGAGACTGTTATGCTTAACAAAATGAATCAGACTTGAAGATTAAACATTGTATGGTTTCTCTGATATGAGAAACTAAACCATAAAAGTAAAAGAAAGATGGGAGAAAGTAAGAAGATTTTTGTGTAGTAGAAAAGGGTACAGGGGGGAAGAGGAGGAGTTGAGGGAGTGGAAAAGGGAAAGGACTATAATAATGTAAATAATAAAATAAATTTTAAAAAATTTTAAAAATCAATTCTTTGAAGTGTACGTAAAGGCCATGTTCGGAGAATTGTAAAATGTCATGCTGTGCCTTCAGGAAGCAAGATATTTCTTGTTATAGGTCTCAGTGAAAGTGTTCAACTAAGTGTTCTTCAGTGTCTTTCTGACTGAAATCTTTGGTTCTAAGCTAATAGTAGAAAAAATATTGCAGCTATAAAATGAGTAGATACATTGGACTCATGAGTAGGGTCAGTGGAAAATTATTTGCTCTAATGTATTTTTTATGAAAGCGAAAAATTTCCCCCATTTTAATGATAATGTGTAAGCGCAGAATTTAAGGTTTACAATGAAGTTTAGCATTTTGTGCGCATACGTATCTTGTCATGGTGACAAGGACTTTCCCTCTCTCCTTTTGTCCTTCCCTCTACCTTCCCCTACTTCCCTTCCCACCCTGCACCGCCCCTCCTCCCCCCAGTCCACTTTGAAATTTTTAAAACATTAGTTTAAAGCATATGTTGTGTATTACTTGAAGACTTGATTTTTAACTGTTTTGCCATTAATTTGTCATTAATTTATGTTGTAGTCTGAAGATAAGGCCAAATATGACGCAATTTTTGATAGTTTAAGCCCGGTGAATGGATTTTTGTCTGGTGATCAAGTGAAACCAGTGTTGCTGAACTCTAAGTTACCTGTGGAAATCCTTGGAAGAGTAAGATTTTAAATTTTAAATGCAATTTTTATGTATTTTAATTTTACATTCTCAAGGAGGACTTAACTCTCATTCTCAAGACATATGGATCATGTTTTAAGGTTGTTATTACAGGATTTTTTGTGTTCTGACTTAATATGTAAAATTATTTCTAGTTTATTTCTATTTTTGGTTATTTTCTATAGATGGTCAGTAGCTGAAATAGTTATGTATGTCACCCCCGGAAGCAGGTCCATATTTCTTTATGCTGTACACTCTGGTCTCTCAGTTGCTTGATAGGTTTTAGAAACCATCAATGTTTTATGTTTGCCACTTACCTGATACAGTTTTGTTGTGAGAAATAATTTCATCTTTTTTTTTGCAGTTTTTTCCCCACCATATTTATTAATGTATGTATGCAATACATAATGTTTACAGTGAACTTAAGTATTTTGTGCACATGCATATCACATCAATATTATGATCCCTTTCTCTCCCTATTTTTGGCCCTCCAGTAACCCTCTCCATCCTCTCCTATCTCCCACTATCCCACTCATTTGGTTCTATAGAATGCCTGTGTTCTGGGTTTCCCAAATCAGAGAAACTATGTGATAGTTAACATATTTAATATTCTCCATCAGACACACTTTACCATTCAAATCATCACTTACTAGTTAAGTTTCCGTTTCCCACCTCTAGAATGGTCTGCAGTGGGTATATCTGATGCCTCTTCTCTGGGGTTCAGCAGATTCTTTTATTGGGGTGCTTTGCCCAAAGTTCTTTTTTCTGTATCTTACTATATTTTTGTTGAGATTCTTTAATGTGGCTTCACCCGCCAGTCTACATAAGAAGCGAACTGTACAATGAAATTCATAAGGCTAGAAAATGTGAGAAAGAGAGGTTAAATTTCAAATTCTTTAGCTGAGTACTGAAAGGTAAATATTTGTACATTCAAAAGACATTTAGGTTGTCATTACATGAATCAGTTTTTCTAAGGATGAACTTAACATCCAAGACTGAATAAAGAATTACTATATTAAATGAGTAATTTTATCTTTAAAATGATAAATTTTACTCTCTAAATTGAACAAATATTTAGCTCTTTTTTCTGGATGCTTGAAAGTCTTTCATTCTTTGACTTCACTAAGACCTTTATATCTGAGATTGTTTTACTTTCCCTCTATTTAAGAAAGTACTTTTAGTGATATTAAATACACTTATGTTGTTATATGGCTGTTACTGTCTTCTATCTAAGTACCTTCGTTTTGTCTTGGAAAATTAAAACTTTTTTTTGCCAGTTTTGGGAATTTTTCCCAGGGCCTCATCAAGTGATAGGCAAGTGCTGTACCATTGAGCCACATTTCCTTCTCCTAAGTGTTGATATTACTGTTTTTTTTTTCTGACCTTGGAATTTTTTGGTTCATGTTTTCATGGAGACATGAAAACATGAGCTTCCTTTGCTACATTGTTTTTTCATCCCTCCTACCTAAGGAAGTTATAAATTCTACTCTCTCACTCGAATTTCTTGTTCTTCCTTTGGGTTGTTGGAAAAGTCGTGACATATTTTTTCAGTACATGATGTAAGCTCATATTTGGAAGTCCAGAGTCAGTCACATCTATGTTATTGCTATGTCATTTGACAGGTGGCAGTTCTAGCTTCATTCTAATAAAAAGAATGATTTGGTTGAGTTTTAGGGATTTTGCAAGTTGAAGATGGAAGATCAAACTGCATTTTTGTCATATTTTACTGTTTTACTTAGGTAGAGGGAAGATTGTGTGTCAAGTTTGTGAAAAGCTGCCTATAGTCAATGCTGTACAAAAACATCAGTGCTAAGAATGAATTTCATGCTGGTCACTTTGATTTCAGTGACACTTAATGATCAGGGTAGGCCACGAAGGTTGATTACAAAATAAAGGCATTGATCAAAAACACATGTTATACAACATGAGGGATTGCAGAAATATTGAACATCTATCATTTAAGTGTTCACAACCACCTGAAGAAGCTGGGATTCTTCGTGAACTCAAGTTCATTTGATAATGTGTATAAATATCTGCGATATGCTTATTTAAATGTGAGGAAAGTGATTCTTGTTTGAAACAACTGATAACTGATGATGAGAAGTGGATTATTTACATCAGTATAGTGTGCAACGGTCTTAGTCTTGACTGACATGATGGTTCACTTCAGAGGCCATCTACAGCAGATATTCATCAGAAAAAAGTTATACTTTCAGTGTGGTAGAATTTTAAAGGTGTCGTTTTTCTCAAGCTCCTAGCAAGGACCCCATCAGTTCACCTGTGTTCTGTTGGCAATTGGACAGCTTGAATGAATCCATCATCCAGAAAAGGCTAGAGCTTGTTAACCATCAGAGTTGTATTGCATCACAGTAGTGTGAGACCACACACAGATTTAATCATCCATTACAGATAATTGAACTTGGATGTTATACGTTATTGTTCCCAGCATACTCTCCTGACCTTGTGCCATCAAAATGCCACTTGTTTCGCTCTCTTCAAAATTTCTTGCATGATACAATGTTCAATTTAGATGAGGCTCTAAATCAGCACCTTGTTCAGTTTTTCACCAATAAAGACAGGTCCTTTTACGAATGAAGAATTACGAAGTTCACTGAAAAATAGGCAAAAAATTATCAAACAAAATGGACATTATATCATTGATTGATCTTTGTTCATTTTATAAATGAATGACCTTCGAGAAACAGAAAAAACAGGTACAGCTTTTCCAACAACCCAGTGGATGTTTTTTCCTGTGTGCTGACAAGATTTTTGTTCTTTGACTTCATAAACAAATCTTTAACTAAAAATATTATTTGGTGGTTTGTGGATTGCTCCCTATGCTTCATGCATAAGAGGAAAGGCTAGTATTGTACTACTGAATTATAAACCCCCTAAAAATCCAAATTTGTGTGAACGACTTTACTGCCTTCTCCTTGATTAAGGACCACAGAGAAAGCCTAGTAAGAATGATGTTATCATATACTTAGGATTGCTAACTTGTGCTGATCGCGTCCTTACTGCCTGCTACCCTTGTTCTGTTTCCAGAGTGAGTCTTCTCTACTTTCTCTTATTTTATACCTTACCTTTTTAAACCGTCATCCCTTTATTTAGTTCTCTACTTAAGCTGAATACATAGGGGCAAATCCTGGCTGTGCTACTTCTTACATGTGTGACCTTGGGGAAATCATTGGAAAAGCGTATCTCAGTTTTATTAATCTTCAAAATGGACACAGATTCCAGTTTATAGGGTTTTGAGGACTAAATGTCATAATGTATATAATATACCTATACCAGGCTTATTAATACTTGAATGTTCACGATCATGATGATAATGATTACTACATTATTCTTCATACTAGTATTATTATTACTAGATCAGTATTTATATAGATTAGGTGCTCCATAAATATTTATTTATTTATTTATTTATTTATTTATTTACTGAGACAGGGTCTGGTTCTGTAGCCCAGGCTGGTCCTGAACTCATTATGTAGTCCAGGCTAGGCTTAGACTCACAGCAGTCGTCCTGCCTCAGCCTCCTGAGTGCTGGGATTACAGCTGTGCCCCATGACGCCTGGTTTTATGTGGTGCTGAAAAATTGAACTCAGGGTCTTGTACTTGTTAGGCAAGTGCTTTAACCACTGTGCCATTCCTCCAGCCTGTAAATATTGATTTAAAAGATATCTCTAATATTGCTTCCCACTAATTATTTTCTACAATATGTTGTGATATTCCTAAACTATAAGTAATCATCTCATTTTAACACTTAAAACTAACCTTTTAGTAACTTCTTGTTGCATGTAAGATGAAAGTCCACACTTCTTTCAAGGCATTTAGTGATCAGGCACTTGCTTATGTCCACTCTTATGATATCTTATCAGGGCTCTTTTTGTTTTCCTGTTCCCAGGTATCATATGAAATGAATAAAACATTAATCCTTCTCACTTCTCTTTTTAAGGTTTGGGAGTTGAGTGATATTGATCATGATGGAATGCTTGACAGAGATGAGTTTGCAGTTGTAAGTAACCTAATGTTTTTAAAATCTTAAACAGCTTAAATTATTTTTGTCATATGAAAACTTTCCCTTTTAATTCATCCTTGAAAGAAAACACTAATTTCATCAGATTGTTGGTATGAACACTTCTACCCTGAATTTGTAAGTAATGAATATTTTAAAGTAAATGACTAAGGACAGCCTGGCTTCCTTAGTTGGTAGAGCATGAGACTCAAATAAATGACTAACAAAAAATGGATGGTTTGCCATCCATGTTTTGTCTGACAGTAAGGTACATGGAAATACATGCTTTGGTTAATATTTTCTAAACATAAGTTATCTTTTCTGTCCCAACTTGATGAGTTATCTTAGTACCTCCCGTTGGTGTGGAATAATCCTGCCTCAGATGGATCACTGAGTTTTTCATTAAAAGATAGCATGAATAATAGGTTAGTTTTATTTCATTCATGAAAGCAGAGAAGTATTGACATCTTATCTGATTGTTTTTAAGGTACATCTGGAGACAAATTATTTTAGTGATTGTATAGTAAATTCCAAATAGTGTATTCCTGTCTTCCTTAGAAATATGATAATACTTTGCTGTTAAGTGATTGATGTTAAATCTGTAATCTCTTTTTACTATGTTTATATATTTTTAATATATTAATTTTACAAAGTATTGGGGTATTTTGTGCATTCACATAACATATTTTAATCATATCTATAACTCTACTACCCTCCCTTTTACTCCTCTCCCTTTTTTTTTTAAGTGGGAAATTAGTCTATCCTAATTTTCAGTCTTTTTTTTTTTCTGTATAATTCTTTCTTGGTAGTACTGGGAATTGAACCAGAGATGTGGTTCCCGTGAGCTCTGAGTCTTCATCTCCAGCCCTTGAAAAAAATTTTTTGAGATAGAGTTTTGCTAAGTTGCCCAGGCTGGCCTTGGTTGAGATTGTGCTTGTATTTTTTTTCTTGTTTCAAATCATATGCATTTATATTTTTGCTGCTCACATTTATTCTCTCTCTCATACTCTTGTTTTTTTCTCTCTTTCTCTCTTCCTTTCTTTTGTTTAATGATATTTGGTTTATTGATTTCTTTTTTTTCCCTCCCCTCCTTGGTTTATTGATTTCTGAAAGAAATACTTTTGGATTTATTTGTCCTATTATGTTTTGGCTTATTTTCTTTAACATTTATCTTAATTTCCTCTTCTTAGTTTCTTTTCATTTTATTTTTAAAAATTTCTCAAAGATGAATAGTTTTTCTTCTTGTCATTATATTCATATTAAAATTATTTAAAGGATGTGCTTCCTATGCTTTCTTCAGTAGCATGTATACTAAAGTATGTGTTTTTCCCTGACTACTGGTTTAGCTGAATTCCATAAATATTGGCACAAAGAATTTTTCTTTTCATTGAATTTTAGATAATTCTTAGTGTTCTTTTGATTATCTGTTTAGGAATTGTTTTCTAGTTTCAGAATAGTTTAGTTTGATTTGCCTTGTGATGGATATGTATATATATATTTTTTTTTTCTTAAGACAGGGTATTATCCAGTAGCTCATTTTGACCCTGAACTCACTATGTAGCCCAGACTGTCCTCAGACTCACAGTTATCCTCCTACTTCAGCCTCCTGCTATGGTTTGGATCTGGAATGTTCCCCTAAAGCTTCATGTATTTGGATATAGAAGGATTAACTGGAATGGTGTGCTGTTGAGAGGTAGGGCCTACCTGGAAGGATGCTTGGAGTTTGACCAGAAAAGACTTTGTGAACTTGTGAGATTGGGGGTTTCCCACGACAGAGGTTTAAGGTGTTTGTTATTGATTTGTGGGCCAGAAAATTAGGGATGGTTCCTGCTTGTGGAGTGTTCAGGTCTTTGTTATTGATTTGTGAGCCAGAAAAATTTGGAAGGGGAATGCACCTTGCTTGTGGGGAGCCAGTTGACAGATTGAACTAAGGAAATGAAGGAAGAAGAAACATTGTCCAGGGAAAACTGTCCTTGCGTAGCTTTTGGGCATTGAGTTGGCTCCTGCTTCACTTGGTTTCTGTCTGAAACAGGGTGAGCAGCTCTCTAGTTTCTGTCATATGCTTCTACTGTTGCCAAACTCTGTCAGACCTTCTGAAACTGTGAGTTAAGAAAATTTCCTCTCTTAAATTGAGTATTGAGTATTCTGTCACTGGAATGAAGAAGTAACAAAAAAAAAAATGGTGTCAGAGAAGTGAGATCATTTCTGTGATTTTTACCTAACTGTGATTTAGAAGCGTTTGGAACTGTTTTGTGCAAGGATTTGGAAAGGTTTGAGGATATTGTCTGGAGAAGCCTTGGAGTGCCCTAGGCCAAGCTTGATGGGAGATTCCAGTCAGAAACCAGAAGAGCAGAATACTGATAGAAGTGTGGATTGTAAAGGCTGGGCTCCAGAAATTTCAGATGGGAAAGAGGATTTTATTGGCAGTTGGTCTACAAGCCATGCATGCTACTCTCTGGCAAAAGTATGTTAGCATTTTGCTCTTGTCCAGAGATTTTTGCCTGAAACTGAAATTAAGGGTGGTAGAGTATTTAATCTGGTTGAGGAAATTTCAAGGCGACCTACTGTTGTCACATGGGTACTACTTGGAGCATTTAGCCAGTTGTACACTGAAAAACAGGACAAAATGGCTGAGAGAATGATGTATAAAGTTTGCAGTTTTACAATATTGGAAGGGGCTACAAAGGTGGGGCAAAAGAGCACAGGGATGTTAAAGAGATTAGCATTAAAAAGATGCCAACTACTTGGAACTAGGACTGTGAAAAAGATTCCTTAAGGAGGCTGTCTCAGGAATCAGGACTATCCTTCCACATTACCAGTTAAAGGGTGAAAAGGCAGAAGACTTTGCTTGAGAAGGATACCCCAAGACATCTTGTATGGCCATAGTGTTTGCCAGAGTCCAGCTGCCTGGATTTCAGCCATCCAGGCACTTGAAGGTTGCTGCAGCAAAAGGCCAGGAGGGCCGGACGGACTATTGCCGCAGCTAGTGGCAGACCTTGGCATCATCCACACAGTCTGGTAGAGTGCAAGAATTGGGTTGGAAGGCTTCGATCCAGATTTCAGAAAAAGGCCTTGGAGGCCAGGCACTGTGCCCATGCGAGGGCAGTGCTTGAGGTTGCAAAAGAGAAGCCTAAGGTGCAGTGGAGACCCCAGAAATTTGAGATGCCAGAAATATAGGTCATCAGTTGAGGAAAGCCAAAGGCTGTGTGAGAGCCAGCCCAGAGGAGAGAAGGTGGAAGTTACAGCTGGAGGCAGCACTTTAATGGTGGGGCTACCCAGGGCCCTTGGAACTCACATCTTGCCCCATTTTACTTTTAAGTGCAGGCCACTGAGCTGTTACAGGTTTTAACCCTTCCCCTACTGGGTTTAGAACTTGTTTTGGTCCCATTGCTATCTGTCCTTTGTTTTTTTTTTTGTTTGTTTGTTTTTGTTTTTTTTTCCTTTTTGAATAGGAGTAGTTGCTGTGTGCTGATGTGTGTTGGAAGTGGTTAACTTTTTGATTTTTCACAGGAGCTTGCAGCTGAGAATTTTCCTTGAGTCTCAGTGACTTTGGACTTGGACTTTTTAGCAGTGCTAGCACTGTTAAGACTTTGGCAACTCTTAGAGAAGGACTAAATGCTGTTTGTATAAGGAGGTGGACATGAGTCTTGGGGGCTAGAGGTGAATGCTATGGTTTGGTTCTGGAGTGTCCCCTAAAAGCCTCATGTATGTGGATGTAGTGGAGTAACTGTGAAATGGTGTGCTATAGGGAGGTAGGGCCTGGCTGGAAGGGGTGGATGCATTGGGTTTGATCTGGAAAAATTTTGTCTATTTGCTGAGATTGGAGGTTCCGTAAGGCAGAGCTTTGAGGTGTTTGTTACTGACTTGTGGGCCAAGGAATTGGGAAGGGTACCCACTTTCCTTGTGATATCCAACTGGCAGCTTGAACTAAGTAAGGGAAGGAAGAAGAAATATTGTTACAGCTTCTTCCTGGGAAAGCCATGGCCTTGCCTGAGTCTCTAGACTCACATGTTTTTTTGTCTACAGTTGGTGAGCAGCTGTCTAGTCTCTGCTTTGTGCTTCCACCATTGCTAGCTGCCTGTGACTGAATGGACTGTGTGAGGCTTTGTGAAACTGTGAGCTAAATCTTTTCTCTCTTAAATTGTGTATATTGGCTCTTTTGTCCCAGTAATGAGTAAGTAACTAAGACATCTCCCAAATGCTGGGATTATGGGTATACATCGTCCTTACCTGGTTGATGTGGTGTTGCAGAATTGAACCCAGAGCCTTTCTGTGCTCTATCTGCAGCAACCCTTCATCTTTCTGTAGTGTTGAGGATTGAACATGGGCCTTGGTTCTGAGCTGCATTTCCCAGCCCCTTTTTATTGATGAGACAATTTATCCCTAAGTTATCCATGCTGGACTTGAACTTGTGATTCTCTTGCCTCAGCATCCCCAAGTGCTGGGATTATTAAACTTTTAACTTTATGAATTCTAACTAAAGAATGTGGTCTGTAAAATCCTTATTTTTAAGAAATTTGTTATGGTTTTGCTTATTACCAAGTTCATGGTAGTTTTGCATATACTGTATAGGTAGGTGTGTCAACATTTCTGCTTGCAAAAATTAGACTCCTAGAAATCCATCATACAGTGTTTATTGGTTATGTAATTTTTCTTTGTCCTTACTTTTTTGTTCCTTTTATAAATTGTATCCTATTTTACCCAAAAGTCAGATGAAAGAGACAAAGTACATGCTGTCACCTTAAGAAATACAGAAAGAGACTTCAATTTATGGTCACAGGTTCCTAGTCACTTTTATCTTAATTAGTATGATGGTTGGGAAATGGTGGGGGATTAACTTTTAAAATGATAACGAGTTATTCCAGCTGCCTGTCAGGAGGTCGGTCAGTGGTTCTTTTGTGATTTTGAGTAGGGTGGTAAAGAGGGAGGTGTATTAAAGATTGTTTTGAAACTGTCACATTTACATATCAACATCATAAATGACTTTTTTGTTGAGAATGTTGGTTTCATATTTTGGATTAGTAAGATGTATTGAAGGATTGTTCTCTTATGAAGATAAAACTTTAAAATTTTAAAAGATCACTTGTATTAATGTAGTGAGAATAGATGAAGGCTGTTACCATCTGATGTTTGACTGAATAAGCAGTTTATCTTACATACCCTGAAATGTTTTCCTAAGCAGCTTACTTTTTGTATGTGTGTGTAAAGGAAAACCCAAACCTATATGAAAAAATAATTTAAGAAAGATAAATACAATTGCAAGAAATTACTACATTAAAGTTTGTTTCAAATAGTGAACACCTTTGTGTCTTTTCTTTGACTTACTGATTATTAACCACATTAGCTTTGTGTATTCTTCAGAATTTTTTTCTAACTTTAAATTACCACTAGTATGATTTCATATAATAATTATCCATTCTGGGGCTGGTGTGGGTGGGTAACCCAGTTGTTCAAGTGCTTACCTAGTGTGCTCAAGGCCCTAAGTTCAATTCCCCAGAATCTCATGAAGATTAATCAGATGTGGTGGTACAGGCCGGTAATCCCAGCACTTGGGAGGCTGAGGTAGGAAAATTGCTCTAAATTAGGGCCAGCCTAGGCTACATGGTGAGTTCAGGGCCACAGCGAGGATTACACAGGGAGACTCTGTCTCCAAAAAGAAAAATGTTCTTTCTCTGAATTACTTGATACTTCTTAAGGTTTGTTGTGCATCTCTTTTGGAAATTGGTTAGGTATGTGGTGTATTTCTGTTAATGTTTTACCTAACTTGACAATTACCTGTAGTAATGATACATGTATTATTTTTGTTTTTCCTACTGTATCTTTTACATTATTATCTTTGTGTACCATGTTGTTGCTAATAAAGTTGTGATTCATCACAGCTGGAGGAATGACTCAGTAGGTAAAGGGCTAAGTACTTGAGTTCAATTCCCCAGCACCACATAAGCTGGGCGTAGTGGCGCACACTTGTAATCCCAGCACTTGGGAGGCTGAGGCAGGAGGATTGCCGTGAGTCCAAGGCCAGCCTGGACTCCATAGTGAGTTCAGGACCAGCCTGGGCCACAGAGAGAAACCCTGTTGAGAGAGAGAGAGAGAGAGAGAGAGAGAGAGAGAGAGAGAGAGAGAGTTGTGATTCATCTTCTCCTTTTCCATGTGGAAATTCTGTTAGTGTCTTGTTTAGTTAATGGTCCATCTTTCTGTTTACCAAACTTGTTTTCTCAGTATTTGTAATTTGTAAACAAGCTTGTTAACTCTCCATTAAAATAACTTCAGATTATTTTTTTCTTTTCTTTCCTTTTTGTCTCCCAACTTTGAGGGTTTTAGAACATTTACATAACTGACATCTAGAGTTTTTTGAATTCACTTTTAGTTCTAGTTTTTTTTTTCTTGCAGCTTTGTTCAGTATTAGTAGTTCACTCCCATATCTTCGTTTTGAATCTGATTTATTTTTTCCGTGCTTTTGCTTTCATGAGTATGGCAGCATGGCCTGTACTATGTTTTTCTTCTTTTTCTTTTCAGGTGGAGATCTGTCTTTGTTGCTCAGGCTGGCCTTCAGCTCTTTGGCTCCAGTCTTCCTCTTCACTCAGCCTCCTGAGTGAAGTACAAGTACACACCATTATAATAAGCTTGTTCTTTGTAAAAAGTAAATTGTAATTACCATAACATCGCCAATATAGCTAAAACTCTTAAGTTATGTGAGGTGGTGCACATTACAAATCAAATGTTTATCTTTTTTTAACACTTCCTTTCCCCTTGTCCCACCTTCTTGCTCCCTCCCCTTACATGCTGGCTTCCTCTGTACAAAATCTTCCTGTTTCCCACCATCACTCTTATTTGTACATCTACTTATTTGAACTTTGAGTTTCTCATGTTAGAGGAACCATGCGATGTTCAAGCTTCCGTGTCTGATTCCCTTCACTAAGCATGATGATCTCAGGGTGCAATCATTTTTCTATAAATGACTTTAACTCTTTCTGAAGACATTCAGAAAAGGTATTACTGTTTCAAATGAGATACCTATTTTCACTTTTTTGAGAAATCTCCATTCTGATTTCCATTATGGCTGTGCCAATTTCCAATCTTACCAACAATGTAGATTTGTTTTATGGGAGTGGGGGTTACTGGGAATTAAGGCCAGGGTCAGCACACTGCTACTTCCTGAGACCATTTTTTGGTTTTCATTTTGAGACATGATTTTCTAAGTTGCCCAATGTAGGCTTGAGTTTGTAATCCTGCTTCAGCCTTCCAGAATGCTGGGATTGCAGGCCTTAAACCAGGGGGCCCAGCAGAGGTCTTTTTTCCTCACAATCTCACCAACTTTTTTTTTTTTTTTTGAAATCTTATTCGCAGCTGGTCTTACAGGAGTAAAATCTGTCTTGTTTTGATTTGCTTTTCTCTAATAGCTAAAGATGAACATTTTTTCATGTATTTAGTTGCTTTTTGTATTTCTTTTTCTAAGAACTCCATATCATGTAAGTTTTCTGTATTTTGATTGGGGTTGCTATTGGTGGCATCTGTTTTTTTCAGTTCTTTGTATATTCTAGGTAATAGCGCTCTATCTGAGAAGTACCTTTCAAAATATTTTCCCTTCTGTAGGTTCTGTGTTGTTTCCTTTGCTGTACAGAGCCTTTTAATTTGATATTGTTGATTCTTATTATCTCTTCTGCTATACAGGTATTCTCTTGAGAAAGTCCTTGCCTATGCCTGTGTCCATCTGTCTGTTTTTATACCACACATGTGGTTTTTTTTATCACTGTTGTTTTGTAATATAACCTGATATCCAGAATTGTGATGCCTTCTGCTTTTGTCTTGTTGCTTAGGGTTGTTTTAGCTATTGTAGATCTCTGCTTGTTCCAAATAATTTTAGGGTTGCTTTCTCTGTGAACATAGAATCTTCAAGTTCAGAAATACTACCTTTAAAATTCTTACCCATTTCCCGGGGATTAAATGGTCCTGCTTGTTTGAAAGACCCAATTTAAAATTTAAGTATGTTGGATTTTATTGACTTATTTTGCTAATGAGCCAAAACTTGTTTGAACTTGAATTTTTATGTTCCAGATTTAGCTTTAAAAATCTTAACCAGTTTGTTTCTTTTCTTACTTAGCATTAATGAGATATTTTTGTTTATTTATTGCTTAATTGGGACCAATGGAGTTAGTTAGATTCTAACTTGTGTATCTGTTGTTGCTGTGAAGAGTGAATGGAATGGCCATTGTTTCTTGTAAAGGGTCCTTGTTTTCAAATGTAAGTACATGTCACATTTTTTAAACAGAGTGGCCTAATTAAAAATTCAGAATCTGGAGTAAATTTAAGGGTTTTGTTGTAGTCTTTAAGTTGAATTTGTAAAAATCAGGCCAAGCCATGGCATGGGTGTTCTGAACTTAAAGTGACTTTCCAGAGTCTTGTACATGTGTCTATGTATAAAAACAAAGTGGATTTTAAAAAAGTGCATTTATCCCCTTGAATGTGTGTGTTTTTAAACTTTATGACTATAGCATGACTTATTGATGAATAATCTGATTACCTTATAAAGGAATTAGAAATATCTCCCTGAGTCTTCTGATCCATTCAGCTTAGTAGAAAATTCCTGAGGGCTATTCAAGGGGCATTTTGTGAAAGGGTCAAAAGTTTTCTTTTTGGTGTGAGTTTGAAGAATTAAAATGTATATAAAATTATTCTGCCATTGAGTGAAGGAAGCAGCTAATAATCATAATTTTTATTTTCTTTATGAGTTCTACAAGGTTTTAGTCCAATTCTATTAAATAGTTGTTTTATTAACACTAAGAACTACTGCTTTTATATTTAAAGGGAAACCCCTACGCCTAGTAATCTGATATTTGGTAACTGAACTTATGCTTATGCTTTTTTATAGATTTCAGGGTTTGACAAAATAACGTAAATTAGCTCACTTCAACAAAGGAGTTAGTGGCAAAGAAAACCCTAAAACTGAAGTTTTCTAGAGTTTAATCTTTGGAATAATGTTTAGATTCACAGAAATGTTGCAAAGATAGCATATTGTTTCCCATTACTCTTTACTGTGTTCTGTTCTGTTCACATAATACATTATTGTGATAAACTATCAAAATTAAACCAGTATTGGTGCATTACTATTAAACTCCAGACTTTATTTGGGTTTCACCAGTCTTCTTTCATTCTCAGTATCAAGTCTGGAGTATCATGTTATATCCGATTGCCATGTCACAAGCCGAGTGTTGAGATTTGCTTGGATGCCTTAGTTCCAGCTGCTTGGCCTTTAGGCTGTGGTGGGAAGATCATGAATTCAAGGATAGACTGGGCAGCATAGAGAGACCCTTGTCTCTAATAAACTTGGCTAAAGAAAAGAAAAAAAAAAACTTAGGGCTTGGGGGACACACTACAGGGGTTAAAGTGCTTGCCTAGGCTGCTTGAGCCCCTGGGTTTGATTCCCCAGCACCACATAAAAGATATGCAGGTGCAGAGGCGCACTCACTGGTAGTCCCAGACTTGAGTGGCTGAGGCAGGATTGCTGTGAGTTTAAGGCCAGCTGTGTAGTGAATCCAGGACTAGTCTGGGCTACAGGGCAAGAGCATGTCTTAAAATAACAAAAGATGAAGCAAAACAAACAAACAAAAAAAAACTTAGGTGCCATCTTTTGGGTCTCTCTGGCCTGTGAAGATGATCTGACCCTGCTGTTTTTATCAAATTTGGAGGAGTACTGACCAGCTGTCCCATGGAATGTCTCTCGGGCTAGGTTTGCCTGCTTTTTTTCTTTCTTTCTTTCTTTCTTTTTTTTAGACTAGAGCTAGGAGTTTTAGCAAAAAATATTATGGGGCAAAATATCTTCATTATCACATACTAGGGAGTACTTGGTCCCACTTGGCATCCCTGCTGTTTTAACCTGCGTCCCTCAGTGAAGATAGTGCTTACCAAATTTTTAAACTATCACATAATTACTTTTCCCTTTTATTACTCAGCTAGTGTTTATTCCTGCTCTGATTTTCACTTCGTTGTTTTGGTTTTTCTATCAGGTAAATTTGTATCCTGAAAGTAGTCTAAATTTTTGCCAGTAGTATTTATTGGGACCTCTTTACGTGAAACTTTTGGCTCTTGGAGATTTATAAAGGAACTATACTTTCTATGCTAATATATTTTGCATTGATGGAAGTTACCTTTTTTTTGGGGGGGGGTGCTGGTGCTATGGTTTGGATCTCGATTGTCCCCAAAAGCCTCATGTATTTGCAACTGTGTGTTATTGGGAGGTAGAGGTAGAGTCTGGCTGGAAGGGGCAGATGTTTAGGATTTGACCTGGAAAGATTGTGTTAAATTGTTAGAATTGGGGATGCCCAGGGCAGAGCTTTCAGGTGGGTGTTGTTGACTTGTGGGCCAGGAAGTGAGGGAGGGCACCCAACTGGGGTGGGGGCAACTAATAGCTTCTACTAAGTAAAGGAGGGAGGAAGAAACACTGTTACTATTTCATCCTGGGAAAGCTCTATCCTAAGTAGCCAGTCTACAGGCTGTACTTCTCTCTTGCTTGACTTGGCTTCTGCCTGTGATGGGTGGGCAGCTCTCCAGCCTCTGCCATGTACCTCCCCAATTGCTGGCTGCTCCATGATCATCTGACTGTGTGCAATCTTCTGAAACTGTGGGCTAAATGTGTCTTCCCTCCCTTAAATTGTAGATGTTGGGTATGTTGTCATAGTAAGGAGAAAGTAAGACAGCTGGGTTCTGGAATTGAACCAAGGGAAAGTGTCTGGATATTCCCATACTGGTGAGCTGGAAACATCACACTTACCTGAGATGAACTGTTTACATATGGGCTGCTTCTGTTGGATTGTGAGAGCTGTGAAGCTTTTCACTTTTTTATTTCTAGCACCTGGCTCAGTGCCTGGAGATCAGAAAATTATTCAGTAAATGTTTTGTTGAACTCAGTTAATAAAGAATACTTTTACTTGCAGAAAACACAAAAAATGCCTACTATTTTCATCCTAGGCTGCTACTTACAGGACTGGTTCTCAAAGCATAGTAAGTGTAGTTGTCTGTCAGCAACATCAATGTAAGTAAATAACATTTTTTTTTTTTTGGTGATACAGGGGATTGAAACCAGAGTCTTCTCACTGAGCTACCTCCTCAGATCTTTTTATTTAATTAAAAAACAATTAAGACAAGATCTTGTTAAATTGTCCAGAGTAGGCTTGAGCTGTCTTCACTTCCCAGAGTGCTGGTCCTAGAAACACAAAACCTCAGGCCTTTTCCCAGACCTTGTTTGAGCCCTACTGAGTTAGAAAGTGGGGCAGAGGTGAGGAGTCTGTCTTTGAAAAGCCTTACAGGGTATATTGATGGTTACTAAAATTTAAATAATATTGCTTAAAAGCAGAGAAAATGAAAAATATCAGAGAATGGGATCAGCTGCTGGTAATTGACTGAAATAGAAAAATAAATCCCTTCGTTCTCTGCTATTCTTGGGTAAAGTTTGGTATTTTTTTGTGCTTTTATTTTGAAATCATCAAAAACTTTGCTAAATACTTATTTTAGTGTTTTTTCCAACTGTATAAATGCATTTGCTATTACATTTCAGTTCAGAAATGGACTACCAGAATTGTGTGCATGGGGGAAGTAGTTAGCACGGAAGAGTCAGACCAGAGCCTCTATACTGAACTGTATTCCAGGTCTATTTTTATTTTTGATTTTGAGATAGGATCTAGCTAAGTTGCCTATCCTAGGCTCAAACCTGTGGTTCAGCCTCCCATTCTTTTTGGTATGGCATATCATTTGATTTATTACTGATTTGTTGTTGTTTTGGCATGAGTCAGAATTTGAATAGGACCAAGTATAGTATAATCAGAAAATAAGATCACAACCAGTAAAACTGAAAGCATCCTGTTCCCTTATTCTGTTTTATTTGGTAAAAGAATTTTTGGCTTAAATTTTGTCAGGGAAAATATATTCAAGACAACATGAAAGAAATAAGTTTTCTTAACTTTCAAAAAATATGTTGTCTGTTGGTAGCAGATGGCTGATGCTGCTTTTTGTTCCTCTGTCCTCCTTTCCAGGAAATGATTCCCATCTGCAGCAAGAGGGGTGCTGACCTTTTAATTTTCATGCCAGTCACTTCTTTCAGCGAAGTGCAAATCCAGCTTTATGTATATTGTGGTGACTAATATTTTATAAAAGAAGAAACTAGTGCTTATTTCATTTAGTTGGAAGTATATGTTGGCTAGTTTATTTCTAGAGTTTCAAGGTTTTGGAGCTAGAAAGATTATGTGTTTCTCAAACTGACACTGGAAGTTTTCTTGGTTTGGGTCAAATGGTGAATTATGGTCTCTACATACAGAACAGCAGATTTGCCAGGGAACTTAGAAGAACTGCAGATTCTTCTGTAAAGTTGCAAAAGAGTCAGTCTCACTGAAGCCAAGGTATAAGGTGGTCAGGCTGTCCAGATAATTGGATGCTTACTAAAGTATATAATTAGGTATTGGTAATTGATTCTTGGCCTTTTGGCTTAGATCATGTGTACGTGTTAAAAGTTTAGCTTTATTGGTTGTAAAGGAAAACATGATAATGTGAAGGTACATTTGTGCTGTTACTAAAGCCATATTTGGATAAAGCAAGAGCGTTGTAGCCAGAAGGTCTTGGCTTGAATACCAGTATTTGGCTTCTTTAAAATACTGTATCAGACAATATTACTTACCATTTCTTATCATTTCTGATCCTCAGTTTCTTCATTTTTAAAATATTAGTAATCATATATCACAATTATTGTATTGGGTGCTCAATAATTTTTTTTCCGGTCACCTCAGGGTTTAGAAATCAATACATGAAGGTACTTAGTAGAGAAAGAAATCTCAGTTCTGTTAACTGCTGTTTACCTGTCTAAAACCAGCCACTTTTCTTAGTGTCTTGTTTATCCTTCTAGGATTTCTTACAGCAAATATAAACAAATGGGAATAATTTTTTTCCTCCTTACCACAGGAGATGACACGCTTTATGTGCTATTAGAACAGTACGCTTATTTGTGTGTCTTGGATTCTTGAATTAGTTTTTGTATAGTCTACTACATGATTCTTTTTTCCTGATCTGCATTATTAAAGGCAATGAAATGTCTTTAATGAAGACAAAGAAATGTTTCCAATTTAAATATATAATTTGATTAATTTTGACAGCTGCAAAGGCACCACCACAATTAAGATAGTCTTTGTAACAAAACTTCTCAGAAGAGGAAAAACAAATGGTCAATGTACATGAAAAAATGTTTAACATCAAACATCCCTTGCTATCAGAGAAATGCAAATTAAAACAACTTTGAGGTCTTATCTTACCCCTATGAGAATGGTCCACATTAAGAACTCAAAAACCAATTGTTGTCAAGGCTGTGGAAAAAAAGGGCGCCCTTCTACACTGTTGGTGGGACTGTGATCTGGTTCAACCATTTATGGAAAGCAGTCAGGAGATTCCTTTGAAGACTGAGAATAGAAATCCCTTTGATCCAGCTATAGCTCTCCTAGGCATGTACTGAAAAATAAAGTCAGCATATCGTAAAGACATATGCATATCCTTGTTTATAGCAGCACAGTTTGTAATAGCTAAATCCTGGAAACAACATACTTGCCCATCAATAGAGGAACGGATAAAGAAGATGTGGTATCTATATGCAGTGAAATAACTATGCAGTCATAAAGAAATATATGAAGTATTCTAAAGAAAATGTGGCCACCTTAATCCATTAATGCTCAGTGAAATGGACCAAACTCAGAATACTATTGGTGGGTATCCCTCTTAGGAAATTCACAAAAATAATTGCGTGAAAAGATCCCCCAGCATGAGAGAGAGGGAGGGAGAGGGATGATGGACAGCCAGGAAAAGGATGGATCTGTGAGAGTGGGAGGGGACAAAGGCATAGGACTAGGTTAAGAGCAAGGGAGAAAGAGGCCAAAAGGGTTGTGCATCGTCATTGTCTCCCCAAGCTGTATATTTTCGGTGTGTTACTGAATCTGTAGTTCATACATTTAAAAAAGATTGTCTTTCCATGAATTTTATTGTTTCATAGTATTTCATTGTATAGTTGTACTGTATATTTTCAAACCAGTCTCTTGTTCGTGGATGTCCATTTTCATGGATATCTGGTTCTGATGCAATCATTTCTACAGTCAGTAAGATTTTCATGCAGCATTTCATATGAGAGAGTTGACAAGAAAAGGACCTGCAAGTTGTGGGAAGGCAAGTATATATATATATATATATATATATATATATATATGAGAAGTTAATGGTAACAAAAGGCTAGTTTTTCATGCTGATAAGGACCTTTACAATTCAGATTTTTGCCAGTTAGGTGAAAAATGGTATTTCAGTGTAATTTTACTTTATAGTTTTCTTATTAGGAGTGGTTTTGAGACTGTCTTCACATGTTGAAGGTTCAGCCACCTAAAGTGTTTTTTTTTTTTGTTTTGTTTTTGTTTTTGTTTTTTTTTTTTTAAGACAGGGTCTTGCTCTGTAGCCCAGGCTGTTCCTGAACTCACTATGGAGTGCAGGCTGGCTCTGGACACTCTGTAATCCTCCTGCCTCAGCCTCCTGAGTGCTGGGATTATAGGTGTCCAGCTTATGTGGTGCTGGGGAACCAAACTCAGGTACTTAGTGCTGGATGTAGCACTTGTTAGGCAAGCACTTTAGCTCCTGAGCCATTCCTCCAGCCCCACTTAAAGTATTTACTTTTCTATGAAATATATATTCATACTCTGTCCATTTTTATCTAAGACTAAGTTTCATCTTCCCTCTCCCCTGCCCCCCCCCCCTTTTTTTGAGACAGGGCCTCACTGTAGTCCAGACTGTTCTTGAACTCACTATGTAGTCTAGGCTGGTCTCTAACTCACAGCAGTTCTGCCTCAGCCTCCTGCGTAATGGGATTACAAGCATGTGCCAACATGCCCAGTTTATGTGGTACTGGGGAATCGAACTCAGGGCCTTTGGTTTGTTAGGCAGGTGCTCTAACTTCTGAGCTGTTCCTTCAGTCCCAGTATAATAGTCTCTTAATTAGTAAAAATAGTTTACCTGTTAAGGAGATTACCGCTTTACAGATAGTATTTCACCCCAGATTGTCACTTGCCTTTGTTACTGTACAAACTTGAGTTGAAGGATGTGTCTCTTAATTTTTTGTTTCTCAGGTTAGCTTCCTAAAGTCTATTTAGCCATTATTTCCTTATTTTTTCTTCCTTTTCATTTCTTCCTCTTTTTCTCCTACTTTCCCAACACAGTTTTTTGTTTTGTTTGTTTGTTTTCCCCTTTTTGAACCAGAGCCTTCACATTGAGCTACATAAAATTTTTTCTTAACTTTGAGACAGGTGCTGCTAAGTTACAAAGGTGTCCAGGCTGGGCTGAAGCCTGAATCCCCTTGCCTCTCCACCTTCCAGAGTGCTGGTATTACAGGCATGACCACCACATGCAGCCCCAGCGTAATGTTTTAAAATAGGATTTGAGGCTGCTTCAGGGTGATATGTTGTTGGACAATAGTCAATTCAATGGATGAATGTTGTTATATGACTATACTATATATGACCTTTGTTTATCTATTTTAAAGGCCATGTTTTTGGTATACTGTGCACTGGAGAAAGAACCTGTGCCAATGTCCTTGCCTCCAGCTTTGGTGCCACCATCTAAAAGAAAAACGGTCAGTATATCAGGCTCTATGCGGTCGATCCCCTCTTCAGCAGCAGCCAAGGACTATTACTACTCCTTGCCACCTGTAGGCATTTTACCTACCAAAGCACCATTAAGACAGGTATAGATTAATGAGTGTTAAAGGATTTTTTTTTTAACAAAGTGCATGGCATTTAACAGTTGATTGCTTAATAAAGTTAGAAGGAGCAATCAAAGGGATCACGGATTTAGAGCTCCCTCTGGTTGATCCTGTGTACTGTGATGTTCTGAAGAAACAGGTATTCCTCTGCATTGCCGTAGGTCTTGTGGATATTTTTTTGGATTTTCCTTAATGTACTTGGAAGTGAGGTTGGAGATGGAAGATGCTACATGCTAACACAGCATGCTTGTTCTTGCATACTTGGTAATTGTTAATGAAAATTTAGTTAACTCTTGATTGTTGGGGAACAAACTATCTAATTCTGGTTTGTCCTTGGCCTTTTGGTCCCTCTGCTTTTCCTCTTGTCAGATGGAATAAAGCAAAAATAGCTCAAGATACGCAAATTGTCTATTTTGGCAATAGTTAACCATGCTGAATAAAGCTATTGAAAATGAAGATTGAGAATTATTTTCTTGTTGCCTATGAATTCATAGGTCAAGAGTTAACTATGCTTTAATTTACTCCTTACTTAAAAGAAAAAATTAGAATAGGCATTTATAAATTTAGTCTCAGCTGATCCATATTGTTTCTTTTCACCAAAGCATCTTTTCCTCACCATTTAAAATATACAGATGTAGTGCATAATGTTTACAATGAACTTGAGTGTGCTGTGCACATATATATCAAATCAGTTTTATAATTCTTTCTCATCTTTGGCCCTCCCCCACCCTCCTCCACCCCCCTGACTCCCACTCTCACACCATGTAGTTCTATAGAATGCCTGTATTCTGGATTTCCTAAATCAGAGAAACCATATGATGCTTAACATATTTAATCTTCTGTGTCTGGCTCATTTCACTCAAATCACCACTCTAGCTCAGCTTCCCACCCCTAGAATGGGCTGCAGTGGCTAAATCTTGATGTCTCTTCTCTGAGTCCAGCGGCTTCCTTTATTGGAATATTTGCCAAAAGTTTTTTTTCTATATTTTGCTGTATCTTTGTTGAGATTCTTTAACCTGGCCTTGCCCACCAGTCCACATAAGAAAAGAAGTATAACAGTGTAATTCATAAGGGTAGGCAATGTGAGAAAGAAAGAGAGAAGTTAAATTTCAAATGCCTTAGCTGAGTACTGAAAGATAAATGTTTGTACATTTAAAAAGTTATCATTACATCATTCTCACCAAAGCATCTCGTCTGTGATATTATAGAGGTGATAACAATTTCATTGTAGTTAGTAGGGTAGACTTTTGCAGAGTTTGTGACAGATACTATTATGGATTGAAATTGTGGCACATTAAGGTTTGTTTCATTTTGGCAGAAGTACTGTTTTCCTCTCTTTCTCTAGTGGGTTGTATCTCCTGCAGAAAAAGCTAAATATGATGAAATCTTCCTGAAAACTGATAAAGATAAGGATGGATTTGTGTCTGGATTGGAAGTACGTGAAATATTCCTGAAAACAGGTTTACCTTCTGCCTTACTAGCTCATATTTGGTAAGAATTTTAAATTGATTTTTTAAAATTATGGCTTTACCAACTGCAATTTTCTGCATTCTTACTTTTAGTCGCTTTTGTGAACAAGGTAGTTTTTCTTTCTGTGATACTGAGGATTGAGCCCGGGGCCACTTTACCACTCAGCTTCATAGACAGCCCTTTCCATTTTGTTATTTACTTAATCATTCATTCGTTCACTCACTCATTCTGCTCTGGGCATTGAACCCAGGCCACTCTGCCACTGAGCTTTGTTGCCAGGCTTTTTTACTTTGTTATTTGTATCTGTTTGTTTGTTTGTGATACTGGGGATTGAACCTGTGGCATCACACTAGGCTGGATCTTCAGCTCCTTTTTATTTTATTTTATTTTGAGACAAGAGTCTTACTAAGTTGCTGAGGTGGGGCTGTGTACCAGCTCCTCACGTTGAATTTTGTAACTCTGGCATATCACAAAATACATACTAATAAAAAGAATCACTATTTTGGAGAAAAATATAAGTCTTAATGTCTTGAATAAGTTACACATTGAATGTGATGAATGTCAAAATGCTTTGTAGTATGTCTGCCACCAGTACTTACAGCTACCTATATCAGAGCTTATATTGATGTTTTCAAGAGGTTACAAACATCAAAAGTGTAACCACATAGTTGCAAAGAGAAGCTTAATACAGAGCACAGCAGGATAGTATGTCTGCCTCAAAAGGTACAGTAAATGACAGCTGTTCCAGAAGAGCTTGACATCATGCTCTTACTCTTAACATGCTTTACCATTAAATTTTAGTTACCTCACAAGATGGGCCTAATGTCTGCTTTATAGGTGCAGGAACTTAAGGCTTGAAGAAGTTAGAATATTTGATCTGGATGATAAATTAGTACAAAGGCTGGAATTCAGGGTACATTTTGTACTATTTTGTTTTTCAAAAGGCCACATCAGCTTTCAGACAATTAAACTGGCCAGAATTTGGGAAAGCTCAGCTTTAAAAAATGAAAAAATAAAGTAGAATGAAATGTTTGCTGTTTGTCTTCAAGTGATTTTGTAAAGCTTTCCAGACTGCTGCCTTCTTCCATGTGATCTCCATTGGCAGCTGTTCGTTCTGCCTTGGCTTAGAGATCCTCCTATCCTCCTACTCCAGAATTACAGGAAGCAAGCTGACATGGAATTTTTTGCTTGTTCTAGAATTGTTATAGTGCCACCAGTGAAATAAATGTGATGAGGCATAGGTTTCACCTTTTAGCATCAGGAAAGTTTAAAAATTTGGACAGTAGGGAATATTGGGAATCATTGGTCACAGCTTTTATTTCTGGTGGGTTTGGAAATGGGTAATAAGGTACAAATTAAACCTAATGAACTTTCTAAAATCTCTTTCAACACTTGAGTTTTGGATAATTGCTTGTTGATATAACTGTCATTTTTAGGAATGCAACTGATTATTTTTACAGAGGTACATATTTGTGCTTTTATTTTCTCATGGATACTTAGGATGGTTGTAACATTTTTATACTGTTCATCTGGTTTATTTGTACAGGGCATTATGTGACACAAAGCATTCTGGAAAGCTTTCAAAGGATCAATTTGCTTTGGCTTTTCACTTAATCAATCAAAAGTTAATAAAGGGCATTGATCCTCCTCACATTCTTAGTCCTGAGATGATTCCACCATCAGACAGAACAAGTTTACAGAAGGTAAGGCCACTTAAAGCCTGCTGCATTAATAGAAAGAACAAGTGCTATCTATGTCAGATTAGAGGGGAGAAAATATACCTGACTAGGAGCAGAACAGTACACCATTTGGGGTTTAGTTTGTGCCTATAAATATGTTCACGTCCCTTGTGTAATATCCTTGGTTTGCAGCTTGTGAATCCCAATCTTCATTACACATATGACAACTCTATTTCCCAGTTTTTTGTCTGTTTTGTTTTTTGAGACAGGGTCTTGCTCTGTAGTCTAGGCTAGCCTTGAACTCACAGCAATCCTCCTGCCTCATCTTCGCAAGTATTGAGATTACAGGTGTGTGCCCAGTTTATGTGGTGCTGGGGAATCAAATCCAGGGCCTTGTGTTTGCTAGGCAAGCACTCTGTCACTTTGCTATGTCCCCAGCCCTATTTTTTAGTCTTAATTTGGGAAAATGTCACCTTATTTTTCCATTTATGGGTCTAAGAATTTTTAGAAAAACCATAGAAAAGTTAAATGAAGACTGTAGTAATTGAATTGTTGTGTTTTATTTGATGATTCATTCTTGGAGAAAAGAATAGATTTAAGAACAAATTCTAGGCTGTGATAATTGTTTGGTTTTAATTTTCTGTCAGAAAAACCCCTTAAGAAAAACATTGTAATGAGGGTATATTCGATTGAGGTTTTGGAATAAATGATCATTCCTGAATAGACAACCTGAATCTCTAGAAGCAAATTTTAGTTACTTTGATGTTCTGATCAGCAGTGGAAATTTTCAAAACTGTATCACTTTTGCCATGTTGTACCTTGATTTTTCTCTCTTCCTGTAGAAACCTTTCTTAGTATATTACATTTACGATACTGTGGCCTTAATAAACCCTTAAGAGAACCTATGCACTTTAGTGTTTGTTTGCCTTTAAAATAAATCTTTTAACCTGGCAAGGTTTTATTGCATGACTTACAGTCCTGGCTACTGGGGGAGGCAGAGGTGAGAGGATTACTTGAGCCCAGGAGTTTGAGGCCAGCCTGGGCAATAATACAGTGAGACCTACCTCAAAGTAAAACAAAACTTTATCTCTTTAGAACTCTTATGGTCTGTAATGTAACCACTGATACGGTGATTCTGTAGGGTTGTATATAATAGGAGTTGTCAAACATCAATAAAATGTTTTAGTTTTGTATTAGTTTTACAACAAGTATTAAGAAATGCCATTTTAACAAAACTAGTAAAAGTCAAAATTGGATTTTTAAAAAAGTAAACTAGATAAAAGCCAGGCCTTTTGACACATGTCTGTAATCACAGTACTTGGGAGGCTGAGACAGGAGGACCACTGTGAGTTTGAGGCCAGCTTGGTTTACATAGTGAGTTCAGGACCATCCTGGGCCACAGAGCAAGACTCTCTCTCAGAAATAAATAAATCAGTCTAAGTAGAATTTACTTGCATCATGTGTAGATCATTACCTAAATGAATTTTATTTCTTTTAATCAACATTGTAAACCATTTGTTTATCAGGTTTATGAATTTGGAGGAAGGTCACTTTTTGAATTTTCAAGAATTCTTTGTGACATGACATGACATGAATTCTTTTGTCACCTAGAAAAATAAATGTTACTGGATTCAAAATACCTGATGATGCTGATGTATTTACAGACACTATAACAATCTTTGCAATAATTGTATAAAGCCGTGTGTGTGTGTGTGTGTGTGTGTGTGTGTGTTTTACTGTTTTATTTAAATGGAAACAACTGGTTACTGGATTTGTGTGTATTCCCCCGTCCAGGTAACTGTTCTCATGAAATACTTTGTTTCATTCTTTCACCTATGTAAGTTAGTTTTTTTCTTTCATTTTATAACTTATTGGGACTCCCTTCAACATAAATTACAGATTATGATAAGATTCTGAAGTAAATTGTATTTGTTCATTGAAGTGCCCTTAATGTTAGTAGACACTTGAAGTTGCATCCAACACGCATTGTTTTTAATTGAGTAGATTTGTGTGAACTTGATTTACTAGAGCATAGATACTTTTGTGTTTATGTCAGGTACCAGTATTATTCATTGAAATGGGATTTTATCACTGTCTTATCTATTAACCAAATTTTTAAACTTAAAATTTACATTTGTGTGCTTTTAGATAAATCTCTTGTTCTAATCTGATTTTTTAAAGTACTGCTTTTTTTGCAACTTTAACTAATCCCTTTTTGAATGTTGCTTTCCTTTCTGTGTTTCTTCTAGTTTGGACTGTTTTTTCGTTCTGCAGCACTCTGCTTTTTCGCCTTTCTTATACTATCAGTTTCTTAAACTCTGCTCTCTATCAAGGTTAGAGCTTTATCTTATGCCTTTTTTAGCTTACGGTTTTTAGTTTGTAAGATACATTTTGGAAATACAGGTTTTTTATGCAGCAAAGTTGATACAGAGAAAATGCTCTAAAGAGCATGTTTTTGTCTTGTCACTTGGTCCTTCTGTCCATTTTAGTTTGCATTCTTTAGCTCTCCAGTCCATTTAAAATCAGCAGAGGGAATTTTTTTTGTGTGTGTAATTCACATAAGAGAATGAGAGAAAATATTTTGAAAGAAAGGGAAACATGGTACATTTTTTCTTTATATACCTTTCATTTAGTGTTTATAGCGCTGAGCTGAATTTTCTTTTACTGCTTCCTGGTTGCACGCCACTTTAGTCATCTAGAGGATTACTGACTTATTTGAGGATAAACTGGTGTGTCTCACTTTGTCTTCTCATTTGGTGATATTTTAATACCAGACTTGTCAAGCATGAGTCACTTTTTATAGTTATAGTGATGCAGAGGTGTGAAAGTCATATATGTTTCTTGTCACACTGCCACCTGTGATAGCGAACTTGTCAGTAACATTTAAGTTACTCTTGGTGAGGAAAGTGAGGGCAGTGCTGTTTTTCCATTTCTTCATCTCTCTAGCTATCTGACCAGGCGTAGCACATAGGTACAGTTTAAGCAAAGTTAAAATCCTAGTGAATAACTTCCACATTCAGAAATTCACTTTTGAACTTCTAATTTAATATAAGATTATTAAGGGTCAGTGTATCAGTGGAGTAGAGTAAAACTGTTAAGAAATATATTTGATACAAGTTTTTAACTAACTTGGACATGGTGGTACACACCTGTAATCCCAGAACTCTGGGAATCTGAGGCAGGAGGATTGAAAGCTTGAGCCACCCTGGGCAATTTAGTGAGACTGTATCTCAGAATGACAAAAGGCCCTTGGAGGTAGCTCAGTGTGACGACCTTAAATTCAGTCCTTACTACTATCCAATACCAAACCAAAATAACAACCCTCTAATTAATACAGAATTGAAAGTATTGTTAGTGAAATCATCATGGACCAGTTTTGATATTTGTAGTCAAAATAGCTCAGTGCTGAAAATGTAGCATGATGTGAACAAATACAGAAAAAATTCTTTGTCAAGTTTCATTGTTGTACTTTATTTTTTAATTGATGTTTTTATCATAATGGTCTCTTTCTTTTCTTTTTTCTTTTCTTTTTTTTCTTTTTCTTTTTTTTTTTTTGAGACAGGGTCTTGCTTTGTAGTCCAGGCTGGTCCTGAGCTCACTTGGTAGCCCATGTTGGTGCCTTGGACTTAGGACAATCCACCTGTCTCAGCCTCCTGAATGCTGGGATTACAGGTGTGCACCACCATGACCAGCTTTATGTGGTGCTGGGGAATCAACTCAGTGCCTTGCACTAGTAAGGCAAGTGCTTTTAACCATTGTGCCATTCCTCCAGCCCCAGCATAATGGTCTGTTTACCTTAAATGATTTTGACATGCAAGTTCATAGTATATAATAGAATGGTGCTTCAGAATATCTTGATCAAATTCCTGTTTTCAGGGTTTGACCTTCAGTAATCACTGAGTCTGTTGCCTCAGCCCTAGAATGGGGTTATGATAGCTGCCCTACCTACAAGCCACTTTTCAGATTAATTTTGGGCACTAAGAGATTGGCAATGTTTAGTGAATTTTTATAAGATCATAGACATGTGAGGAGATGGGACACTGTAGTTATGTTTGTTGTGTTGTATCAAGCTATATTAGGTTTGCAACAGCATAGGTATTAGTACATTTTACGTATTAATGATAGCCATCAGTTTACCTTAAGATTTGCGTGTTCAGCCTTACATTTAAACATTTCAAAAAAGTGGTTGTTCTATTTTTGTCAGTTTGGCTTTAGCATTGGGTGTAAATCAAGTGTTTAAAAGAGCAATGTTATTTTTGCCTTGACTTCAGCCCACTAACAGTATATCAGTGTAGTTCACAGAGGAGAATTACTTTACTTAATTTGTAGAATGGCCAAGGCAGAGGTTATTTTCTTATTGTATAGATGAAGGATGTACATCTAGTAAAATAGCAGAGCCCAGAACAGTCCCAGCTTCATTTTTTAAAAACTACAAATACCATGAGAAGACCAATTTGGGTACCTTCATAACTGACAGAAAACCTTATGTAAACTATGCAATATATGAAGACAGTTTCATATGTATTGGTACTAAAATTTGCTATGGAAAATGCCTAAAGCAGCTGATTTGACATTACATAGACACTAAAAGTAGGCAGCAAAAACTAATATTTGCTGAATTGAATTAACTACTGTTATAATTATGATGTGACAAGACAGTTGTGTATTTATTCTAAGCCAGATGATGCAAGTGCAGATAAATCTCCATCCACCTCCCTAAAAAATTTATACTTCACTGGACCCTGTCTTAAAAAAAAAAAAAAAAACTTACACTTCAGTGGAGGAATTGATTTATAAATCTAGTATTTGGGCTTTTTTTTTTTTGTTTTTTTGTTTGTTTTTGCATTGCTGGGAATTGAACTGAGGGCCTGCCTTGTGTGTACTAGACAAGGGCTACACTTCTCCACCCCATGGTATCTATTTTATTGCAAGATTCTGGACAGGTTAGGATCAGGTGACAAAGACATTTGAGATTTGAGAAGTGAGATAAAAATTTTTAGAAAATTTAGGGAACTGTGTTAGTGCATATAACTATGTATATATTTATATAATTGCACTAGTTATGATTTTATTAAATAATTGAAAGTGTTAGTAATGTAATAAAATATGCAATACCTTATATCAGTGTATAGCTTTTATCATTTTTAGTGCTTAGCCTTATATTACATACATAATTTTGTAATAATAATAATTGTGAACTTTCTATTTTTAGAACATCATAGGATCAAGTCCTGTTGCAGATTTTTCTGCTATTAAGGAGCTAGATACCCTTAACAATGAAATAGTTGACCTGCAGAGGTATGTAAATTAAACTTAGAGCTGATTTAATATACATACATACATACATACAGTATGTAGTATATGAGTGTATAAACACATGCGTGCATACATGCAAACACCCTTGTGTTACTAGTACATATTTTGGTAAATGCTGTTTTGTTAATTACAATAACTCTACTTAAATGGACTCAGGATACTTTATTAAATATGACTCTTAAATGCAATGTACTATTTCTTATGTACCATTGGAAGAAAGATCACTACCCAATAAGTATCAGCTATGTTGTTAACATTAGGTAATGCTTGATTTCAAGTAGGATTAAATGTATATCTTACTTTTTGTGGCAGGATTGTGCAAATGAATATCTTTGAATGAACAAAATAATAGCTTTTTAAAACTTGTAATACTTGAATTAAAGATTAGGGCACCATTATTTTAAATACATTTAGTGGAAGGAATGTTAGATGCAGATGTGCTACCAATTACTTTCGTAGCTATTACTTGGTCCTCATAAAACCTCTCTGACTCAGTTGAGTGGTAGTGGTCTTATCAAGGCACTTAAAATTTTGCCTGAATTCACACAAACTTTGTTATGTAGAGCCTATACCTGAAACTAGGTCTGCTTGATTCTAAGTTGAATCTTGCTTGTACATAGGTGCTATATAGAACAGATTCAGATACAGTTACATTCGAATCAGGGTATAGCAGGTATTACTGATATTTTCTGAATTTCCTTATTCCTTAGAAACTTTAAGGTAGTGCAGACTGTAAAAATGACTTCCTAAATAAAATTATCACATCTTTTTCATCTATAAGGCACTGGATTTAAATATTATTTTATGTTTGCACCAGTCGTTTTCTAAACCTTTACAATTGTTTGGAGCAAATAATGACAAATACTTTTTTCCCCCACATTTTATTGATATGTATACGTGCAAAATTCAAGGTTTACAATGAGGTTGGGCATTTTGTGCACATTTGCATCTTGTCAAGGTGACAAGGGCTTTCCCACTCTCCTTTTGTCCCTCCTCCCACCCACCCATCCCTCCCTCCTCCCCCACCCCATCCCCCTCTTTCACTTTGTCTTTCGTCTTAAGTTCCAAAGGAGTTGTGATCTGGGTCTCTCATATCAGAGAGGCCATTCCATGTTTCACCTTCTGCTTCTGACTCACTTTGACAAATACTTTATTTCATTGATGTTATTGCTATGGAGGTGATTAAATGACCTATCTGGTTTACATGGCAAGAACTTGATAATGATCTAACCTCTATGACACTACATTGAGATTGCAGTAGAGAATTTTAGTAGAATTCTTTTTAGTTGAAGGACCTCAACCCTAACTAATTTAAGTGAAAGTAAACTTACTGATTTGTAAAACTAAAACCTTCTCAAAGTAGGGATAACTTAAGGCATTGCTTGATATTGAGGCCCAAATGATATCAGTTCTCTTTCTATCTCTCATTTCCATTTCTGCTGGTTTGATTCCATCTTCAAATAAACTTTCTCCTTGTCTCAGTTACTTTCTTGTTGCTGGAGCACAGTACCGGACTCCTACAAGAAGTTTTATTTTAGCTTCCAGACATCTCAGTCCATTCATGTTTGGCTAGTAAGGGCAGCGTGGTCTGGTGGGGGATGTGGCTGGAGAGAAGCTGTTCATGGCTTCACAATGGAAAGCAGGGTGCATGCAGACTGGAGTTAGCAGGGAGCTGTTCCCTTCCAGGCCACAACCTTAGTGACCTGCCCCTTCTAGCCAGGCCCTACATCTTCACAGCTCCAGAAATCATCAGTGATTAGTCCATTGATCCAGTTTAGACCCCACAATCCAGTCACCTCCCAAATACATGAGACTTTGTGAGGGGACATTCCAAGTCTAGACCATAGCTCTCTTATGTTGGCAGTAGGGCTACAGAAAATACAGCTGCAAGCGCTTGTAATTTCCCATTTAGTGGAGAATGCTTCTTTTCTTATGGCTTCTGAGGTAAGTCTGAGATTCAGTCTCTTTTGGATTAGCTTAGGTCCCTATAAACCTTTGAGCCTGTCAGTGGCCACGGATATGTGGTTTGGTTCATCATAAACCTGTCTTGGGAGTGTGTTGGGGGTCATTTGCCATCAGGTCCACATGGAAGAGGAAGTATTCACAAATGAAAGTTGGAAGCTATTGTAAGAAAGAGGAAAGAACTCTGAGAGGCACATGTTTCCTTCAGACAATCCAGGTTCATGTCTCAGCGGTTTCAGTGATCAGCCTTTGTATCATCTATCTATATGTTTGAGCAGTATGCCTTGATGTTCTGTAAGTTCAGTCTGGGCACCTTTTTATATATTGTTGCTTAGTTTTGAGCATATCATTCTTATACTAAATTTAATCAAATTCTTTCTTATTATTTGAAAATTGTCCCCTTTTGCTATATAAATCCTCTAATATTGGTATCCCAGAAAGTTAAAAACCACAACAAAATTTCTTGGAGATCATATAACTCAATTTACTATTTACTTATAGGCAGACAAAATGAAATCTAAAGTCAGAAATCAAGTTAGAATGATGGCATCAAAAGCAGGTTGGATAAATTCAGCATTCTTTTAGCATTTACTTCTGTCTCTCATTGTTTTAAAGTTTTCGACTTTGGTTTGAAGCAGAATATGTACATGTTTGATTACTGAGTCTATATAGATTTTTGATTTTCATCTGATCCTTAATTGATTCATATGCATTTTTGCTTGCCTCAGATATGGTATACATGTTTTTTATAATTGATGGATTTGAAAATTCTCTTTGACGCTTAAACCCATGAAAATGGACACATGCTTCAGTATTTGAGGATTTGTTTTCTTCCACAGTAGTAGTTTATCATATTAAATGTTTTTCTGGTGAGTTTTAATAGGAACAAGAACATCATAGGTAAAGTGGTTTTGCCTTTGGCATCATATGTTCCTACTCTTTGGCCTTTAAATCTTTTATTAATAACATCATAGCTGATGTCTTTTGTTGCTGTGACAAAATACCTTACCCCTACAAATTGAGGGAGAAAAGATTTATTTTAGCTCACAGTTTCAGCAGGGCTCAGTTCATTGAGGGGCAGCCTTATAAGGATGGAAGCACGTGGCAAAGGATCTGCTGTTCATGACATGGTAGACAGGAAGCCAAGTGAACAAGGAAGGCAGAACTAGCTGTGTCCTTCCAGATCATGTCCCAGTGATCCACCCCTTCTGATTTAAGCCTCAGTGATCTGCCCCTTCTTGTCATATGCCCAGTAAAGTGCTACATGCCCATAATGTACTACATGCCCCTAATCCACACACCCATAGTTTGTCCCTCCTGAACAGGCCTCACTTCTTAGAACCATAGGCATTCTACAACATCTGAATACATGAGGCTTTTTGGGGTCATGTCATATCCAAAACGTAACACTGGCCCTGGTGGCACAGACCTGTAATTCCAGTACTTTAGGAAGTGGAGGCAGGAGAATCACAAGTTTGTGCCCATGCTGGGCAATTTAGCAATTTAGTGAGATCTATCTCAGTATGTAATAAAAATGAGCTAGAGATGTAGCTCAGAGTGAAGGTCCTATGTTCAATCCCCAGTATCACACACACAAAAAAAAAATTACCGCAATATGATGTGTTTTGACTACAAAAGAACAAAAGAGCTGAAACAGATTTTGTTTCTACCACTTTGTGGTAGAAACAAATTGTTATCTGACAAAAGATTAAACCCTCTTTTGTTGGTTTTTGAGAAGATAATTAATTTTAGTTCAGGGGCCAAACCTGTAAGCAAACCAGCTACATGATAGGAATTTGTAGTGATTATGCTAATGTATGTTTTCCCCCTTGATGGTTATAATACATACTCAGTATAAAAATTTGAGAAATACAAAAAAAAAACAGTGAAAAAAGAAATATGTTTCTTAGAATAATACTTTGTTTTCAGCATTACAGACCAATGGAAATATTAAAAGCTTTGTGTAAACTTGGGAGTTAGTTTATAATATAGAATGTTCTTTGTTGCTTGTAAGAAAATGAGAGATCTTTGTTTTTATCTGTAGTTCACCATGTTTTTTCTGTAAGAAAATGTAAGACACAGTGACAGATTGACACAGAGTATGGTTTAAAAAGCTATAATTGTGGTGCAGTATTCTCATCAAATACCTAGATCTCATGTTGGAGTTTAAAACCCATATTTTTCATTGCCTCCTTCTATTTTCATCAGAATTTCTGGTAGGTCGTGACTTCCTAATCTACTTAACTGCCATCTTGTATTTTTCTTTCTCACTGATATCAACCATTCCCGTAGTCAGTGAAGCTAAAAACCTGAGATCTTCCTTCCTCTCATTGTAATTGTACCTTTGAAATGTCTGTTGCACTCCTGCCTACCTTCCTGTCACCTTTGCTTGACTAGCTCCATCTCTTCTCTGCAGGCTCCACCGTAAACATCATTTCTTCTGGAAGAGGAGGTCTTGATATGGTTTTCCTCCTGGTTAGGAGTACCTCCAAGTATCTTCACATCTTATTTATGAGCTTGTTTGACAACTGTCATTGTATAATAATTACCATACCTGTGGATTACCATACTTTTTGGATCTCCTACTAGACTGCTTCTCAACTGCAGTGATCTTTTTTGTATCCCTGGTGCTTACCTTACAATGGATGAGAAAATAACTCACTCAATATTGTTGAAATCTGTCTTCTCTGTTCTGTTTTTGTCTTAGTTTTAGCCTTTACTTCTTACCTGGATCACTCCTGTTAGCTCCAAGTTGACCCTCTACTTTGAGTCAGTCTTAGTTTTCTTTCCTTTCTTTGGAACATCCTACTTGAGTTGATATATAAAATATAAATCAGATCCCTCAGTGATTCTTCATCCAGTACAGTTTTTGGACGTGGCACAGAGGGTTCTTCTTTCATTTGGTGTTCTTTGCCACCTTTCATAGTACAGAGTCTCCTGGGGCAAGTGTATGTTAATTCTTTCTGCTCTCACTGCTCAGCAGAGTACTGTAACGGACCATTTCAGCTTTCCTGTTTTTTCTAACCATATGATAGATGGGCATATATTACCTTTCATCTTAACATGCCACCACATTTTTTCTTCTGTATACTTTGTACTGTTTTCCTTTGCCTGGACCATGCTTCATGGTCCAGCCTAAGTATCATTTCTTCTATTAAACCTTTTCTGAAGTCTCAAGATTTCTGGTTGTTTGTTTCTCTACTTTCAGAGACTTTATTCCCTTAGGTTATTGCCACAATTTCTTGGGATAATTTCCATTTCTATTATGGGGAATTTTGAGTTTTCTTATTGGTAGGAGCTATGTCTGGATTTGATAGATCTAGAAATTAACACAGTACTCGACATCATAAAATTTCAGCATTAATTAGATGAAAGAATCAAAGAATGTTATAAATATCAGACTATTTTCATACTTAAATTTTTTGTTTATGGCAGAATAGAAGCTATGTGTTAAATATTGAAATAAGGCAAAAGATGTGAATACAGATTGAGCATCTGTAATTTGTCATGATGCTCCTCAAGTTTCAGATTTTAGATTTTAGGATTAGGGAGGTTTGGCTGATAAAGTCTTTATAAATATTTTAAAATCTGAAATCTGGAACTTTTTGTTCCAAGCATAAGGGATAAAGGATACTCAACCTGTAATAGCTTATTTTGGAGATTATAGGAAAGAATTTATACAGGTGGGTATGGTAGTGCATCCTTAGTCTTAGCACTTGGGAGGCTAGGCCACCCTGGGCTATGTAGTGAGTTAAAGACTAGCCTGGACTAGAGTGGGACCCTGTCTAAAACATAATAAATAAAGGTCAGTGGGATGACTATTGTATTGTACAGACCCCCCCCTCCCTCCAGTTTTTAAATTATGGTAAAATATGTCATATTTGCCAACTATTTTTTTCAGTGTGCACAGTTAAGTTGTACTAAGTGCAGTCATAATGTTAGGCAGCTATCGCCATGTCCATCTCCAAAACTTTTATTCTGTAGAACTAAGAATCTGTACCCATTTCACAGTATCCTCCCATCCTGCTCTTACCCTGTCAGTACTTGGTAATTACCATTCTGCTTTTGACTTTTTATTTAAAAATACCTTATACAAGTAGAATCATACAGTGTTTATCTTTTTGTTACTAGCTTATTTCATTTAGCATAATATCCTCCAGTTTCATCCAGGCTCATCCGTATTATATTATATGTCAGCATTTCCTTTCATTTTGAAGATTAGTTATGGTCAATTGTACATATAACATTTTGCTTACCTGTGCGTCTGTTGATGCATGGAAACTTAAATTGCTTCTATATTTTAACAGTTGTAAGGAATGCTGCTATAAACAGGGTTATTCACATAACTTCCTGAGGCTCTGTTTTCTATTCATTTGGTATATACAGAAGTAGATTGCTAATCGTACAGTAATTGCAGACCTGTTTTGTGTTAAGAATTTCCTCTGAAAATCTAATGAAGGCTGTTTGTCCTTGCCTTCAGGAAAAAACCTGTGCTAGTTTGCACTTATTTCAGGAGTTCCTAGAGCCTTAAAAACAATCCATGGTCCTGTTTTTAAGAATGTGTTTCTCTGAAAGTAAAATGCCACAAATAGAGAAATTTTTTGATAGAGGAGAAAATAAAACATACAGAAAAGTTGCTTCAGTCAGTTAGTATGCTTAGTAGAGAATTATGCTGAGGAGGAGTTAATATTTTGTCTTCTCCTAGCTTCCTCTTCCTTCCTGTCTCTGTCCTTTTAGCAAAGACATTAGGAAGTAAAAGCCACATCCTGTTGGGCCTCTTCATTATCCTGGTCTTGGGCCAATAAACAAGAGTTACTGTACAGGATACTTATTGGGTAGTGTGCTACGCTTGCTTTATAAAAATTTTCTCGTTGCTTTCTTGCAGTGTCCCTGAAGAGTAAGAAGCTTCATCTTGATTTTTAATATAAGAAAATATTGAAAGAAGTTTTTATTTCTAAGAACTTTTCTGATACGTATCTAAAATCATCAAGCAATCAGTTTCCTTCTGTCAGAGCACTTCAAATACTGAATTATATGTCTTTCCCAGGAGATTGTGAACTCTGTAGGATGACAGAGACCATCTCTTATTTCTAATGAGGCATAAAATGAAGAATTTCAGAGCATTGGCTTTGTTTTTACTTTTTTTTTTTTGTAGTACTGAGCATCTAATCTAAGTCAGAGGCACTTTTAACACTGAGCTGCCTCCCAAGCTGTGTGTGCGTGTGTGCATGTGTGTGCTTTTTACTAGGGTTTGAGCCCAGGACCATTGCACTGGATTATTTCCCTGGGCTTTGCCCAGGTTAGCCTTGAACTTTTGATCCTCTTGCCTCACTCTCAAGAGTGTTGGGATTTATAGGTACGTGTTACCACACCTAGCTCCCAAGCCTTTCTGATTTTTATTTTGAGGGAGGGTCTCACTAAGTTGCACAGGCTGCCCTGAAACTTGAGATTCTTCTGTCTTAGCATCCTGAGTAGCTAAAATTACAATCATATACCACTGGGAGAGCAGGAGCTTTTAAATAAGATTTCCAGATATGATTCTGTCAGATTTATTTTGTTGGCCTCAGTTTCTTTGTTTGTAAAATAGAAACAATACCATGTAAAATGTTTAACGTGGTTCTTAGAACAAGGTAAACCATAGTTATGATCATTAATCCTAGTCTTCCCTTCTTCTTATCCCTAACACTCAGCTTGTCACTGAGAGCACAGAATTTACCTGAGTAGCTAGTAATTATTGATCAAAGTAGCTAAAGGAATTCCCTTAGTAAAGCAATAAGTTTTAAGATATGTTACAGTCTGTCTTTAGGAAGCAGAAATATCCACCAAGAAGTTTAAAAGTCAGTTCCCATAGGTTGAGTGGCTGGCTGCCACTACATTGTATGCTTTGCTACTACTTAAGAGAAAGCTAGAAGGAATGGCGCAGTGGTCAGAGTTCTTGATAGGCCCTGAGTTCGATTCCCCAGCAACACATAAAACGGGGAGTGGTCGTGCATGCCTGTAGTCCCAGCACTCGAGAGGTTGAGGTAAATGGATTGTCCTGAATCCAAGGCCAGCCTGGGCTACAGAGCAACACCCTATCTCAAAAAAAGAAGAAAAAGCTAGTAACTATAAATAATGTAATGATACAATAAAAATAGTTGAAATTTATTTAGCATTGATTATGTGCAAGGCATTGTGCTGAAGTCTTTCTAGATAGAATATAAACTAATCTTGTTTGTCAGCTTTATTACCTCATTTATAATTGAAAAAATTGAGGATTAGTTTTACATTTTCTAGTTTTTTTCTCATTTTGTCCTGCTGAATAAGTAAAATAAATTATTTCCTATTTGTAAAATACTTTTATTTCTTCTTTGAAAAATAAACTATCTAATTTTGGGTCTACCCTGTAACAGAGGGATTCTTGTTTGTGTAAGCTAAGGGCCAAAGTTTTATTTTTGTATTAAGTCAGAAATTAGTTGTTCCCACATTACTACATGCTTTAAATTTTTTATGACATTTATCTTAAAATTTTGTAATTAATATGTTTTTTTCCAGCAAATTATAAATAAAAGCCCACGTTTAATTTTGTTTGGCATATAGTAGATAATAAATGTATGTCGAAAGAGTGAAATAATATGTAGTCAGAGTATAATTAAGGCAATTTTAGAGAAATTAAAAACCTAGGGTAAAAATCAGTAGTTTTGTCCTCAAATTTTATCAGTTCACTGTACATTTTTAGAACAAAAGCTGTCTGACTTTTAGATTTGTTTGAATTAAAAGACAAGACTGTCTCATCAACTGTGTGTACTTACTACTCTAATCTAGCTCTGACAGTTCCCAAGATAAGCAGAGTCAGGGTGTTCTGTTGCCTTTCTAGCAGCTGTCGTTAGCTTTCTGAACAATGAGAGCCTCTGCTTCCTCTCTTCCTGGACAAGCCAGAAGAGAAAGAAGAGCTGTATTGCTAAATAATGCCGTTCAAAGTTTAAAAAAACAAAACCCAGCATAGCTCAGAAACCTCTGGGGACTCAGCATTTCCTCTATGTTGAAAGTATTCATGTCTTCAGCGACTGCTGAAGTTTTCTATAATCTTACCCTTATCTACCACTTCAGCTCGATGTGTCACTTCTTTCCAGATGAATTCATCCAGAATTTACTTGTTTCTGTGCTTTTTTGTTAGTTTTTTCATTGTCTTCTTTTATTGTGGTAAAATATAAAATGAACCCTTAAGACCATTTTAAATAGCATGAAGTATATTCACATTATTGTGTAAATCATCAATATCGGTCTTCAAATTTTTCTCGTTATTCCAAAACTGAACGATTTAATTGGAATTGGTATCAGCTTCCCTCACAGAACTATGCTCCTGAGCAGCTGCATCCTCCCCTTTTATGTCATTAATGTCACAAAATCTCTTTTGTTTGTAGCCACTTTTGTGATTATTTTATGTATTTGTCCCTTAAATCACATAGAAAATAAAAAGGATGGTAAACCAAGATAATAATACTGTTTTTTATGTTTGCCCATGCATATAACTTCACTGGGAATATTTATATATTTTCGTATGGCATTTATTGCTTAACCTCATTTCATTTCATCATGAAGGGCTGCCATCGGTGTTTCCTGTGGGACAGAGCTAATAGTAATGAATAACTTCAGCTTCAATCTGGGGTTATTTTAATTTCTTGTTTGTGAAGGATGGTTTTGTCAGGCATAGAATTTTCAAGTGGATAGTTTTTCTGTCTAGTATTTTAAATATATAGGATGTCCTAGCTGACCTTGGTTTTCTACCAGGGAGCCCACTGATAGTCTTGACAAATCTGCTGATAATCTCAATGTCTCTCTTTCTCTCCTCAAATTTAGGGAGTTTCCCTCTTAGTCTATTTCACCTGCTATTTTGCTGACATTTTCTGTGCTTCTATGTGCTCTCCAAGCTGAATTACTGTTTTTTCGACCTAAATTCATTCTTGCTTTCAGAGCTTTGCTGCAGTCTTCCCTCTTTCACAAAGCATTGTCAGACTGGAGTAACTGCTTTTGATAAACATGTCATGCCTGTCTGCATAGTTTACGTGTCAATCTTTTATTCTTTCACTGATCTCAAGGACGCTTGTCCAACCCTCTCCAGAGAGTCAGTCTGCCTTTCTCTGTGATACCATAGCCCCTTATGCTCACTTGTTACAGTATCTGATATATTACATTATAATTTTGGCTTTCTGTTCTTCTCCCTAGTGCTTTATACCAAGTGTGTATATATATCTATACTGAATTAAGAGCTTTGTTTTGGGTGAGGGGTTACTAGGACTGAACCCAGGGCCTTTGTACTAAGCCACATCCTCATCCCTTTTTTAAAAATTTGAGATAGGTTCTCCTAGTCATTGAAGTGCTTGGGCTGAGCTTCAACTTGGGATCTTTCTGCCTCACCTTCCAAAAGAGCTGAGATTATAGACATGTACCACCAAGCTTGACTTTGAGAGCCTCTAAATAATAGTTTTTATCACACTGTTTTTATATATCCCTGAAGTATAGCACAGTAGCAGTTGGTTCAGTATTTTTTTGTTGAACCAGTAGAAAGATGATCAAGTTATATAGGTGTATATTGGGCTATGTTGTATATTTTGTCTTTCAATCTTTATAACAATTATACATCTGATTTATAATGTATGTATGTTAGTTTATAGATGAGAAACTGTTCAACTTTTTATTTAACATCTATATCTCTCTTTAAAGAAAAGAAAATTGAGGCTTAAAAAGCATGAAATATTATACCTAACTGAAATTGGCTTAGGCAAAAAGAGTTTGATGTGTAATTAGAAGAGTAAAGTTATACGTGGAAAGTATTTTTAAGGGTTCTCCTAGAAACAGAGCCAATAGGATGTGTATATGTTTATATTATAGAGATGGAGATACAAAGGTTTTACTTTAAGGAATTTGTTCATCTGGTTGTGGGAATTGGCAGTTTTAACATCTGTAGAGCAACAGGCTGGAGATGAAATGAAAAGTTGTTATTGTAGTTGGAGATGATAAGGGCATTTTGGAGGTAGGATCCTTTCTTTGGCAACTTCAGTCTTTCTTCAAGGCCTTCATGTGATTGAATGAATTCTGCCCAAATCATGGTTTTTTTTTTTTTGTTTTTTTTTTTTGTTTTTTTTTTTTTTTTTTTTTTTTTTTTTTTTTTTTTTTTTTTTTTTTTTTTTTTTTTTTTTTTTTTTTTTTTTTTTTTGCTTTACTTAGAGCCTACTGATTTCACTTGTTATTCTCACTAAAATATACCTTTACTCCTACATCCAGGCTATTGTTTGTCTTCCTATCTGGATTTTTGTGGCCTAGCTAAGTTAAAATATAAAATTGACTATCACAGGAGGTGACAGGAACCAGAGTATAAGCCTCTCTGCCTTGCACTTGAGATTTTTTGTATAAAATTTTTATTATTTTTAAGTAAGGATGACGACTGCCAGCAGCATCTGGATTCATATTTGCTTGTCTTCATCATTTTACAGGAGTGATTGTTCCTAAGAATGAATGAGATAATCCATATAAGGTACTTACATCAGTCGTGTTGTAGATATTAATAAATGTTAGCATCTGTGATTTTTTTTTCCTAGATAGGGTCTTGCTCTGTGGTCCAGGATGGTCTTGAGCTCACTATGGGGCTTAGGCTGGCCTGGGACTTACAGCAGTCCTCCTGCCTCAGTGTATAATTTAGCTGTTACTAGTTCTGCTGATGCAAAAAATATGATTTAAAAGGTAAATTTCATTGATCTCTGTATTATGAAGAACTACTCCCTAAATATTTCTGTGTTTTACTTAATTAGGAATGGTTGTCAGGATATGTTGGGAGACATCACCACCAATTGCCCCTACCCCTGCCTTCCCCCCCCCCATTATTTTTATTAGTGTGAATTTGTGATACACAATAGTCATATTAAACTTGAGAATTGTGTGCACATACATAGCACTTCAACTTCACATTCTGTTTCCCTCCTTGGCTTTCTTAAATTATGAACAGGAATTGTACTATTCATGCTTCTCCCATTTTACTCAAACATAGACTGCTGGTTAGAGCTGAGAGTCCTTTGTGATCTTTTTTCTTTTTTTCTGTTTTCTTTTTTCCCTAAGCTTTCTTCCTATCCACTGCCATTCTTCTGTCCTGGCTACTTTTAGTCAGCTTGCTGCCTTCTTGCAGCCCTATTTTCCTGCGTGCACACTTGATCTTCTGCAGAGTTGAAACATGTTCATCCACATTGGTTTGTACAGTGCTGCTCTTTGATACTGTGTCATGTTTACTATTTTTGCTATTATCTACTGTCTAAAAGGAGCTGACATGTTACTGACCATGGGTGGAATGCCTCTGAGGATTTGGGTTTGGGGGAGGGGTTTAGATTTTCATGTGACTTATCTCTGACATACTGCAACAGGGCTGAAAACACGCATCATCTGCTCACATAAGGAGGAAAGAAAAAATTTCCAAGATTGAGCTTGCAGAATTCATGTGGTATTTTCATATTTTACCCTTGTTTTCCATTATGCCTAATTCAGTAAAGGTTAGAGGTGGAATGGCCTTCATATAAAAAGTAATTGAGAGGTGGAAGGGACTGGCTGCAACAGTGATCGCTTGGTAAGGGACTGTTTAAAATCTCTACAACATGGTGACCCACGTTGCAACCCATCTAGCAGATGGCTGGTGAGCTCCTTGGCCATCTCAAGTCTTTAAAAGTGACAAGGTACAAAAACAAATAGCTTTATTTGTGTGCTGTTTTTTTCTTCCATGTGACTCTTAAGATCATTGAGTCTTCATATCCAAAACAGTTGATTTTTATCTACATTTAAAAGCTCACCTAAAATGAGAAATATAGTTAAAGTATTCAGTTTGTTCCCTAAATTTCTTCTTTCCTATAATTTTCTCTTATGCTAGAACTAAATGGAGCCTGAGCTTACATTTGGGTTGTGTTGGGGATAGAAACTACAGAACAGTCATGAAACTCTTTAAGAAGAAACTGCAATACTAATTGGAGTTTAAATTCTACCCTCTCTCATATTATCTTCTATGCTCTCCTAAAATACATTGCTGCAGAATTCTACAGAATTTTTTCTCCTCTTTTGTAGAAAAGGGATGGGCGCTGGGGGGTAGCGGTAGCAGTGAGGGTGATTTGGGTAAATATGGGCAGTTTGTTACATCAAAAGAAATCGCCTTATTTTGTAATTATGAATCTAAGGTTGCTTGAGATTTATTAATTGGATCCTATCTCTGATCAAAGCATGTAAGCATTTAGATAATGATATTTCAAAGTAAGAGTAGAGCCCAGTGTTTGACTTGAGTATAAGAGATAAGTGATGCTGTGGTCCTGTCTTAACATAGTATCCTCTGTATATATTTGTCAATTGGTGTTTACAGGTGATGCAAATAGATTTTTTGAGCAGATGTGGTATTTGGTAGAGAAAATTACCTGTATATTAGTAATCTTTTCCATTTTCTATGTTGTTGCACTCCAATATTGATGTGTACCAGTGATTTAAGAGGAAACTAACACTTAAGTAAATGACTTTTCCTTAATATTGTTCACTGCTTCTGTTATCTGTTGTCGTTTAATTTGACAGTGACACTTAAGGGTTAAGTCACAGAGCTGATGCAACCCCTCCTTTCCTTCACCCTCAATTTTCATTGGACAGTATTTCCATAGCAACAGTGAGATCAGTGAAACCTGAGTGTTTCATTGATTATTTTTCTCTTCCTTTTTTAATCTATCCTTTTTCACCACATTTTAGTGAGGAAACGGATTTTTTTTACAAAGTCTATATTGATTTCTATTCCATAAATAATTAAAAGAGGGTAGAAAAGTCTATCCTTCATTTAAAAGTTGAATGTTTCACTATGTATTTGAAAAATGATTCAGGATTAGGAGGATGGATAACCATACCAGCTGTAGCTGATGTTCTCAGGTATTCTTGCATTGTTTGCTGGTCTTCCAGGGAAAAAAATAACGTGGAACAGGACCTTAAGGAGAAAGAAGATGCTGTTAACCAGAGGACAACTGAGGTTCAGGTAAGTGAACTATAAAATGTAATATTCCTTTCCTAACTTAGGAATATTCATTTTAAATAGGTAGAATCATTTATTGTGTTATCACAATATCGATATGGTATTAGGTGTAGAAATAAATATCTGTATAATAGAAATTGTATCTCTTATAACATGATTGCTTTTACTTTGAATTCTGGCCCTTACAAAAATAACACTGCCATGAGAAAGCAGCATTTTTCAGCATAAATTGCTGGTTTTGAAAGTAATTTTTAAATTCTATTTGCCTGAAAGCTTATATTATTAAAGATAACTTTGAATGACTTGTGATATGGGTATTATTTTACCACTGAAATTAAATGAATGATATCATTGTCTCATCATCATCATCATCATCATGGAAAACCAAACTGCTTTTTCGTGCATGTGGGATTTTGTTAGCTGGGAGACCTGTTATTTCCAAAGACTATTTCTCGCAATACTGCAAGGATAGGAGATGATGTGGAATAATTTAAAATAACACTTCATGAATTGTTTAGAAGCCAGGATACCTTAGATTTGGCATAAAGAAATTTAATTCATTTTCACCTGATTGATTGCTCTGTTAAGTAGTTTCATTTTACAAATAGAGAATATAATAAAAAAACTATTTCTGCTTTGAGAAGTACAAAATGGAATGTCTGAAATATATTAAAAGCATCCAAAATTTGGCACTTTTTGTTAAAAACAGTAAGCAGCACGTGTGGCCATGTTACTGAGTACCGCTTCCTGATGCTGTGCTAGCACACACAGGAGCTGGGGGACACTGGTAGCAGCCACTAGTGGGAGGGCATGGAGCTGTGCTGCTGACTGCGTGACTTGTATGCTGTATTTCCCTTCTGGTACTGACAGCTTTAAGTAGGCGAAAATTCTCATTTGTTAGACACAATGTTTTACTTTGTAGTACGTTCATTAGAAATAACCTGTCAGGTGGATTATTCTCAGTGGGAAAAAAGATTTACTGAAGGATTAAGGAAGAAACCAGGGAGACTGCCTTTTGTTACTTCACTGTCTGATCACAATGACTGCATTTATTATGTTTACTGGAATTTTCCTAATAATAGTGCAAAAGTCAAGAAATCATCACTAATACATTTATTTCTGGTAGTTAGATTAGGTATGGGAGGACAAGTTACTTGGATTACATTATTTTTGTGTAATCTTTAAGCTACCTAAATACAGAACAGTCATTGACTTTAAGCAGTTATTGCTGAAAATAGTTTGAGAATAGAAGACAAAATCTACCAAGATTTGTCTTAATCTGAAAAAAATAGATATAGTCACTGATACAGTCTTGGAGAGCTTCTAAATTTAGCCACTGTTTTAAGTACCTAGGCCCTTGTGACAGACAGTACTTTGCTATTTGAGTATATCTACCTGTTGGTTTTCTTTTCTGTTGCATCTTTCAAAGAAATTAATTTAAATAGCCAAGATAGAAGAATGCTAAAATTCGCTGTGTTCCTTCCAGGCTAGTGGGTTGTCCTTGAGTATCTTACAATTAGAGAATTTTTTTTTCAGTAAGACTGTCCCTGTGATATACTTTTTTGTACTTAATGGTGATAGGAAGTTTTATGTTTACCTTAAGCTTTCTGAAATCCAAAATGCATGATAGGCATAGGAAAGGCCAAATTGTTGAATTTTCTGCATAGAGAGCTAGAAATATATGGCATCTGAGAGCATGCGTCCTGTAAACCAAGTAATTGACATCTGCAGTTAATTAAAATTGTTCACTTTTGTGATTGTTTTCAATTCTCTGAAGCATAAGACAACTTAGCAAAAATGGTAATGACAAGATTTCATTACCTATTGAATTAACTCTGATTTACCCATTAGTAATGAGGCATACACTAAGAATAACAAGGATAAATAAAATCTGGTAAGTAATTCCCATTCTCGGTGTTTATTTTCTGATTTTCCTGGCAAAGGCATTTAGTCAAGATATGTAATGACTAGAACAGTCTAAGAAAACTTCAGTGCTTGTTTCTGATTCCTGGTTTTTTGTTTGTTTGTTTGAGACAGGGTCTCCACTCTGAAGCCCAGGCTGGTCCGGGCTCACTGTGGATCCCTGGCTGGCGTTGCACTCAAGGCAGTCTCCCTATCTCAGCATTACAGGCTTGTGCCACTCCCAGTTTATGTGGTGCTGGGGAATTGAACTCGATTACTTAGCTCTTGACTTAGTGCGCTATATCCGCTGAGCCATTTCTCCAACCTCTCTGATGCCACTTTCTAATAGAAATGCTAGTGAGAAAGGCCAAAATGGTCTGAGAAAGAAGGAAGGGAATTTTGGCTTAACCCAAACTTGGCTTTTCTGCACTTTCCTGCTTCACAGATAGTGATTATGTGAACTCGTATTTCAAACACAGAAACCAAACTTTTAAACCAAAGGACTTAAATTTGTTTTGTTTTGTTTTGACTTCTGTACATGCTAGGTATACTGCTCCCACTGAGCCACACCGCCTAGCTCAGCTTTTTGTTTTGTGTTTGTATAGTCTCCCTACAAAAATCTGCTACATAATTCCTAAGTTTTCATTTCCTGTGTATATGCTCATGACCTTTCATCTTGAAAACTTTCAGTTCAGGATTTTTTTAAAGATCCCTTCAGATTTAATTTCACAAAATGATGACTGGTAGCTTACATGAGGTACACTACTAGTTCATCGTGTTCTATGAAGGAAAATTGTCCCGAAGCACTTCAGTTTCTATTAGAAGAAGTTGTCAAAGGCCATATTTTCTCAATTGTTTATGGCTTGAGCTTTTTTTTCCTATAAAGGATGAAGGCAGGCTCACACTCTTTTCCTATCTTAGACTACCTATGCACAATCTAAATAAAATTTTTCTTTTGAAGCCTGGTATGGTGGCACATATCTTTGATCCCAGTTCTCAGAAGGCTGGGGCAGGAGGATTGCCATGAGTTTGAGGCCAGCCTGGACTATGTAGTAAGTTCAGGACCAGCCTGGACTACAGAGAGCAAAACCCTGACTCAAAAAAAATTTTTTTTTCTTCTGACCAGTTAACACATGTTAGGGATTTACCTATATATGATGCCTTTTGCAATTTTGTATAAAAGTTTATGGCAACAATGTGGTACTAACAAGCTTGAGTTCAGTTCTCGGTTCTGCTGCTTACTAGGCTTGTTACTCTTAAGTAATTCAAACCCCTCTGTGCTTTAATTTTCTCTCTCGTGGTATGGGATAATAAAAATACCTAACACTTTGAAGATGACATAAGGATAAGATGAGGCAATTCAGCCCAGTGTAACCATGTGCACCTGCGATCAATTGCCACATCCTTGGGAGACGGAGGCAGAAGAATACAAAATTTAGGATCAGACTAGATTGGGCGTGGTGGCACAGGACTTTAATCCCAGCACTGATATAGGAAGTATGGGAAATTCAAGCCAAGCCTGGGTAATTTAGCAACTTAGTGAGATCCTATCTCAAAATACAAATGAAAAGTGGACTAGGGATGTAGCTCTGTGCCAAGTCCCTGGGTTCACTTCTCAGTACTGGGGTAGCGCTTTTGGGGAAAGGCCGGTTTAGGTGATTAGCAACACCCTGTCTCAAAATAAAAAGTAAGAAAAGTGCTTGGGATGTAAGTTCAGTGGTAGCGTGCTTGTGTAGCATGTAGATTCAGTCTCCAGAACTGTGAGAGACCTGGTGGGGCAAGGGTAGGAAGGAAGGACAGAGGGAAGCAGTGTGCAGTCAATATTCCAGTTGCATTTGTCTTGTTATTCTCTACTCTATATGTCTCCTCCCTTTACCTACCTTTTTATCTTCAAGCTCTTTCTTCTCTGACTTCTGTCCTCATGTAGGGCTCTCTGCATAGGACACCCCAGTTCAAAAAATAGCCTTTTGTGTGTTGCTGCCACTTTATTGCTTTGTATGGGCTGGCTGAGCTTGCCCTCCCTCCCTCCTCCCTACCCCCGCCCTTCCTTCCTTACCTCCATCTTTCCCTCCCTGAAATTTGTTGTTTAACCATTTGACTGTGCTTTAATTCTTCTCCCCATTCCCAGTAATCTTAAAGATTTTAAGATTTAAAATCTTAAGTGAACGTATACTTTTTTTCCTGTATTAGTTACTACTTTCTTGGGATATCCCACTTTCAGATCTCCTAATTCTCTGACCCTTTTGCTTATGTTGACCCTGGTGCACATGTAGGTACCCCTCCCCATTTCCATCTTCCCATACCCCCTTTTATCCCTATGCTGATTACCAATTATTTATTAAACTACCAACTCTTCTGGAAGACCCACATTTCTGATGTTTATCATATCACAGTCAGTATGTTTAAAATGAGTCATTTTATTGGAAAAAATTGCATCAAGTTTGAATTTATCTACTTTATCAATGTTTTTCTTCCTCGTTGCTGATATCCTTATCACCTAACATCTAAACTTTTAGTTAGCTCCTAAGTCGGTTCTCTTTTGCTTTTTTTCCCCCCCCCTCTTTTGGAGACAGAGTCTCTCTGTGTAGCCCAGGCTGGTCCTGAACTCACTGTGGAGCCCAGGCTGGCCTTGGGCTCAGGGCAGTCCTCCTGCCTCAGCCTCCTGAGTGCTGGGATTACAGGTGTGCACCACCATGACACCTGGCTTATGTGGTGCTGGGGAATCAAACTTTGGTACTCATTGCTTGATGTAGCACTTGCAGCCAGCACTTTTAACTGCTGAGCCATTCTTCCAGCCCTTGCCTTTCTTTTTGAGCTAAGTTCAGTATCTTTACTTTCAGATGTGAAAAATCTTTATTGTTGTCTTCTGCCACTGTTAATGATGGGAGGATGTCATACCTCATGGGTGTAATGGAGGCAAAAGAAAAGATGAAGTACAAACCTTCCATTTATACATACATACATACATACATACATACATACATACATACATACTTACTTACTTCTGGTCTTTGTGGCCTAACCCCTCCCAAATTATTCTTTTGGTTAGTATGTGTTTATGCTACGTAATAATTACGTTTCAACTCAAATCTGTGAATATGCATTTCATATCTCAATTAAGCTTTCCTCTTAGTGCTACATTTTTTTATTGTCTCATTCTGAACTTTGTGCTGTCTACATTCTCCTGTATAATTTTGCTCTGATGTTTTGTTACTGCATTCTGAAATGTTCCCCTCTTTCCTTCCTAAAAGTGCAGCTTAAACCCTATCACTTCTCAGACTTGTCCTTTTCTGTCTGTGTACCCATCTTTCCTTCATTGGAACTCTTAGAAAAGTTTGTTTCTGTTTATATTTACAGTTCTAGCTTGGTGCATGTATATGTCGATTTCAGTATCTTCCAGCCAATATTATAAGCTCCTTGAACTTAGAAATTGTACATTGGATCATATTCTACTGTATTTGGTTGTATAGTGTTAGATGGAAATAAATTTAAAGAAATTGTTCATAATAGAAATTAATAAACTTTGACTTTGTGAAATTAAAAACAGAGAAGACACACCCAGAAATGACAGGCAGATTTGATAACATAGTAGGTATTTGCATCAGACTTTTCCGTGTTGTTGACACATCATGCAAAAGAACTCCCTATTTATATTTCATCACTTAAGAGTCAGTAATTCAGAGTAATTGCCCTTTTTTCGTTCTAATTCATCTAGTTTCTTTTATCTCAGAGGAAAAGGATGACTTATTTAGTAGGAAGCAAAATTAGATACATGAGCTCAGCATTCTTTTCCTAGAAATAATTCTCTTTAGAACACATCGGGAAGTATATAATTAGCAAATAAAGCCAGTCTGTTAGTGGAGTTTTCTAACACCCTAGTTTAATAGGCTTCCTATCTTTTCTTTGACTTCAGCGTCTTCCTCTACGAACGGTCACCTTTTTTATATTAAGAATAATCCTATAGCTTTCATGTTTAGTATGTATAATATATTTGATCATTTCTAGTTTTGAATTTGTGAATTTTTTTGAATTAAATAGCATTTTTTGTGATTATATAAAATACTTAATTTCTCTTGTTCTTTTTAATGATTCTTCTGGTATAGACCCACTACTGTAGAATACATATGTGTATGTGTACTTGTTTTTTAAAATAAATGTTTTATTCATAAATTAAAGCTTCTTGATTTTACTTTTTTTTTTACAAAACATGCAAAATTCATTTGCTAATATTTCATAGTTTTAATTCTTATTTCTTCAGTTGTACATGGGACTTTGGTTACTGACGTCCGTTATTTTACAATTTAATTCATCTGAGAGTTTTATGGATCTAAATTTTATTTTTATTACCCAATAGTGCTTATATCTAGGGTAGGAAGGGATAGGATGAGTTTGCCATTTTGAAGAATTTGAGTGACTTCTGGGAAATAGGCTGTTTTTCTTGAAATATCTTTTTAAATCAAAGATTTCCAGTTCAAATATTCTTTCATTTCTGGATGGAGAATCTTGTTATTTTGGGGTTTTTTTATGATAAGGTCTTGCTGTCTAATCCAGGCTGGTTCTGATCTTCGTTTGTAACCCAGGCTGGCCTCAAACTCATAGCAGTCCCTCCTGCCACAACTTCCAGAGTGCTGGGAGTACAGATGTGCCCACCACGTCCAGCTCATGTGGTGCTGAGGAATTGAACCTGGGGCCTGCTAGGCAAGTGCTCTAACTGCTGTGCTTTGGGAAGTCGTGATGTGACCTGCTTTGGTGTTTCTCTAAAGTAAATTTTAGCACAATGTATCATGGTATTCGTGTTCATTTCATTCTTGCCATCCTTTAAATGCTGCTGTCCTCCTTTCCTTTTGCTGCCAGTACCCTGGGAGGCAAGTAGGGTGTGATGAGAGAAAATAGAACAGAACCATGAAAGGCATCTGCACATAGTTTTGGTCACTCTAGCAGACGGCATTTGAAAGTGCTCCCGTCATGCACTGACTCAGGAGATGATTTTCCCCAATCACTACGTTAAGGTTATAAAAAAATATCCAATTTCAGTTGAAGGCTGTATTTTTTTTTTTTTTGAAAACTAACTGCATCCCTAGTTAGGGGCATCACAAGGTGACCTGGCAGGGGCAGAGAGAGACATGCATCTGTGCCTTCATTTAGTCTCAGGGTAAGCAAATTTGTACCCAACTAAAATAGCTAAGTATATCTGCATACTGATAATGTTACGGAAATTGTATGTCAGTGTTGGTAGCAATTAACAAGTAAGTTTGCAGTGAAGTTTGATTCTGTTTTCAACTAGCATGCATATTTGCACCTACAAATTTTGACTATGCACTTGAATAACTTAAATCTGGTTACTGAAAATGAAGGTCCTTTTGTTTGTGAGTTTGTATTAGAGTACTTATAGAGATCTTTTTCCAAAGGTAAAAGCAGATATGGAGAGACACTGATTATTATCAGCTTTAATACAGACATTTATCTAGCTTGAAATATTTCATTAATGTGAGATATTTGTTCTGTGACCTTGTCCTTAAGGCTTGTACTTTTGTTTTACTGTTTGGATTTTTACTGCAGCTAAGAAATGAGAAAAGTAAGGTTAGGAAATTTGAATGAAATGTGTTTGCTCTTTGGAAGAGACAGGATAAGGAATGAATAAATATTACATTGCTTTGTTGATTCCCTTTCCTGTTATATAAACCCTTTCCTGAGGTTATATTTAGGTGTCTCACCAAAAAGGCCATTTCTGAAAAAATTCTTCAGCTTATTAAAGGGAATCAGCATTGATCCTATTGTTGGTAGTTCTTACATACCAGATCGGTCTCAATCTTTGTCCTGCACTTGGAGAGGCTTGAGGCAGGAGGATCACATATTCAAGCCTAGCCTGGACAGCTTATCTGCTTAGGAAGACCTTTTCTCGAAACCAGAAATAAAATAAAGAATGGGCTGAGGAAACAGCTCAGAGCGAAGGCCTTGGACTGGATCCTCAGTATCAAAAAAAAAAAAATTCACATCAGATGAAAACACCAGTGACATGATACTTAAGAACCATCAACTTTATATTTTCTGATTATAAAAGAAATAAGGTTACATATAAATTTGTAAAATACACAAAAATATTGAAAAACCTTTCTAGAACCATTGTTAATATTTTGCTTTATTTTCTAAAAAATTTAAGTAAATAGCTGTATTTTTTATGATCATACTATTCCACATTTTTTTTCTTTTGAGACAGGGTCTTGCTCAGTAGTCCAGGCTGGTCCTGAACTCACTATAGAGCTCAGACTGGCCTTGGACTCAGGGCAATCCACCTGTCTCAGCCTCCCCAGTGCTGGGATTACAGGCGTGCGCCACCACGCCCAGCTTGTATGTGCTGGGGAATTGAACTCAGGTACTTAGCACTTGACTTAGCGCTTGCTAAGCAAGCGCTGTAACTGCTGAGCCGTTCCTCCAACCCCATACTATTCCACTTTTAAGAATTAGTACTATGTGGAGCTGAAGGAATAACTCAGCGGTTAAAGCTCTTGCCAGCAAGTACTAAGTACCTGAGTTCTGATTCCCCAGCATCACATAAGCTGATGTGGTGATGTACGCCTTTAATCCCAGCACCCCGGAGGCTGAGGATTGCCAGGAGTCCAAGGCCAGCCTGGGCTAAATGGTGAGTTTAGGACCAGCCTGGACCACAGACTGAAACCCTGTCTCAAAAAAAAAAAAAAAAAAAAAAAAGTTCTGTGCTAAGCTGGGTGTGGTGATACACCACTGTAAGCCCCTTATCTCAAAATTGAAAGGACTAGGGATATATATATATTAGCTCAATACAAACCCTTGGTTTAGCCTCCAGAATGGTACAGAAAGGGGCTTTGTTGCTAAAAATGTCAACAATAATATGAACCTCCTGTAAGCTATAGTCTTTTTGCTGGTGGGTGGTTTTGCCTTCTTACTGATTACTACTGACTGACCAATGTGGTAGTGGCCCAAGGTATGAGTGACTGGCAGTTTCTTAGCAGTAACATTTGTCAACATTGATTGATTGCTTCATGAAAAATTTCTGTGTAGCTTATGATGGTTTTTATTGCATTTTGTTTATAGCAGAATGAACTTCTCTCACAGTTTCAGTTGTATCTCTCAAACCCTTCTGCTGCCTTTAAACTAAGTTTATGTAGTATCCTAAATCTGTTATGTTCAGTGTCTTAAACAAAAGTATATTTCATCCAAGAAACCACTTTCTTTGCTTGACCAAAGGCAACACTCTTTATTCATTAGTTTTACCATGTGATTGCAGCAATTTCCTCACGCCTTCAGGATCTATTTATAACTCCTATTGTCTTGCTGTTTCTATACATCTGCGGTGTTTCCTCCTGAAATCTTAAACCTCTCCTAGCTATCTTTGAGGACTGGAAGCAGTTTCTTCCAGACTCCTGTTGACTTTTTCCTGTAAACCAAGAATGTTCTTAGCAGCACCTAAAATCATGAATTCTTTCATGAAGGTGTTGAGTTTACTTTGCTCACATCCACCAGAGAAATCACTATGTCTGGGTGCTTGTGGCTCTACAAAATTCTTAAATAGTAAAACCTGAAAATTGGTATTACTCCTTTATCTGTAGGCCTTAGATTTTTGTGTTGGCAGGCATTAAAATAACATTAATCTCATTGCACATCTCCGTTAGAGTTCCTAGGAACCAAGTGCATGGTCAGTCACTGGTAATATTTTTAATAGAATTCCTTTTTTTTCAGAGCAGTAGGCATTATTAGTGGGCTGTCTTGAGTTAAATCAAGAGATGTGTAACTTTTTGTCACTTGAACTCTTAGAGACCATGGTAGCTTATTAATTGGTCTAATTCCAATATTGTGTCTCAGGAAGTAGGGAGACCCAAGGAGGGGAGAGAGGGAGAATGATTGGTCAGTGGAGTGATCAGGACACAGGCAACATTTATTGATTGAGTTTACTGTCTTATATGGTTGCAGTTCATGTTACTCCAAAAGAGTGATAAGAGTAATATCAAAATCAATGATGACATATCACTATGATAGATAATAATGAAAAAGCATGAGGTATTATGAGAGTTACCAAACCTTGACACAAGGACAAAAGTGAGCACAGCTATTAGAAAAATAGCACTGATTGACTTGCTAGATTCAGGGTTGTCACAGCCTTCAATTTGTAAAACTACACAATTATTGTGAAATTCAGTAAAGCAAAATATAGTAAGATAGGGTATGCCTGAATTAGACATTTTAAGTAACCTAGCGATAATTTAAAGTATGCAAGAGGATGTACACAAGTTACATGATGCTATACTAGTTTATATATAGGGCCTAGCGTCTATAGAGTTTGGTATTCACGGAGATCCTGAATCTAATACCTCTGTACACACCAGATACCGAGCAATAATTGTACTGTGTTAAGATGAAATAGTTTTCTGCCTTTCTAAAAGTAAGAGTACCATATAACGTGATGTGAAAAGCAAATATATAAACTTAAAAACACTAGGAAAATATATTGTCACAGTGACATAGTAAATATTATTTCCATTAATGACATTTTAAAATGTCAAAGCAGTGTTGGCCTAGAGTATAAAAATTGAATAGCATAGAAATTTATTACTAATATTTAAAAAGCATTGGTCATATGTCAGTTTGAAGCTAGTATTTATATTTAGATTAGTTTAAACACAGAGAGATGCTTCTCACATTTTGTGTTATAAGGCTTTTATTCCTTTCTGTTAGTCTCAGGCATATCTCTCCTTAGTTTTTCTCAAGTACTGAAATCCTGTCGTAGTTACAATGATTTTTTCACTAGTGGAATGTGCTACACATAGATTTTTGAAAAGTCAATGAAACCTGGGTTTCTTCCTTCTGCAGCTTCTAAGTGAGAACTAGCCGTCATACAATATAAGCAGTGTGGTTAGTATGACAGAGCATAGGAACAAACTGACAGAAGGGGACAGGCGAGGCCTGAAGGGGATCACAGCTGAGTCAATGTGGGCCTTAAAGAATGAATAAGGGGGTTCTAGATAGTATGTAAGGATGTTGAAGACAGAAAATGGCTTAAGGAAAGACACAATAAAGTACATTGTCTAATGAGGAAAGAAGAGGAACTTATGTGGCTGGGTCATAGGTGAAAGTGAGGAAAAGAAGGTAGTAAAAAAGAGGAAAGATTATTTAGGATCCAAATTTGAAAGTTGTAATGTCTCATGGCGAGTTTCCTCTTACCTGTTTAAGAGGAAAATAGCAGTGAACACAGTGAACAAAAGAACCTCTTTTGCAATGAGGTTTTTTTTCTTGTAAAGAAAGTTGAACATTTGCAAGAGGAAGAAACAAAAGCAGAAAAGCCAGTTATAAATCAAGAGGGATGAGGGGACAATGAATGCTAAAATAACTTGAAGCTTAAAGAGATTTTAAAGTAGACTCTACAAGATGTATACAAATGTGGAAAGAGAAAGTCAAAATTAACCTGAAGTTGTTGGTCTAGGTGACACAGAAATTGAAGTCGTTTTTACATTTAGCCTAGATTTATTGAAAGCCAATGCCGTGTGCATATTAAAGCTATATCCATATTCAAGAATGCAGCAGTTAGCCATGTAGGCATGATTATAAGGTTAAGCAAGAAGAAATTTAAGCATGCTGATAAGTTAATGATTATTTTATCATTACAATGACAGCATTCACCTTTATGAAAACAGGTGATCAAACAGTTGATCACTATTTTGAAAGAATTGACAACAGAATGGTAATCATAGACAAATCTTTCATGATCATTCATTGTGTTGACATTTTTAAAGGAACTTTTTAAAAACTCCATGCTATTTTTATACTAATCAGCTGGTTTAGAGAATACAAGAAAAGGCAATCACTAAAAGCATTATTGTTTTATTTAATCAGAAAATCACCTGTATATATTTGGAAAGTAGTGATACAATATGTGTGATAAATATAACATGAAGGTTTAGGGCTCCAACTATGGAGTTGGGGACCTGGTTTGAATCCATTACTTGTCAGCTGTAACTTCAGACAAGTTACCCATCTGTACTTTAGTTTTCTCACTGTAAAACGTGACTAATGTCAGTACCTGCTTCGTAGATCTGTCACACAAAAGACGTAAGTATTAGTTAATTTATATAAAGAGCCAAAACAGTACCCAGAACATTTGTAGGACCCATTTAATGTGTTAGCTGTTACTGTGATAGTAGTACTGTCTCTTGTAATTCACACGGTAGTTAGTTCAGAGGCTGTTTAATTTTTGTATTCTTAGATTCTTATTTTGAACATGATTATAACATTTGAATAGAATGTAATTAAATTACAGTTTTGCTTCACTCCCTGAGATCTTGAAGTGTTATCAGTTCCTTCTAATTTTTTTTGTTGTTGTTGTCGTTACTGTTTTGTTTTTTGAGACAAGGTCTTGCTCTGCAGTCCAAGCTGGTTCTGAGTTCACTATCTAGCCCAGGCTGGTATCAAGCACATGGCAATCCTCCTGCTTCAGCCTCCTGAATGCTGAGATTACAGGCTTGCAGCACCGCACCCAGCTTATGTGGTGCTAAGGACTCATACTTGGGCACTTAGTGCTTGCTAGGCAAGTGCTTTAACCACAGCACTATTACTCTTGCCCCTGTTTTTTGCTTTTGAAGTCCAGGCTGGTCCTGAACTTGGTATATAGCCCAGGCTGGCCTTGATCATGAGGCAGTTCTGTCTCCCTCCTGAGTGCTGGGACTCCAGGCATGTGCCACCATACCTGGTTTATGAGGTGCTGGGGAGTCAAACCCAGGGTCTTGCACTTGCCAGGCAAGTGCTATAACCTCTGAGCTATGCCTCCAGTCCCACTTCTGTTTTCTTACCTGTGCTTCCTCTAGAGTTGAGTCCTAATTCCGTAAACAAGGAAATGCTTATGCATAGCCACTTAGCCTGTCTCGCATATGCAGTTGGTAATGGACCATTCTTAGGAGAAATGGGAAAATAGTTGTTCAGATGTTTTTTTCTGTGGTTCAGATGAAGAACTCCAAAAGATATATAAATCAAGCCATCATGGCTCTCAAGACAGTCACAGTAGTGGCACTTTTCTTGTATTTCAAGGTCTTCCTTGGTTTTTTTCTTTTTTTAAATCTCTGTAATCCTTTAGGTATAAGACCTGGCACTTGCCTGATAAATAATGGCATTTTTAAGTGGTTCTTTTGTATTAAGAAATCATTTCCTATATCGAGGTTTACATTTTCCCCTGTACATTTTAAAGTTTTGACTTTCATATTCAAGAATTAATTTTTCTGTTTTTTATAACTCAAGAAACTCAGTTTAAATAATTTTCTCTATGGTTATACTAGGCATCATTTACTAAGTAGTTCTCTTTTCCCCTGGACAGGTTTTTGAGACAGGGTCTCACTCTGGAGTCCAGGCTGGTCCTGAACTCACTCAGTCACTGTGTAGCCCAGGCTGGCATTGACCTCATGGCAATCTCCTGCCTCAGCCTCCTGAGTTCTGGGATTGCTTGTATGTGCCATATATCTAGATTATGTGGTGCTGGGGAATTGAACCTACATGCTAGGGAAGCACTTTAACTACTGAGCTATGCCCAGCTATCCTCTAGTCAGTTTTAATGTTTTGACATTGCATAATTACTTCTGTATATGCCTAAATTTTTGTCTGAAGTCTCTTTTCCTCTCCTTTGAAATCTTTGTCTGTCCTTGCATCAATACCAGATTGTCTTATTTTAGTTTTCTAATAATTTATAATACCTAGTAGGATAAGTTCTTCTAAATTTTATAATAGAGTATTCTTGTTTTTTCATTGCTCTTTAAAATACGATTTAGAATCCTAATTAGCCTATTTGAAAACTTTTAATTGGAATGTAGATTAGCTAGGAAATTTGACATCCTTACCCAACCGGTCACTGTTCACTGATTATTTATGGTGTATTTTATGTTTATTAGAAATGCAGTAGCAAATAAAACTTAGAAACTTTCATTCTAGTGGGAGAGAGACCATAAACAAGTAAACTATATATTCTTGTTATTCATAAAAACTTTGTAGTCAAAACCCGGAAACCAAAATATCTATCAGCTGGTGTATCATGTGGTAGAATATCACTCAACAGTAAAAAGGAATAAAAGGAGTAGCCTCTTCATACATGCAGCAGCGTGTATGAGTCTCTAAAATGTTTACCAAATGTAAAAAGCCAGATACAAATGGATTAGATATTATAGGATCTCATGTGAAATTTTTACAGGATGTGAAGTGTGGTAGATAAGAGCAGATCTTGAGTTGACTCATACATGGGGATTGATCACAAAAGAATATGTGGAAACTTTTTGGGTGATGGAAATATTCTAAAACTGAATTGTGATGATGGTTGCACAAGTTTCTAAATTTATTAAACTTATTTGTATACTTAAAAATGAAGAGGCAGTGTTATATAAATTATACCTCAATGAACCTATTTAAAATAAGTATAAGCTACTATTGAAAACTATACTAAAGGAAGGTAGTCACAAAAAGTAGATGTGTTTGATCCCATTTATGTAAAATGTTCAAACCAGACAGATCTATAGAGGTAAAAAGTAGCTTGGTGATTTTCTAGGGCAGAAGAAGATGGGGGAAGCATAGGGAGTAGAGGGAGGTGGTGGGGGAGTGGAAGGTAACTGACTAATGAGCACAGGGTTTCTTTTTTGGGCTGGTGAGATGTTTCACAGTTGCTTGAAGTATTGATAGCACAACCCCCTGAATATACTAAGAAACATTGGATTTTATACTAAATAGGTGAATTGTTATGATGCGTGAATTATCTCAGTAAAGCTGTTACAGAAAATAAGTGAAGATGCTGTATTTGAGGGAAAATTAAAGGTGGAGTGGGGAGGTGGTGGTCACTGAGAAGACAATAGCTGATCAAAGCTTTGAAGGAAATAAGGAATTGGGTACCTTAAGGGAAGAAGTTGCTGAAAAGAGAGGGATAGATATGTGGTGTATTTGAGTAGGAGCAACAGGGAGGTCAGTGTAGCTGAAATAGTAAGGAAAGGAGCAGTGGGAAATGAAGCTGGGTTTAGGGACTTCAGTTTTTGCAGTGAAGGAGATGGGAGAGTCCAGTGCAAGATTTTGAGTAGAGAAGTGATCTGGTTTGATGAAGGTTTGTTGTTGTCTTTCCTTGTATTTTTGTTTTTAATTGACACAATCATTTTACATACTTGTAGGGTACAGTGTGGCTTTTCAGTACATGTATACGGTATGTAATGAGCAGATCAGAGCATTTGCCATATCCATTATCTCATGCATATATTGTTTTTGTTAGGGATATTAAAAATGCTTACTAGCTATTTTGAGGTATTCAATTAGTTGTTGTTAACCATAGTTATCCTGCTGTGATATGGAATGTTAAAAGTTCTGCAACACAGTGTTAGAATTGGTTCCTCTTGCCCAGCAGCACTGCATTGTCTTCTCCCATGTTCTCCCTCCCCTCCACAGTTCCAAGTTCTAGTACTATGGTCACCCTTTCCTCTTCTGTGAGAGACCACTTTCCACTTCCATGTACCAGTGAGAACATGGTGCACTTAACGTAGGTTTTTAATAGTGGCTTAAGTGCTGAAAATACACAGAACGGTGGCATGAGTGAAACCAGAGTTACCAGCTAGAAGACATTAGTTCAGGAGAGAGTTGAAAGTGCCTTGAATCATTATTGGGGAAAAAAAGTGGTTTGTTTGTGAATATTATTTGCAGGAAGTAACAATATTGGAGACAAGTTGTGAGAAAATAGAGAATTAAAGAAAATGCTATTATTTTTGAACAAAGAAACAGAGTGGGTGGGAGCGAGATTGAAGTTAAAGCAGATTTTAGGGGAAGTGCCACCCATTAGTGAAGCCCATCAGAGATATCCAAGGACAGATTTGAATAAGTAAATTGGGTGTCTGTCTGGAGTTTAGAAAAGAGGTCCTCAATTGAAGGTTGTGTGGAAAACTATGAGTACTGTTGTCCACCAACACAATATATTTTATGTGTTAAGGCTTAATTTTCCTTTAAGCTAGACTTAAAAATTAACCTCTCCCTTCCCCTGAGAAGAATAAACACGTAAATTTTCATATATTTCAGGATCTTCAAGATGAAGTTCAAAGGGAGAATGCTAATCTGCAAAAATTACAGGCTCAGAAGCAGCAGGTACAGGAACTCCTTGATGAACTGGATGAGCAGAAAGCCCAACTGGAGGAGCAGCTCAAAGAAGTCATAAAGAAGTGTGCTGAGGAGGTGCAGCTGGTAAAGTCTGCCTGTTTACGCTGCCTGTGTCTGTTTACTTTTCCTGGTTGAAGAAGAAAACACTACCTTTTGTTTTCCTTAGGAAACAACCTAGTCTGCAGTTGGCACATAAGAGATACAGAGTAAGGTTCATCAGAAATTACATGCTCTTTTTGGTGAAAATAGAAGGGCACTATTTTAGAAGGGCAAAACTTTTCCACATTTTGGTCAAAATATGGTATCTCTGTCTTTGACTTGTGACAAACGGGCCCAATTGAGAATGTTTTACTATCTCTCTTCTAAAACACCTATCCTCTCCTTCTTGAATGATAGATCTCTTCTTTGAAAGCTGAAATTACTAATCAAGAATCACAAATCTCCTCTTATAAAGAAGAACTTGCCAAAGCTAGAGAAGAGCTGAACCGCTTACAACAAGAAACAGCCGAATTGGAAGAGAGTGTGGAATCAGGAAAGGCTCAGCTGGAACCGCTTCAACAGCACCTGCAGGATTCACAACAAGAGATCAGTTCAGTAAGTCTTTGTGTGAAGCAAGAAATAAGCCCACATTGACTCTTATTTATCCTGTTAATAATACTTCCTGTCTGCTCCCTTTGCTTTTCCCTAGTTGATTATTCATTTTTTACTCATTTTATACAAATAGGTTTCTGCTTATCACCAGTCATATGCTAAAGTTACCATAAATCATGTATATCCATCCAGTGACCACTGGAGTTAAGTGGTCTTTGTAGTGGAGTGCTTGAAGGTGAATCATTTTCATAACAGATTCATCTTCTAAAATTGGGTAATTAAAAAGCCAGACATGATGGTACATGCCTATAATCTCAGCATTTGAGAAACTGAAGCAGGAGGATTGCTGCAAATTTGAGGCCAATCTGGACCACATTGGAGGATCTGATCTCAATAAATAAATAAACAAATAAATAGAAATAAAACTGGAAGATGAATCTCTTAAGGCTACTATGAAGATTAAATGAGGCGAAACCTATGAGCTATTAGCATAATTGGTAACGAATTCAGTAAATACTGCTTTTTCTAAATCTAGTATTATAATTTTGAAATAATTTTGCTCATTTGGAATCCTTTTTTTTTTAATAGGAGATTATTTCTTCTGTAGATAAATACAGTGTTGGTGGTTGGTCCCAGGTATAGATGCTTTGCTTATTCATGTCTTGGCTTCCCTACGTGGACAGTAACATTTTACAGATTGCTAGTAAGGTGATTGCACAGAGGATTAGAGTTAATGTCTGCTGTTTTGTTTTGTTTTCCTTTCCTTTTGAGTTTGAACAAGGTGAGGCCAAGGAAGATTAAGTTAGTTGCCCATGGTTACAGTGAGTTAGAAGAAACATGGTCTGAAAATCTGGATTTTCTAAAACCCAAAGCAGTGTTCTCAGTTAATTTATATAATGAATTCCATCTTTCTATACCTTCCTCCTTCCTTTTATTTTGAAGATCAATACTAACTCATCTTGCTTACCATATTTTAAGTTCCTATTTTTAATGGCATTTTCTGAGTTCTGCCTTTGTGGAACATTGTGTATCTGCTATAGTGGTATTGTATTTTTTCCCAAATATTTATTTTATGTGTGTATCTCCCCTAGTTGACTATACTTTTTTGGTCTAGCAGCTTTTATACAGTTGTTTTTGTTTTAAAATCTCTGTCATTAGCACAGGTTTTGTTTGGTGTGGTAAGTGGAGATTGAACCCCGAGTCTGTGAAAGGAGTTATATCCCCAGCAACCTTTGCAACCCCCTTTTGGAATTGTGGCATGGCGAGTTGCTGAGTTTCCCAGCTGGGCTTCAACTTGCAATCCTTCTGCCTCAGTTTCCTGAGAGTACTGAAATATTCTATACCTGCCTCATTACCATACTTCTTGCCTCAGAATAGGTACTCAAAAAACAGGTAACCCAAAATGAAAGTCACTTTAATAGGAATGCTACCAGATGGATGGATATTCTTTAAGATATATTAGTTTTAAAGCTTTAAAGAGATTTTTATTGAGATAGATTTTTTTTTTTTTTTTTTTGACACAAGATCATGCTCTGTAATCCAGGCTGGTCCTGAACTCATTATGGAGCCCACGCTGGCCTTGGACTCAGGGCAGTCCTCTTGTCTCAGATTATAGGTGTGTGCTGCCATGCCCGGCTTATGTAGTACTGGGGAATTAAACTTGGTACTTAGGGCTTGACGTAGCACTTGTTAGGCAAGCGCTTTAACCACTGAGCCATTCCTCCAGCCCCTTGAAGTAGAATTTATATACTATAATATTGATAGATTTTTTTTTTACAGGTTCAGTGGTTTTCAGTCTATTTAGAGTTGTACAAACACCACAATTCCATTTTAGAGCATTTTCATCACTTTTTTTGGAGAAGGGAGCTCGCCCTGTAGTCTAGGTTGGTTTTAAACTCACTGTGTAGCCCAGGCTGGCCTCAAACTCAAGGCAGTCCTGCCTCAGCTTCCTACGTGCTGGAATTACAGGTTTGTGCCACCACACCCAGCTTATATGGTGCTGTGAGACTGAACCCAGGGCCTTGGAGTGCTCTGAGCTGAGCTTGAGAGGAGATTCTAGTCAGAGATCAGAAGACCAGAATGCTGATAGAAGTGTGGATTGGAAAGGCCAGGCTCAAGAGGTTTCAGATGGGAGGGAGGACTGTATTGGCAAGTGGCCTAAAGACCATGTGTCCTATGCTCTGGCAAAAATTTTGTTGGCATTTTGCCCTTGCCCAGAGACTTCGCCTGAAATTGAGATTAAGGGCGGTGGACTGCTTACTCTGGTGGAGGAAATCTCAAGACAGACTGATAGTCAGGCTATTACTTGGCTACTGTTTATGGCTTTTAGCCAGCTTTATAGTAAAAGACAGGAGACAGTGGCAGAGAGAACAGATGTAAAAAGCTCACAGTCTGGAGTAGAAAAGCATGTGGTTGTTCAAGATACTAACATTAAACAGAAACCAAGAAGTTGGAATCAGGACTGTAAGAAAGAGGCCTTCACAGTGACTCAGGAATCAACAAGATCTCACCCTTTGCCAACGAAAGAGTGCCAAGGCAAAAGATCTTGTCCTGTGAAGAGTTCCCCAGGACTACCGATAGAGCCAAAGAGGGAAGTGTTTGCTGGAGTTCAGCTTCCTAGAGTTCAGCAATTCAGGCACTCAGAAGCTACTGCAACCGTGGCACAAAGGAGCCAGATTCCTGCTCAAGCCAGTGGCAGATCTTGGAGAGGTTCACGTGGTCCTGGCTTTACAAGCTTGCAGAGCCCAAGAGTTGTGGGTTCATGGAGGCATTCACCCAGGTTTCAGAGGAAGGCCTTGGAGGCCGGGCAGTGTGCCCCTGGGAGGGCAATTTGTAAAATTGTGAAGGAGAAGCCTAAGGTCCAGTGGAGAGCCCAAAAATTTGGAGAAGCCAGGAACGTGGCTTATCAGCTGAGAAACACAGCAGGGTGTGAGTGGATCCAGCCCAAAGGAGGGAAGGTGGCAGTTGCAGTCAGCAGCAATGCTACAGGGGTGGGACCACCCAAGCCCCTTGGAATTCATGCCTCGCCAGAATTTACTCCAGTTGCTGGACATGGAGCTACAGGATTTAACCCTTGCCCTGCTGGATTTAGGAATTGTTCTGGTCCTATTGCCTTTTATTACCTTATTCATCCCTTTTGGAATGGAAATGTTTACCTTGTGCCATTTTATGTCGGAAGTGCTTAACTCTTTGCTTTGAACAGGAGCTCACAGCTAAAAGTTTGTCTTACATCTCAGAGGAGACTATGGACTTGGAGTTTCTTTGGTAGTGCTGAAACTGTTAAGACTTTGGTGACTCTTGGAGAAAGATTAATTGCATTTTACATGGGGAGAAGGACATGAGTCTTTTGGGGGCCAGGTGTTGAATGTTGTGGTTAGGATCTGGAGTGTCCCCCAAAAGTCTCATGTATCTTAATGTTGTGAATTGTCTATGGAACCGTGTGATGTTGATGGATTGGTGCCTAGTCTGGAGGGGTGGATTACAGTGAAGACTAAAGGCGTGTGAGTTAGGATTAATGGTGTGTAGTGGCCACACCTGGATGCAGGAGGGACTGGTTACTGGGCAGAGACCTGAAAGGATACATAAGCTGCACCTTGCCTTCCTGGAGGATTGGGACTAGTCTCAGCTATCCTCAGCTTGTCTTCCTGTTTGTCCAGGAAGCTGCCTCCACCTCTGTCTCTGCCATGTACTTCAGTTGTTGCCAGCCACCCCTGAATGGACCTTAGAGACTGTGAGCTAAAATAAACCTTTGCTTTCCTAAGTTTGTGAGTGTTGGGTATTGAGTCACAGCAACAAAAAAATAACTCAAACACCTCCATTATTCTTAAAGGATCCCTCCTGCTCACTTTTAGTCAGTCTTCTACTCAGTTAACTACTAATCTGTTCTTTGCCTTGCAGATTTGTCATTTTTGTGTATTTTAAATGGAAGAAACAAAACAATATATAATATTTCTCATGTAGCTTCATTCCCTTAGCATAGTATTTTTGAGGTTCATTCATTGTTGAGTCATATTTCAATATTATGTTACGTTTTACTGCTTGTCTTAGTTACTTCTTCGTTGTTGTGACTCAATACCTGACAAATGTAGTGGTGCAAAGGTTTATTTTAGCTCACAGTTTCAGAAGGTCACAGTCCATTCAGGGGCAGCTGGCAGCAATCAAAGTACTTGACAGAGACAGAGGTGGAGGCAGCTTCTCATGACATCACAAACAGGAAGGCAAGTTGAGACAAGTTGAGACTAGTTGAGACTAGACCTCCAGGGAAGGCAGGAAGTAGCTTATATATCCTTCCAGGTCTCATCCCAGTTATCAGCCCCTCCTGGATCCAGGTGTGGGAGGTGTGGTAAACTCCCACTATACGCCATTAATCCTAAATTATATGCCTTTAATTCTAACTTAGATGCCTTTAATCCTAACTTAACTGTAATCCACCCCTCCTGAGTAGGCCCTAATCTACCAACAGCACATGCATGGTTCCATAGATAATTCAGAATATTTAAATACATGAGACTTTTGGGGAACATTCCAGAGCCAAACCACATTATTGCTGACATACTGCTCTGCTTATATTTAAAATATGTTTTGTTTATTTAATGTCCCAGTTAATGACCATTTAGATTCTGCTTTTTGGCTACTGAGAAAAATGCTGCTGATGAAAATTCGTATACAAGTCTTGGTGAGGATATGTTTCATTTTTCTTGGTTGTGGAATAATTGCTCGTATTGTAACATCATGTTTATCTTGGCTGTACCATTTTATAGTTTTACCAGCAGTATGTGAGGATTCAAGTTTGTACACATTCTCACTGGTATGTTTGTAGTCATTCTAAAACCAGAAGCTATAAGGTGGTATCTCATAGTTCTTGATTTAGATTTTCCTAATAAGGGGCCACCACTTTTTGTTCATTGAGTATCTTTTCACATGCTTTCTAGCTGTTGGTTTATCTTCTTGGATGGAATGTCTTCATAACTTTTGCACATATTTAAAACTGAGTTATTTGTCTCTCTTTTTCATTTTTTATTTCTACCTTTATTTAAAGTCATGATAAAGTCAAACTGGAAAATAAATGCATTTAAAAACACAAAAGATACATTCCAATAACACAAAAAATGCAATAATCATGAGAATCTACTGTACATTTTGCCAAGGACAATAGAATGAGAGACAATATGAAAGTACCAGTCTTTAAATATATCCTTAAGGAAAGCTCTCCTAACTAGAAAAATCACCATTAAAGAAAGCACATTTTTACATATCTGAACATTAGCTCCAACCAAAAAAAAAAAAAAAAAAATGAGGGTAGAAGACAGATACAATGAAAAGTCTTCCCATATTCTCTGGATAAAAATGTATGGGTCACTTCAGGGAAGAACTAACTCCAATCCCTCTCAAACTGTTTCATGAAGTAGAAAGAGAGGGAATACTACCAAACTCATTTCTGGAGGCAAGCATCACCCTATTCCCAAAACCAGACAAAGACTTAACTAGGAAGGAAAATTATAGACCAATATCCTTAATGAATATAAACGCAAAAAACCTTAATAAGATCTGGCAAATAGAATCCAACAAGTAATCAGAAAGATCACACACCATGATCAAGTGAACTTCGTTCCTGAGATGCAAGGCAGGTTCAACATACATAAATCAATCAGTGTAATACATCACATCAACAAAAGCAAAAACAAAAACCACATGATCATCTCAATTGATACAAGAAAAGCCTTTGATAAAAATCAAGCACCCTTATGTGATCAAAACTCTGAGAAAAAATGGGTATAGAAGGACTCTACCTAAAACTCATAAAAGCCATATATGCTAAACCTACTGCAAATATCATAGAAAATAGAGAAAAATTGAAATTGTTTCCTCTCAAATCAGGAGCATGACAAGGCTGCACACTCTCCCCACTCATATTCAACATAGTCCTTGAAACACTTTACACAGCAATCAGACGAGGAAGTGAAATAAAGGGAATATGCATCAGAAAGGAGGAAGTCATATTATCCTTATATGCAGATGATATGATTATCTACATGGAGGTTCCCAAAAACTCCACTATGAAACTCTTGGTAGTAATAAACAAATTCAGCCAAATTACAGGCTACAAAATCAGTACTAAAAATTTAATAGCTTTTCTCTACACTAACAATGACCTCACTGAGAAAGGGCTCAGAAAAACAATTCCATTCTCCATAACACAGCAAAAAATTAAATACCTAGGAGTATACTTAACCAAGGAAGTGAAGGACCTATATAAAGAAAAATACATTACACTGAAGAAAGAAGTTGTGGGCGACATCAGAAAATGGAAAGGCACCTCATGTTCTTGGATAGGCAGAATAAACATAGTCAAAATGCTGCCAAAACTGATACATAAATTCAATGCAATTCCTATAAAAATACTAGCAAATTTTTTCAAAAAAAACTTGAAACAATAATCCCTAAATTCTTTTGGAACCAAAAGAGAGCAAGAATAGCCAAAGCAACTCTGAGTAACACGACCAAGGTGGGAGGCATTACAATACCAGACATCAGGCTGTACTGTAAAGCAGTAGTCATAAAAACAGTTTTGTATTGGCACAGAAACAGACCAGTGGAACAGAACTGAGGATGCAGAGACAAACTCAAGTACCCTCAACTACCTAATCTTCGATAGGAGCCAAAAGCATACACTGGAAAAAGGACAGGCTGTTCAACAAATGGTGCTGGGAAAACCAGACAGCCACATGCAGAAGAATGAATCTAGACACACACCTCTCACTGTGCACCAAAATCAAATCAAAGTGGATCAAAGACCTAGACATTAAAAGTGAAACACTGAACCTTCTAGAAGACAAATTAGGCAAATATCTAAAAAGACATAGGTGTATGCGAAGACTTCTTACTAAGACACCAAAGGCAAAAGAAATTGTCCCCATTATTAATAAGTGGGATCATTTCAAATGAAAAAGTTTCTGCATAGCAAAGGAAATTATCAACACTGTAAGAAGAGAACTCACAGACTGGGAAAAAATATTCACTACCAACATCTCAGATAGGAGGCTCCTAACCAGAATATGCAGGGAACTGAAGAAAAGTAAGCCCCCCAGAATGAAGGACCCTGTTGAAAAATGGGCAAATGAAATGAAGAGGCAGTTCACTGATGAAGTTCAGATGGCCAGTAAATACATGAAAAGATGTTCAGCATCCCTAGCCATAAGAGAAATGCAAATCAAAACATCACTAAGATACCATCTCACTCCAGAGAGTTTGACCTATATCAACAACTCAAATAGCAATCAGTGCTGGAGAGGCTGTGGGGAAAAAAGGAACACTCCTGCACTGCTGGTGGGAATATAAATTGGTACAACCACTCTGGAAAGCAGTATGGAGGTTTCTCAAAAGATTGGAAATAAATATCCCCTTCGATCCAGTGATACCTTTTCTGGGAACATTCCCAAAAGAGTTAAAAACGACACATAACAGAGATACATGTATAACCATGTTCATAGCAGCACAAGTGACAATCGCTAAAATGTGGAAGACACCCAAATACCCGTCAACAGACCAATGGATACACAAACTGTGGTATTTATATATGGTGGAATACTATGCATCTGTAAAGTCAGACAGGGTTGGAGGCTTTTGTAGGGAAATGGAGGAAACTTGAGACCATCATGCTTAGTGAAGTGAGTCAGAAGCAGAGGGTGAAATATTGATTGGTCTCTCTGATATGAGAAACCCAGATCACAGTTATCTCATGGAACTTAAAGTGAAAAAAAATGGGAATGGGGGGGTAAGGGGAGGGTCAGAAGGAGAGAGGAGAAGGTCTCGTTACCTTGCCGAGATATGTGTGTGCACAAAATGCTCAAGATCAATGTAAACTAAATTTTACACTTACACTTATCAGTAAAATGAAGAAAAGAAATATATAGGTCCCAGAAATTCAGGATTAAACATCTAAAACACTAAATTCAGAATCAAATGAGCACTTTTATATATACTTCTAACAGATGACTTAAGTATGAAACTGATTTTTTTCTTTTTTATAGAAATGAGATAAAGCACTTCTTAATAATAATTCAGTAATCACCAAGGGAAAAACTGTGAGGATTCCACACCTCCAGCCATGAGTCTATGACAAACAGCTTCCATGATACTGTCTTTCATATCACTAAAATATCCTCAGCTACCTGAAGCAATTTCACCTTTAGACTATTTCTAACAATTGCTTTAGAAGTGTGGGACTGCTGGAGCTGAGGGATTTGAAACAAGATCTGAATCTTGGTAAAGAGAAAAAAACCCTTTCACTACCTAATGAATGAGTTTCCTTAAGCAAATCAGAACATTCAACTATTGTAATAGTGATGCTGGTGATAATTAGTGATACTCCCAAATGTTTCTCTTTAAAAAATATAATCCATGTAACATTAAATAGTATATCTGTTACATTATACACTTTCTTAAACAAGGAATGACTTCAGGTCTTACTGGGGAAGAAAAAACTAATAATGGCATTTTTAATACCTGTTTATCACTTATAAACTGTAGATTAAATATGTAACATTAAGCAAAAAATTAGAACCATCATGATTTTACCAAAAAAAAAACAGAAAAATATGGGAAGAAGTTAAGTGAACATGATGTAGGTCCCAAAGATGACATATTGTGATTCTGAACCAGATTTTGACACAAAAGTTGTCTACATGCAGTTTCTGTGAATGATTCATACAATAGAAACATCTAAAGCAAATGTAGGCAAGCTTGGCCCTACCTGTCAAAGGTAAACATTGAGATAAACTAGACGTCTCATCTGCTAAAGTACATCTGTGGACTACGCCTGCTCCGCCCTGCCGCTTGGTGCTCTCAGGAAGCTGGTGGCCACTCAGTCCTCCAACTTACTCTAGGCCATCGTCAGGACAAGGGATTGTTTTTAATACTGTATGCAATGATACAGTGGAACTGTAGGGGAAAAAAAATCCTGAACCTATCACCTGATAAGTTTCTGGAGAATTAAATAACCTCATTATTTTTAAATATTGAAAATTAAAGGGTTCACACAAATTAAAAGTTACATTATGTGTATTCTTCCTACTTTAATATTCACTTGCTCTTAAAATTCTATGAAAGAAACAAGTATTTTCCCTGTAGTCTTTTGGCAAGAGATTCAAAAGCAAAAGTTTAGGGATGTAAATTTTCATTAAACTTGTGTTTTTAAAGCTAAACTATTCAGTACCATGTATTATTATTGCACTCATATATTGCCTGGAATATATCTACCCAGTAATAGTGATTGCAACGAAAGTCATGTACATAGTTCTACAAAGCATTTGATTTCCTTAGTAGGTTAGAAAGTTTTCATAGAGGAAATGCAACTGACTGCAATTCTACTCATTACATATGCTTAACAATTATTTGAACCTTATATAAAATTAAATATAACCCTCACCACTACAATTCTGTAAGGAATTGGAAAAAGATTTATAGTACACAAAGTCTTGACTATTGTTGCATTCCACCTTAAAATCACTTGAATTAAAACAGCATTTTTTTCAAGATTTAAAGAAAAATAGATTTTATGAAAGATTCTTTTTAATCACTGAATGCATCATTTTTGTTATTGACAGAAACAGGTTATACTTTCAACTAATTCACTGATGAAAGAAATAATTCTCTCTTTTAACTCGTAATAAACACTACATTTTTGAGAGTAAAGGAATTATCAGTAGGCATTCTTTCTTGATTTATTTGTCTTTGAAATATGTCAAGTAAGCTTTTAATGACTCATGGAGAGGCAGGTTCATTTTTTTTATCTCAGCAATTTCTGAGGGGGCTCCTCTGCTTTCCTGGACTCCTTGGGACCTCTGTCTTGCTCTTTGTTGTTTTCTTCCATTTGTTTGTCCTTGCTGGCAAGGGGCTGAGGGATGAGCTGATTGCCCACAAGCACCGAAGTTTGATTCTCTGCTTAACTCCCTTTCCTTTCCTCTTGGGGAAAGAATCCCCTCTGGGGATTCCCCTTGTCCTGCATCTCATCATTAATGAAATTTCTGAGTGTGCATTGAATGTAAATGTGATCCAAATCCTGCAGATTCCTTACAGCACAGGGGGAGTCCCACCGAATCTGGCTTGTCGTTATCATTCTTACTTGGTTGCACAAATGGAAGAAATGAAACCGCGAGGATATTTGTACTTTCCCAAGTGTTTTGTCCTCTTCACATGATCTGTGTTAACTGGTCCTCCATGGGCACAACTAGTATGCCCCCAACTTTCAGTAATATTTTTAGGTAGTTTTCATGGTCTTTCTGGACTCCAGCTTCGCAGCAAATTCAGTCATTGTGATGATTGTCAGACACTATCTGGAGGCAGTTACCCACCACAAATCCAGGGTCCCAGAACTCAAATTTATCATAGCTGTCACTATTTTTGATGAAGCTCTCCAGCTTTTCCTTGGTATATTCTAGCACATCTAAATGAAGTTCAATCCCATGATTTATTCAAGAAGGACCTAAAATTAAGCCTACCAGTGTACTTAAATATCTGATTCTACTTCCCAGGTTAAGAAAAGATAATCCAGGTTGAAGTTTCAATGCTTCCATAACTTCACAATAAATGCAAGGTGCTGACAGGCTAAGTCTGAAGCCTTCTAGATAGTAATCACCGCGATCAATCACTCTGAAGGCTTGCTCCACTCATTTTGTACAGATATACTGAGCTTCTTTAAGATTATCAATTAAGTCGCCATTATCTTCCCCAGTACTCGCAGCTCCTCGTTTGGTGGTATTCAAATCAAATTATAAACTTAAACATGCAATAAGATTAGCAGGAATAGTTTCCAGTAATGTAGTGTGGTTTTATTTTTTTTTTAATACTGCACTTGATTTCCAAAAATAAATTAATCCTATGGGGCAGCAGTTCGTCTGGCCCACCACAAGGATGGTAGCCAGCCGCTGGAACTCAGCGAGCTTCGCCACTGCCTCTTCCATGGGACAGTGGCGGGGCGAGCGGGGGTGCGGAGGGGAGCAGTGATGGGGAGACACTGCTTGTTTTTTACTATTACCTTCTAAGGGTTATTTTAAATATAAATTCTGGATATAGGCCCTTTATTAGATAAATGACTTGCAAATAATTTCTCCTATGCTATGATTTATCTTTCTGTTTTTATTTTCTTTGAACTTTCTTGAAGAGGATTTCTTTCAAAGAAGAGACATAAGTAAGGAAGAAAAGGCTCTGGATATGATAAATCATTATTGATAAAATAAAACAGTATTTGTGAGCCATACCCAAAAAAGCCTAATTTTGAACGAAATTGTATTGTCTCAGGCATAAAAATAGGAATGATCTTTCTAAATAAGTTTGACACATAGATATTTTCACTTAGTGCATCATGAGCCTGATTTTAATTTCAAGATTTAAAAGTTACAGTGGATCATTAAATTGATTTAGTGGTCACAATAAAAATGCTTTTAGAAAATGAAACAACAGAGGGCCTAGGGTGTAGCTTAGTGGTAGAACAGTTGTTTAGCACTCATGACCCTGGGTCCTGTCCCCAGATTGTTAAAAAGAAATAGAGAATAGAACTTATCAGTTTGCAGTATGTGTATTGAGGATAAGTGTTACTTCGTGAAACTTATTTCATCACCATATGTGTGTGTCCGTGACTGTATTTACATATACATCGTATTTGTGAATGTGTATGTTTATGGATACATGTACACAAAAACATATCCAAATGTATATGTGTACACTTACTAGATTAGGATGTATAATTTTTTTCTTTTGTGTGTTAAAGTAAAAATGAGCTTATAGCCATTGTTCTATTGTACTAGGACAGGGAATATGATGTGTGTTAGTTTGGCAGATATAGCTATATGTTTATGCCCACTGTTTAAATTTATAAACATAATATTAAAGTTCATTCAGTGAACATATATAAAACACGGTATGCATAATTGTGGTGAAGGTTGGAGATACAAGGTTTGTAAAACAAAAAGTTGTGGTCAGAGCTAGGGCATAACTCAGTGGTTGAAGTGCTTGTCTAGCATACTCTAATCTCCAGCACCATGTATAAAGATTGGCTGGGTCTGGTGGGACATACCTGCAATCTGAGGCAGGAGGATTGCTGTGAAAAAGCCAATCTTGGCTAGGTAGTGAGTCCAGGACCAGCCTGGGTTACAGAGTGTGACCCTGTCTCAAAATATAAAATAAAGCAAAATAAAAGTTGTGTTCTATATAAAAGAGGTCAAGGTTTTTAACTTTTTAAAAGTACAGGGGAATTAATGGAAAAGGGGCAAATAAATGACAAATTCTAGAAAAACTTAACTGCTATGATGATTGGTTTTGTCATGTGTTTGCCATTCACACACACATTATTTGTCATTTGTGTTGAAAGTATTCTTTGAAGTGTATCTTTTGAGTCACGGTAGTCTATGGAGGTGGTCTTTATTCCCTCTCTTGTGGTTTGGATCTGGAATATCTCTCAAAAACCTCATGTATTTGAATATTGTGGAATAGCTGTGGTTTCCAAGTGCTCTTAAGAAGTGGGGGCTGTATTCTGTGGGTGGAAATCTGAGCTAATAAGTGGTTTGAATGGTAAAGTAAGTCAGATGCAGAAGATTAAATATGTTAAGTATCATATGGTTTCTCTGATTTGGGAAACCCAGAACACAAGCATTCTATAGAAGCAAATGGGTGTGATAAGTGGGAGTTACAGGGGGGTGGGGAGAATCTGGGAAAGCCAAAAATGGGGAAGGGAAGGGATTGTAATATTGATATGTATTAGTTTGACAGATACAATGTATGTGTTTGGAGAATACTCAGGTTCATTGTAAACATTATGTATTGCATGTATATATTAATAAAAATGGTGGGGGGAAAAAGAAAAGAAGTGGGAGGCTGGAGGAATACCACAGCAGTTAAGAGTGCTTGCCTAGCAAGTACAGGGCCCTGAGTTCCATTCCCCAGCACCACATAAGCTGAGCATGGTAACGCACACTTGTAATCCCAGTGAGTGGGAGGCTAAGGCAGGAGAATTGCTGTGAGTTTGAGGCCAGCCTGAGCTATATAGTGAGTTTAAGATCTGCCTGGACTACAAAGCAAGATCCTGTCTCAAAAACAAGACAACAAAAGAACAGCAGAGCCTGGTGATCATTCGTACGTGACCTGGAAGGATTTGCGCTAGCTCCATCCTTGTTTATTCTGCTTCCTGTCTGTCATGACGTAAATAACTTTTCTCTTTGTAGGCCTCTGGCAGGTACTTCACCCATTGCTCACTGCCCATGAATGGACTGAGCTGCTCAAACTATGAGCTAAAATAACTTTCCCTTGCTTAGGCTGTGAATGTTGGAAATTGTGTTGCGTCAGTGAGAAAGTAGCTAAGATACCTGTGGATTTAAAAACAAACCAGAAGCTTAAAGAGGGTACTTTGACTAAGATCAGCTAGGTAGAAGGTGACACAACTAGATTTGCAGTATAATGTTCCTTCCCCAGATATGACCCACCCTGGAAAGACTTTGGGTAAATCACTGATTCCAACTTGATCAGTTGGGTTTTTTTTTTCCTTATGAGGAAAATAAAATTGAGGGGATATAGGTTTGATTTAAGTTCAGTGGATAATTTTTGTTTGCTAAAAACAAAGAACTGTATGGTAATAAAAAGGATGGCAACTATTTCTTAAAGTGTGTTTTATGAAAATTGGGAATACAGTAAAATATTATGTTATTTCTTTTTCACAGATTTTTTGTCTTGACAATTTCTTTAGAGATATTTATAAATTTGTTTCTTATGATAGGTAATTACTATAAGTAAAAATTCTTGTGCTATCTCTGACCTGCAACATGTTTAAATACATTACAACTTTTTAAATTCTACTTTCTGGGTTGTAGCTCAGTGATTAGAACAATTGCCTAAGAAGTGCATGGCTCCAAGTTTGATCCCCCAGCACTTGTAATTCCAGCACTCAGGAAGCTGAGGCAGGAGATTGCCATGAGGTTGAGGCCAGTCGGGGCTATATAGTTAACTCAAAACCAACCCATACTACAGAGCAAGATCCTGTCTCATAAATAAATCTGTTTTCTGTATTCTGTTAGTGTTTCAGGAATATAAATTCTTGGATGATAGAGTCAAAAAATTTTGAGCCTTTATTTAACATGTGTAGCATAGCTTTGATCTGGACAGTATCTTCTAAAGTTCTAACTCATTAATAGTGCCAGAGTATAGGACAGTAGCTCATTTTATCCTTGTCTTCACTCCTCTTTCCCAGTTGGGGAGTGGCTGGTTCCAGAGCCTTGTGTCCTGTTCCTCAGCTTCCTGTGTCTCTCCTAATGCTTCTTCACGAAATTTTATTTTCCTCTTGTCTCCTTGTCATCTCTCCCTTTGGTACCCTGCCCTTATTTTTCTGGCTACACCTTAAGGGACTACCAATTTGCAAATAATCTAAGTCAGAATTCTTGGAAATTTCAGAACAACATGCAGAAACAAATTTGTGTATATTGTAACTTCAGCAGAACCTAATGGGAAAGATTATTACTGTCTTTCCTGTAAATCATGCTGTATTCCCAGAGGATTCTCCCAATAGGAAGCAAATGTAACCCTTACCAAGCCTAGGGGTATGCCTTTTTATACTATATGGCTTTCTGGTAATAAATTCTGTTTTGTATTTCTACTTTGTATTGACAGATGCAAATGAGACTGATGGAAATGAAAGATCTGGAAAATCATAGTAATCAATCAAATTGGTGCAGTAGCCCACACAGCATTCTTGTAAATGGTGCTGCAGATTATTGCAGCCTCAGCACCAGCAGCAGTGAAACAGCCAACCTTAATGAACATGCGGAAGGCCAGAGCAACCTGGAATCTGAGCCCATACATCAGGATTCTCCAGTGAGTTTAATGCTTCCATAAACTGGTAATCCAACTTCAGAAAGAAAGCTTGATGCAACTCTGATGTGTTGGAATCATGCCTAATATTTTACCATGCCTCATCTGAGGACAGTTGAGTTTTTTTTAGAGGTACAGAGTGAGTCCTGACCCAGTAATTGTAGCAGTTTTAAATAGTGTTAAATTTTAACGGATTTATTTTTATGGAGCATATTTGGTGAGAGTCTCACTCAAAAAATTTCAAAAGTATATTTTTAAGTCAGGGTCTCACTCGTTCATTATGTAGCCCATGCTGGCCTCAAACTCACACTTTCCCGCCTCAGCCATTTAAGTGCTAGTGTTACAAGCATGTAGCACCATGTCCACTGTAATTTTTGTTGTTGTTGTTGTTTTTTTTTTTTTTTTTTTTTTTTTTTTTTTTTTTTTTTTTTTTTTTTTTTTTTTGGTTTTGCTTTGTAGAACTGAGGACCCAAGTCAGGTTGTATGTTAGGCAAGCTCTTTAACAGAGTTACACCCTAGTCTCTTAAAAAAAGCTTTTAGCTAAGCCAAGTACAGCAGTGTATTTCTGTTGTCTCCATCAGCTCCAGAGGCTGAGGCAGTAGAAAATCATTTTTTGAGTCCAGTAGTTTGAAACCACACTGGACAACATATTAAAGCTGTACCTCCTCTCCCACGCCAAAAGAAAGGAAGGGAGGGAGGGAGGAAGGAAGGAAGGAAGGAAGGAAGGAAGGAAGGAAGGAAGGAAAAGAAAAAGCAAGCAGAAGAAAAAAGTATTTTCTATAGAAGTGCTGTGTTTGTTAATATGCTGGAAGGCTATACCACAGCAATCTGGACCAGAGATGAATTGCACAGTACGTGAGCAAAAGTGATAGTAAGGATGGAGAAGGGAAGAATTTGAGAAAGTCGTCAAGAAGCAGACTAAGAATTGGAGTCTTTTTCTACCCTGGAGAAGTGGTTAAAGATGATCAGAAGTCCTCTGATTTAATGCTTGGTGATACCATTTTTTCTAAAAGTATATTTATATGAAACTGTTGGATGAATTTGTTCTGCCTGTCATTTTCTTCTTTTAAATAATTACTCATTTTTCAGTTTTCTCCACCAGATACAAAAGGATATTGTTATTCCGTGTAGCATTTATGCTATTTATATGCTATAGGTGAGGGCATAGCTCAATGTGGAGTACTTGACTAGCATGTACAAGGGCTTGGATTTAAATTCTAGCATCATTTGTGCCAAATTTGTGTGAGTGTGTGTGTGTGTGTATTTTATTTTATTTTATTTTATTTTATTTTATTTTATTTTATTTTATTTTATTGGTCTCGCTATGTAGTCCAGGCTGGTCCTGAACTCACTATGAAGCCCAGACTAGCCTTAGACAATCCTCCTGTCTCAGTCACCCAAGTGCTGGGATTACAGGCATACACCACAACACCTAGTTTATGTGGTGCTGGAGAATCAAAGTTGGGTATTTAGCACTTGGCTTAGCCCTTGCTAGGCCGCGCTTTAACCTCTGAGCCATTCCTCCAGCCCCTGTATGTGTGTTTTTTAATAGGCAAGAAGTAGTCCTGAAGTACCACCTTCTGATGTGACTGATGAAAATGAGGTTGTGACTGCAACTGCTAAAGATAAAGTTTCTCTGGAATTTGACAGTGACAGACATTCAAAAGAGGTAAAAATAGTCTTATATGTAAATGTTTTTATCAGTAATATGTTAAATCTTCTCTGTGAGTATTTGTTGAGTCTGCAGAAGTTTTTTGTTGAGTTTTCAAAGCATGCACATGATCATGAATTTGTTTTTTTGTAAATGTTACTTTTTAAAACTTTGGTTACTAAAAATTTTTTAATTTAAAATTATTTTTAGGAGGACCCATTTAATGTAGAACCAAGTTCACTGACGGATCCAGTTGCAGATACAAACTTGGACTTTTTCCAATCTGATCCTTTTGTTGGCAGTAAGTATCTTTTTAGATAAAAGTTTTCCCCAAAAAAAGCTTTTTAATGTGTAAATCATGTTGGAATTAGTGCTTCAATTTGGGGGGCATACTTGTTAAAATAAAAGTAATGATGAAAATATTTTAAATTTTCTAATATTTTTATCCTTCACAGGCAGTTAACTCCTAGGACTAAGCCTTTGATTATGCCCCTTAATAAGAGTATGTATCCTTGTAAGAATAGGAACAACAAAGCTGAACATGATGGTGCATGCCTGTAATCCCAGGCTGAGGCAGGAGGACTGCTGTCAGTTTAAGGCCAATTTGGGCTACATGGTGAATTTATGGCCAGCTTCAATTATAGAGCAAGACCCTGTCTCAAAAAAATAAATAAATAAAAAGAATAGGAACAACAATAATAGTAGCAACAGTAATAAAATGTATAACTTAATAATTTAGTATATTCATGGTTTTATAATCATCACAATATGTATAATTTTGGAATAGTTTTTGTCACCCTATGAAGAAATTCTATACTCAATAGTAGTCAGCCACTTTCCCTTCCACCCCTGTTCCCGGATAATCACTAATTTTAAAATGAGGAATAGCTCAGAGATTGAAGCACTTGCCTAGGAAGCTCAAGGCCTTGGGTTCATTTTCCTAGCACCACATAAACTGGACATGGTGGCACACACTTGTAATTTCAGCACTCAGGAGGCTGAGACAGGAGGATTGCCATGAGTTTGAGGCCAGCCTGGGCTCCATAGTAAGTTCAGGACCAGCCTGGACTACGTAGCAAGGCCCTGCCTCAAAAAAATAAAATGGGCAAAATGATTTATGTAAACTTTTCCCTAAAGTAGATACACAGATGGCCACTATACATACAGAGATACTTTTTTTATTAGTCAAACCCACAATAAGATAGCTACTTAATGCCTACTAGGATTGCTATGATCAAAAAGATTGGTAATAATACAAATGTAAGCAAAGACAGAGATACTATAGTACAATCCCCTGCTGTCAGGAATGGGAAGTACTGCAGTCTCTTTGGAGAAGTCTGACAGTTCCTTCACTGATAAAACATAAAACTTCAATTAGACATAGAATTACAGTATGACCTGTATACATAGAAGACATTAAGACATAACATGCCCTCCCCTCCAAATTACTACACAGATGTTGAGCATCAATTTATTTTGCCTACTTTATAATTAGGTTGTCTCTTTATTATTGACTTGTCAGAACTCTTTACATAATCCAAATTCCCTTATCAAGTACATAATTTGCAAATATTACTTGGCATTCTTGTGTTGTCTTTTATGCTCTTGATATTTTGCTATCAAAAAATTTAATTTTAGTTAGGTCCAATTTATCCACACTTTCTTGAATCTTTTATACTTTTGGTGCTATATCTAAGAAACAACTACCTAAATCAGAGTCACACAGATTTACTTAATGTTTTTCTTCTAAGAATTCTACAGTTTTAGCTATTATATTTAGAAACTTTGTTAATTTTTATATGTGGTATGAGGTAGGGATCCGGTTGTCCCAACACCATTTGTCAGAAAGACTACCCTTTTCTTATGTGTCCTTGTACTCTTGTTAAAAGTCAAATGACCATGAATACAAGGACTTGAGAATTTACCTCTGAACTCTGCAGTGCTGTTGGGTTTTTGTTTATTTGGTTTGATTTGGTACGATGGTAATTTTTCCCAGCCTCAGTGAAGCTTAGCATTCTCACTTCTGATAAGTGGCTATGGTAATACCCACCTAGTACCCTGGTTAAAAAAATAAAAGATATTTATTTATTTATTTATTCATAAAAATACATGAATTCCAAATTTTATAACACATTAGAACAAGAAACGAGATTTTTCAGATAATTTTATTTTCTCATATCTGTCTTTCCTATTATCTATACCCTTTACTGTGATAAGAGTTGGTTCTTCAAAATTTGTCTCTTTTATGAAGAGTTCAGCCTTTTTTCATTATTACTTTAAATATCATAAAGTGGGTAACTAACATTCATAACTTTATTTGCTTGGAGATAGAGTTATTAAAAAACTAACTTCAGGAAAATTTGTTTTGCTTTTGTTCTAAAGTTACCTTTTGGTACCATGATAATAAAGAGTATTCTTTTGATTTCTGCTTATTTGTCGCAGGTGATCCTTTCAAGGATGATCCTTTTGGAAAAATTGGTCAGTATATCATTGATTCCCATCTTAGGTCTGATTAGATTCTGCTTAATTATAAGCTTGTTTCACTTAGGAACAAGACATTGCAAGTTAGATAGTTACATAATATGGGCTTCCTTTTTAGTTTTTGAAGCTGCTTTAAAGCCAGAGCAAGGTGCTATGTGTTTCCGATATTTTCAGGAAGAGATAGATTCTTGTGAATTCAATTAATAAACTATTAGCTTTGCTTTCTTTTGTGGCAGTGGTGCTGGGAGTCAGATGCAGAGATTTGGGGATTTTAGTCATGCACTCTACCACTCTGCTACTGGGAAACTGAGGCAGGAACATTCCAAGTTTGAGAATAACTTGGGCAACTTAGACACTGTCTCAAAACAAAAACAGAAAGCACTTTACCATTGAGCTGAAACTCCAGCCCAGCATTGCTTTTATAAAAAGTAATTGCTGTTGCTTTCAATAATATTGACTCTTAATTTCTTTTTATTAACTAAAGGTTAAGTGAGTATAATGAATCTACTGCACACAGCTCCAGGGTTAGAACTTAACTTTATTTTTCTAGGAGTATATAGCCTGTCTATACAAATGAGGGAAAAGGAATATTTGAAGAATTACAAAACGTTGGACTTCTAAGTTTTTTGCATTCTGAGATTTTCTCATTAAAATAAAGCAAATCTTCTGTAGTATTTAGTTTGCTTTTCCAAATTGATTTCAAATATTAAGTGTTAGTTTTGAAGATGGAGAAACTTTTTGTTGTTTTCTTTACTTAATACAGCGTAAAATAAGGGGACATACATTGGATCCCTTGGGCTGAGCATATAACTCAGTGATAAAGTGCTTGCCTGGCATGCACAAAGCCCTAGTTTTGATCTCCAGCATTGCAAATTTTAAATATATATATATGTATATATATCCTTTAAAGTTACATACTAATTTTTAAAAATTAGTACATAATGTATCTTTCATCAAAACTGCAAAGGAATCTGCAAAATAATATTTTCTGTAGGATAAAAATATCTCTTGAGACAGGGTCTTATCCTATACTTAACTTGTAGTCCAGGCTGTCCTGGGGCTCATGGCAATCCCACTGCCTCAGCCTCCTGAGTGCTGGAGTTATAGGCCTGTGTTATAAGCCATGTCTGGCTTATGCAGTGCTGGGGCACTGAACCCAGGGCCAAGTACTTGCTAGTGCTTTAACCTCACTACTACTACTGCAGCCTAAAAAATATCTTTTAAGATAATGATAATGCCTTCAAATGACTGACAACTTAGTGTAATGTTTTTTTGTTCTAATAGTTGTGCCTTATTTTACTAGATCCTTTTGGTGGTGATCCTTTCAAAGGTTCAGATCCGTTTGCATCGGATTGTTTCTTCAAGCAGTCTTCTACGGATCCTTTCGCCACCTCAAGTACTGACCCTTTCAGTGCATCTGATCATGGCAGTAATACATCGGTGAGTAGGAGAATAAAAACTGTCAAAGTAATTGCATAACAAGTAACCTAAATGAATTTCTTGAAATACCGGGTGATGAAAGCGTCCTCCTTTAGATTATTTCTCATGACCATGTAAATGGCTCATCAACCATATAGTTTTTTTGTTTTTTGAGACAGGGTCTGTCACTGTAGCCCAGGCTGGTTCTGAACTCACTTTGTAGCCCAGGCTCATGACAGTCCTCCTGCCTCAGCCTCCCGAGTGCTGGGGTTACAGGCGTGCACCATCATGCCCAGTTTATGTAGTGCTGGGGAATGGAACTCAGGACCTTGAGCTTGCTAGGGAAGTGCTTTAACTGCTGTTCCATTCCTCCAGCACCTCCCCCCCCCCCCCCCCCCCCCCCCCCCCCCCCGCACAATCTAGTTTTTAATTCAGGCTAGTACTTCCTTGTTTGATCTCTTAATGTAATTGACTGTAACAACTTACAGTGGCCAAAAATAAAGTCTATCCTTCAAATTGTGTCCCATTGGGGATAGTAAAAAGGAATGATTTGAAATCTATAAACCATTCTTAAATAAATCTTTTAAAAATATTTAGTGTGGTACTGAAAGAGTAAAAATTATTTTGAAAGAAATAGCACTGATATTTTAGAGAAATAAAATCATTTGCTTTATAGACATATCTGGAATATTAGTGTTGTAAAGAAGTATGAGTCTTCACTAGCTGCCAAGTTCTATGCATACGTGTGTGCCTGTCACAGTCACCACTGAGCTGCTACGTGCTGTGAGTCAGGGACCCTCTGTGTGTTTACATCACTGTTTCTAGTCTTCACATTAACCTTACAAGGTAGGTGTTCATGTCCTTACTTTAAAACTAAAAGACACTGTTGGGACTTAAAAATATTAATTTAACATGCCTAGTGCCATTACAGCTAAGTGCTTTATTATCTGGAAGCTTTTTAGGAAAAAAAAAAAACTTTATATTATGGATATTTGAAAATACTAAAAATAAAGTAATAATGAAATATTTTAACAAGCCTCCACATATTCATCACCCATTTTCATTAGTTATGAATGGTTTGGGAGTTGTTTATTTGGAGACTTAGTTTTTGAAGCAATAGTTTCATGACTGTTAGTAAGCCAGACCCAGTAGCAGCTGATAGACAGGCATTTGAAAAAAGCAGTTTGTTTTCTAGTACTCTTATATGAAGAATCCTCCCTTAAGAGTAATGGATTCTTTTTGATAGTCTTAAATTATTTCCTTACTGTAGTCAGTAAAGAGCTACTTGGCCAACAAATGGCATTTTCCATTGGGGTAAAACTGGACGGGTACTTGGTAACGGAACATTGGTGCTTTCCACAGGCTATTAGATACTCTTTCCTACAATGCTTAGATGGCAGTGTGCTCTCACTTGCCAGATTCTTCTAAAACTAAATATAATCTAAATTCACTTCTTATTCTACACATATTCTTCACACTTGTTGTTTAAAGGACAGGAAAACATAGTCTCTTCCCCATTTAAAATTTAAACTCCTATAGTTCTCCTTCCCTGTGGAGATTTTTCTACCATTTGTTCTGCTTAATTTTTTTCCTCTTCAGTTTTCAGGGGGGAAAAATTGCCCTTTCTGACATCTGTCTGCATTCAAAACAAAAAGACAAAATGGCTATATATTGATAGTAGTAGCAGTGGTTTATCCAGTGTGCTAAACTCTTTCTGTACATACTTATTTCATTTACACAATGATCCTATGAGCTTAATATTGTTATTCCCCTCCCTCTGCCACCTTTTTTCCCTATTTTTATTTTTATTTTTGTTTTTTTGAGATAGGTTCTGATTTTCTGGGTCTGTACTCCTGTCTGGTCCTGAACTCATCATGTAGCCCAGGCTGGCCTGGGACTGGCAGCAGTCCTCCTGCCTCAACCTCCTGAGTGCTGGGATTACAGGTGTACACCACCACTTCTGACTTATATGGTACTGGGGAATTCACCAACTTCTTGCGCATGCAAGGCAAGGCTTTAACTGCTGAGCTGTGTCCTGCCCCATCCCTATTTTTTTTTAAATAAAGTAAGTAAGGTTTAGGGAAGTTACATTAGCAATACTGATTGTTTCCAGATGTGTCTCGGTGTCCAGAATCTTTCCTATTCCTTCAAGGCTGGTCTCTGCTTCTGAAGGGCATAATTTGACAAAAAGCTCTTATTTTCTGCTGTCTTGGCTGGTATCTGATGGTGTTGTATAGGTGCTACATGATACTGTTGAGTGTTGGAGGAAGGGGTTAGGTTACTGATATAGGAGACAATTTCAGTGAAAAAGTAGGTGATTTAGGAGGAGAATTTTTTAATATTCTGTACAATTTTACCACCTGAGTTTTTAGTTATGAAGTTTACTTTTGCATGGAATATTGTGACCATAACATTCTTGTGGCTGCTTCTTTGTTCATGAGCTGCACCCTTTGTCTTCTTTTTCTTGCTATCCCCATGGCCTCTTAGCGAGGTTGTGTGGTGGAGGACAGACACTAAGACTGGCATAGGCATTTTTTTCTCTTCCTCTCTCTGATGGAAAATCAGATCTGCAAGCTATTGTGAAAATAAGTCCTGTTAGCTTACCCTTCCCTCATAAGCAAGAGAAACAGCAACAGCAGTGACAATTTATGTTCATGACTATTTGTCAAGCCAGTATTTCAGTTATAATGATGGAAACATTGAAAGCTTCCTCACTATATAGATAATTTGTCTGTGTTAAATTTTTATTCATTTGGCAGATATAATCTTAACTAGAGTGCTAGTTTTTTCAGAATAACTGTACAATGTAAGAACTATAATTTGGGGGCTGGAGGAATAGCACAGTGGTTAGCTCAAAGCCCTATGTTTGATACCCTAGCACTGAATAAGGTGGGTGTGGTGGTGTATGCCTGTAATCCCAGCACTCAGGACGCTGAGACAGAAGGACTGTTGTGAGTCCAAGGCTAACCTGGGCTACAGAGTGAGACCCTGGTATCAAAAAAAAAGAACTATAATTTTAATTTCTAAAACTTGTATTAGTACAGTATTACTTACTACTAATAGTTTTCATGGGTTCTCTTTTATAGGGATAATACAAGTTACAGTTACTTTACCTTTCTATTCAGTTATGTTTGTTACTTGAAAATTTATAACTTGAGCTCCTGCACTTTTCTTTGACATTTACTTATAATACCCAACTTCTTCATGTTTGGAAATAGAATCTGAAATGCAGGTGATGCTGGTACCTGCGAGAGAGAGATGGATATAGATATTTGGAAATTCTCTTCACATTCCACATAACTATCCGCAGGACTGGCTGACCCCTTTAGAAGAGCCTCATACCAGAAGTAATTTATTTCTATTTTTAAATGTACAATTTGTTTTACTATGATCACAAACAAGTATAAAGTGGGAAGGGACGGGACAGTTCTATAGCAGGAACTTGCAGCAGAGGGCTTTAGGTAAAATCCTCACCTCTTGTCACCCTGGTCTCTTGTTTCAAACTTTTGCTTAGCTTGTTAATAAAGTGAGTGGGATCTTTTTAACAGCAAGTGCTCACTTGCTCTCTGATGTGTTCTGTCTTTCTCTCAGTTTCTCCCCCTCCCTCTTTACCTCCCCCAGTTCTCTCTGTGTATGTGTTGTTTCCTCTGAGAGGCAGAATACTTGAATTGTTTTTAGATAAAAAAAAAAAAGCCACACTTTATGATATTAAGTGGCACAGGCTGTAATCCCGGCACTCTGGGAGGCTAAGGCAGGAGAATTGCAACCTCACGCCCAGCCCGGGCAACTTAGAGTCTGTCTCAAAATAAAAAATTAAGGGGTTGGGAATGTTACTCAGGGCAAAGGCCCTGGATTTAAACCCCAGTAACCCCAAAGAAAAGAAAAAAGGAAAAGATATTAGTGGACCAACAGTGAAATTTAAGTCTGTAGATGCTGGGATGTGGCTCAGCAATTAACATGCTCATCTACTAAGTGCAAGGCCCTGGGTTTGATTCCCCAGCACTACATAAAGATTAACCAAGTGTGAGGCAGGAAGATTTGCCTTGTGTTCCTAGACTACATACTGAGTTCAAGCCCAGCCTGGACTACAAAGTAAGAGGCCTATCTCCAGTCAATCAATCAATAAGGTCTGTAGCTTATATTTTGTGTTCGTTTAATTCCTTCATTTTAGTAAAGGAAGGTGAATGAGGTGTGTATGGGAATTTTGTACTATCTTTATGCTCCTCTCTAAGTGTAAGTTATTTCAGTATAAAAAGTTGTAGGGGCTGGAGGAATGGCACAGCTGTTAAAGCACTTGCCTTGTAAGCACAAGGCCCAAGTTTAATTCCCCTGCACCACATAGAGCTGGGCGTGGTGGCACATGCCTGTAATCCCAACCCTTGGGAAGATGACGCAGACGGATTGTCCTGAGTCCAAGGCCAGCCTGGGCTACACCAGTGAGTTGGGACCAGCCTGGGCTATAGAGCAAGACCCTGTCTCAAAAAAAAAAAAATGTTGTGCATCTGTGTAAGTAGGAATATTATGAAGAAAAAAGCAAAGAAACAAATGCCATCAATGTTGGGAAGTAGTCACCTCTGCAGAGGAGAGAGGATTGTGACTGGACATGGATGTATGAAGCTTCTGAGATGCTAGGGGATGATTCAGGAGGTTTTTTTTTTTTTTAACTTGATCACATTTTAAACTGTACATGTTTTCAAGTACACTTTACAATGAGTGTTGTGTTTCACAATTAAAGAAGATGAGAAAATAGTCATATTTCATTTCCACTTAATAAGACTGAGGTCTGAAGGGAAAGTATTTGTTCCTGATGTTTATATTCCTTAATGAATTTAGAATTGAGTAACATAGAAGTTTCAGCTATAAAATGTTGCCTCTCAATCATGGATTTATGTAACTTGTTTAGGTAGAAACATTGAAGCACAATGATCCTTTTGCTCCGGGTGGAACAGTTGTTGCAGCAAGTGATTCAGGTAATGAAATAATTTACCAATTTAACTGATCGTTAATCATTGTCTTTTTCTTGAAGTTTTTTTTCTCCAACTATTTTGGTCCTGTGGTAGCTTTAAAATAACTGCATAATCATGTCAAACCATTGTCTACCAATATACTACAATGTTTGTGCATCCCTGTGTATTTACTCATTAGCTCCTTTATTGTTCATGTAAGGTCTTTCTGGAATATGTACTCTTTGTCTAGCAGCAGTAAAGTCAATAACAGTTTTTTGCTTTATAAAAGGTATTGTTTTGCAGCTTCAGAATCAGCATCAACTCTCATGGATCTTTGCTTAAGTAAAAACCTCGTGGCTTTTGGGCTGAAGGAATGGGACAGTAAATAGAGAGCTTGCTTAGCAAGTGCAGGGCCTTGAGTTCGATTCCCAGAACCATGTAAGCTGGGCGCTGTGGTGCATACTGTCATCCCACCACTTGGAAGACTGAGGCAGGAGGACTGCTGCAAGGTCAGGAACAGCCAGGAGACCCTGTCTCAAAAATAAATAAATAAATACATACATACATACATACATTAGGAAGGAGAGATTACAGTATATCGTTGAGTGATTTCAGACGCAAACATTGCTTTTATGGGATGCATTGAAGGAATGGTCTAGCATGGGAGAAGGTAGGTGGGGTGAGCTCAAGCAGGGATGGAAGCTAAGAAAGCAGCGTGAGCAAGTAAAAGAGATGGAAGAGGCAGAGTACGCTCAGAAGTAAGCACACGGACGTTCTGTAAGAGCTGGATTATAGATGCAGAAACAGTTATATTAGGTTTAAGCTTGGGTGGTAGATTTCAGTCTAACTGTACTTGGTAGCTAATTGCTAATGCCTTTACTAATCTTCTCTTTAAATTTCAGTTCCAGTTCATTTCCTGTAAAGTGGTAGAGTAAGTGACTAAAGCCTCGAAAGGAGTTGAAATTATTGTTGTTAATCTTAATAGTAGCTGCCATATACTGAGCACATAAGTTTCAACTCTTTAGTGTCCTAATCATTTAATACTTTGTCTTAAAATGAATAAAATTTAAAGAGAATAGGGATGTAGTTCAGTGCAAAAGGCCCTACTTTCCATTCCTAGTACCCCCAAGTACTGCAAACAAACCAAAAACCCACATAATATAACCAAATGGATTAAAAATAAAAGCAAACCCAACTGTACCTTGCAGATAAGAAAGTCATTTCATCACTAAGAACGTGCTTGACCTTTCAGATAAAGACATGAAATAAAGTATTTCATGTAAATTGAGTACACAGGAAGCAGGAATAGTGATACGTATTTACATCAGATAAAATGAACCTTAAGTAAAAAAAAAAACAAATATAAACACTATATAATAATAAATGGGGGTCGAAGGAATGGCCCAGTGGTTAAAGCACTTAGATTGCAAGTACAAGGCCCTGAGTTCATTTCCCCAATCCCACATAAAGCTGGGTGTGGTGGCACATGCTTGTAATCTCAGCACTCGGGAAACTATGGCAGGAGGATTGCTGTGAGTCCTAGGTTAGCTTGGGCTACATAGTGAGTTCAAGACAGAGTGAGACCTTGCCTCAAAAAAAATAATAAATAGGTCAATTTTGCCAAAAGAAATAATAAACATATGCACTTGGTATTGCTAGGTAAAGCAAATATTAATAGTTCTGAAGAGAGACTTAGACTCTAGTAATCATTGGGTACGTTAACACTCATTTGTCAATGAACCAGTCATCCAGATAGAAAATCAACAGAGACAACAGAGTTAAGTTGTACCCTCTGCTGATCTGACGGTGTTGTTAAAGTACTTTATTTCTTGATTGATCTTCTGTGTATTCTATTCAGTACTGAAAGTGAGATATTTACATGTTATTACATAGCTGTTTCTATCTTTAGTTATTCAAGGTTTGCTTCATATAGAGTTCTGATATTTAGGTGTATGTAACTTTGTAAATGTTATCTTTTGAAACCATCTATTTTATTTTGTTGAGAATAGAGTATCATTCTGTAGTCCATGTTGGTCCTGAACTCACTGTGTGGCCCAGACTGTCCTCGACTCAGAGCAGCTCTTCTACCTCAGCCTCTCCAGTGCTGGGATTACAGGTGTGCACCACCACACCCATCTAATTTTTGTGTGGTGCTGGAGAATCAAACCCAGGGCTTTGCACATGTGAGGGAAATGGTCTATCCACTGAGCAACAGCTCCAGGCCTCAACTCTTCTGTTATGTAATGTCCCTTCTCCCTCCCAGCAGATTTAATCTATTTGGTTAGATGGTCATTAGTTCCTCTTCTGTCTTGGCTACTACTTGCATGTAATGTCCTTTTCCATGTGTTTTCTTTCAAAATATGTGTGTCTTTATATCTAAAATGGATCTCTTTAGTTTTTTGTTTGTTTGTTTGTTTGTTTGTTTGTTTTTGAGACAGGGTTTCACTCCGTATCCCAGGCTGGTCCTGAACTCTATGGAGCCCAGACTGACCTTAGACTTATGGCAGTCCTCCTGCCTTGTCCTCCCAAGGCATGTACCACCAGGCTCAGCCTATGTGACACTGGGGAATTAAACTTGGGTATTTAGCGCTTGCTAGGCAAGCGCTTTAACTGCTGGGCCATTCCTCCAGCCCCTAAAATAAAACTCATATGTATTTAGTTGGATATTTTTTACTTGTTCTGCCTATGTCTTTTTATTGCAGCATTTAATCCATTTACATTGTTTCTCATAATGCCTTCCTTACATACTATATTCTTTATGTTTAGTTGGTTGTCTTACACTAACATATTTGGTTCTTTTTTCCTTTTGCTGTTCTCTGTACAGTTTCCTTGGAAATAATATAAAGCATCCAGCAGTTATAACACTCTACATGTAAACTGATAAAACCTACTTTCTTCCATACAAAAACTCCACTTATTGACAGCCCCACTCCCCTCTTTGTTATTGAGTGTCATAAATGATGCCTTTACATTGTATACTCATTGACATAGTGCTTTTGTCTTTTAAATTCTGTAGGAGAATGAAAAGCTTTGTTATGAGCCAAAATTACAGCAGTATAGCTATTTATTTATTTATTTATTTATGTACTTACCTTTACTGGAGAGCTCTATATTCTTTCCTTTTTCTTTGGTTTTTTTTTTTTTTTTTTGAGACAAGACAAATTGTTGGTTCCAAACTTAGAATTCTTTTGCCTCAATCTCCTAGAACTCTATATTTTTATGTGGAGCTGAGTTATTATCTAGCATCCTTTCATTTCATCTTTAAGGTCCCTCCCTCTAAAGCATTTCTTATAAGGTAGGTGTAGTGGTAATGAACTTGTTCAACTTTAGTTTATCTGGAAGTATCTTGATTTTCCCTTGTTTGTGAAGGACAGTTTGCCCCATAAAGAATTCTTAGTTCAGCCAAGCACGGTGGTGCATGCCATTAATCCCATCTGTTTGGGAGGCTGTAGCAAGAACATCCCAAGCTACCAGCCTGGGTAGCTTAGTGACATAGCAAGACCTAATCTCAAAAGGCCTACAGATGTAGTTCAGTGCAAAGGTACAAAGGCTGTAGGTGCGATTCCCAATAAGGCACAACCATACACACATAGACATGTGCACATGTATTCAGAGAGAAGGATGAAGGGAGAGAGGGAGGTTAGGCGGAAGAGAGAGAGATTTGAGTGGGATAATACCACAAGATTTTTTCTTCTCAGACTTCTTACCTTCCTTAGAGTTGGAAGGGGCCTCAGTACCACTACAAAAAGTGACATGAACCTTTTACTCTTTTATATTGAAATTCATTGGTCTGTCTTGCATGTTGAATGAATCTTTTTCCCATTGTGACTGTTAGTTGTGATCTCAACTTGATTGCGTTAAAACTCCTAGCAGATTAGTAAATGGCACTTTTGCCTACGTGTGGTAGGTCATTGAAGCATGACCATAGGTACTGTCTGTGTTCCCTGGCTCCTTGCCTCTTTTGCACTGTCACTGTGCTGTGCCTCCCAGGTACCCTGAATTAGGTAGGTGTGTTCTACCACACCCTTCTGCCGTGGTGTTTCTACGCTGGCTAACCATGGCCTGAGTAACCCCATGAAACTGTGAGCCAACTTAAACCTGTTCTCTAAGTTCTGGGTATCTGTGGTGTGCTCTAGGGACAGGATACCTGACCATTACACTCATGTATGATTTTCCAACAATAATCATTCATCATCTTAGGAAGTGCCAGTTCGCAAAGTTATATACATCTCCATCGATGCATTTTATTAAACAGTATTAGAAGATAACACTTGTTGATGTCATCCTCCATCTCGTCAGAAGAAGTTTTTTGTTTGTTTTGAGACAGGGTCTCTGTAGTTTAGGCAGGTCCTAATCCAGCTGTGTGGCCCAGGCGGGCTTTGTACTCAGAGCTGTCCTCCTTCCTCAACCTCCTGAGTGCTGGTATTACAAGAGTGCACCACCACATCCAATTCATGAAGTTAAACCAGGGGCCTCACACTTCCTAGGCAAGTGCTTTAATTACTTAGCTATGCCCCCTATTCCCAGGAGAGCTCTTAAATATTAGTATTGTTAAGCTTGCATAACAGATACAAACTTTCCAAAATACTGCTTTTTTCTAGAAAGCTTGAAATTTATCTGCAACAAATGCTGTCAGTTGTTTTCCCTAAAGTGGCAGATTCACTATATTTTTTAGAAATTGCCAAAAACCAATTTGAATAACCAGTTAATGTATCCTTATAAGTTGTGTTCTGTGACCACAAAAAAGCAGTGGGGTATAGCAGAACTGCCATACGTGTATTGCCCATTTTGCTCAGAAGTGTTCAAAATGTGTACCTAAGGGTCAAGGTTTATATAATGAATGCAATTATTAAACTTTTTAAGTTCTTATAGTTGACAAATCTTTGCTTTCCCTTCATGTATGTAGGTTGGTTTTCAGTAATGTGTTTTTTCCCTAGCTTGCTTTCTTGAATTTTAGTATACTTTACATAAAAACTTTAATTATAGACATGTGGAAAAGCTGAGTGAGTCATTAAAAAGTCATGTAAGTCAGTGGTTCCTACTTAACTGTTAAATTATTTTTATGGGAAAAAGAGAAATGTGTAAAGGTTTTTAGTATATTTGCTTATTCACTTTACTTGTTCCTCAAATCCCAATATCTGCTAACCACTGAGATCCAAAAGAGGTGAAATTATATACCCAAGGTCACAAACAAAAGATTTATGTCCCACTTTACTCCTACCTCTGTACTGTTAACTCATTTTTCCACCAGAAAATTAGTATGTAACCAGCAGAAGACAAATCCTAAAGGCCAGGGGAGATTTCTTCATCTCATGATTCTTTAGTAGGTAGCTGTTCTTTAGAAATTTTCTGTTTATAAGTCTTAAAACTAGCCCCCTCCCTTTTCCAGTGGTGGGTATGGCTTTGCACTAATGTCCATCTCCAACCTTTTTTATTTATTTGTTTTTTTGTTTATCTATTTATTTTCAGACAAGACTTTGCTAAGGAAGGCTTAGTTGAATTTGCAGTCCTTGCCTCAGCTTCCCAGAATGCTGGGATTACAGACATATATTACTCTCCCCAGTTTAGTTTCCCTTATTCTTCATTGACTATCTGTTTGGCCAAGAAATGCTTTGTTTGTTTGTTTGTTTGTTTGAGATAGAGTCTGTAGTCCAAGCTGGTCTTGAACACACTACATATCCTGGGCTGACATGGAACATGTGACAATTCTTGGCCTCCCACTCCTGGGATTACAGGAGTGCACCACCATGCCCAGTCTGTGTGGTGCTGGGAAGCCAAACCCAGGGCATTGCATTTTCTAGGCAAGTGCTTTAACTCCTGAGCTAGGCCCCTAGACCCTTGGTTCTTATTTAGTCTATCCTGATAAATAGATGTTTCTTTCTCCTTCTTGCACTATTTTCCACAACTCTGAGTGACTTCAATTTACTAGTGCTTGTAGTCTTAAGGATACAATAGTGAGCAAAACAAGGTTCTTGTCAAAGAACTTGCATGGGAAATATAGTCAGTGAACAAATATATGTTGAGTACATCACATCAAGGGATTAAAAAGTGATATACCTTACCTAAGAATATACCTAACCAAGAAAGTGAAGGACCTGTATAAAGAAAACTACATTATACTGAAGAAAGAAATTGTAGATGACATCAGAAAATGGAAAGATATCCCCTTTCTTGCAGAATCAATATAGTCAAAAAGACTATACTGCCAAAACTCATATACAGTTTTAATGCAATTTCTATCAAAATGCCAACAATTTTTTTCACAGAACTTGAAACAATAATTCTTAAATTCTTATGGAACCAAAGGAGACCTAGAATAGGCAAAGCAGTCTTGAGTAACAAGACTAAAGCACAGGCATTACAATACCAGGTATCAAGTTATACTATAAAGCAATAGTAGTAAAAACTATGGTACTGGCACAAAAACAGATATACCATTGAACAGAATTGAGGATACAGAGAAAAATTCACATACCCTCAGCTACCTAATCTTCGATAAAGGAGCCAAAAGCATACACTGGAAAAAGGACAGCCTTTTCAACAAATGGTGCTAGGAAAATTGGACATCCACATGCAGAAGAATGAATCTAGACACACACCTGTCTTCATGCACCAAAATCAAATCAAAGTGGATCAAAGACCTAGATACTAAAACTGAAAACACTGAACCTTCTGGAAGACAAATTAGGCAAATATCTAAAAGACATAGATGTAGGCAATAATAAGACACCAAAAACAAAAGAAGTAGCCCCCATTATTAGCATATGGAATTATGTAAAATTAAAGTTTTTGCACAGCAAAGGAAATTATCAACAGTGTAAAACAAGAACTGACAAACTAGGAAAAAATATTCACTAATAACTCAGATAAGAGGTTCATAACCAGAATATACAGGGAACTGAAGAAAAGGAAGCCCATCAAAATCAAAGATCCTATTGAAAAATGGGCAAAAGAAATGAATAGGCAGTTCTCAGATGAAGAACTTCAAATGGCCAATAAATACATGAAAAGACATTTAGCGTCCTTAGCCATAAGAGAAATGCAAATCAAAACGTCACTAAGATAATATCTCACTCCAGAGAGAATGGCATATATCAAGAACACAAATAGCAATCAGTGCTGGCAGGGCTGTGGGGAAAAAGGAACCCTCCTGCACTATTGGTGGAAATGTAAGCTGGGACAACCACTGAGGAAAGCAGTATGGAAGAATCTCAAAAGACTGGAAATAAATATCCCCTTCTATCCAGTGATACCTCTTCTGCGAATATTCCCAAAAGAGTTAAAAACAACATATAACAGAGATACATGTTTACTCATGTTCATAGCAGCACAAGTGACAATAGCTAAAATGTGGAAGACACCCAAATACCCATCAACAGACCGATTGATGCATAAGTTGTGGTATTTATACATGATGGAATCCTACTTATCTATAAAGACAGATAGGTTGGAGGCTTTTGTAGGTAAATGGAGGCAACTTGAGACCATCATGCTTAGTGAAATTAGTTAGAAGCAGGTTTCTCTGATATGAGAAGCCTAGATCACAGTTATTTTATAGAACTTAATGTAAGGAATAATGGGAACTGGAGAGGTGGAAGGGAGGGTCAGAAAGAGAGAAAGGAAGGATTTATAACTTTGCCATGATATGTACATGGACAGAATATTCAAGATCAATGTAAACTTTATGTTTTGCACTTTTACATATGAATAAAATGGGGAAAAATGGAAAAAAGTGATTTACCTAAATATGTAGCTAATGTAACCTCATCATTTATACCTTCACAGAAAGCATAGCATGATCTCAAATGTATAAGGAAAAAAAAACAGGAAAAATATGCCAAAATACTGACAAGGTTTATTTTTTATAATGAAATTGTAAAACATGTTTTAGTTTGCATTTGTGGTTTTTTTCCAGAATGTTTATTACCCATATTCTTTAGGAAGAAAAGGTCCTGATGAGATCATGTTTGCATTGAAAGCCTAGGTGTGACGGCTCATAGCCTATTTTTGCACCAAGAGAGAAAATTAGCTGCCTGCAGGCTTCCTCACCAAGTGTGTCTGAGACTCCCGCAGCAGTATCCCTTGTGTATTCTGAGCAAATTCACATGCTGTGAATTCTTCCAGTTTCTGGGCAGGCCTCTGCTTCATGTCAGCCATGGTCAGTATCTGACAAAGTTCTTGCCAAGATCTTAATTCTTGAATTTGGAAAATGTGTTTTATTATTCCTGTAGTATACATCTGTTCAGTGTTCAGACCAGTGCTAAATAGGCAATTTGTGAGGAAAGTATAGAAAAACTCTTTATTAAGTACATATTCATGTCAGAATATCTATTTTTCTTAACTTATTTCGTTCGCATTGTACTTCCCGAATTTCTGTCAAATCTGACTATATTAGTCACCTTCATATCACTGTGACAAAATACCCAACACCTGTAACTTAAAGGAGAAAATACTTTGGTTCCTGGTTTTAGAGGATTCAGTCAATGATTGCTTAGCTCCAAAGCAGAAATAGCTGGTAGAAAGGCATGGTAGAGGCAAGTTGTTTTGCCTATGATAGCCAGAAAACAGAAAAAAGAGAAGGGAGTAGCTGGAGACTAGAATATATCTTTACCAGTCACCTCCACCCCAGTGACCCGCCTCCAGCCAGGCCCACCTCCTAACAGCATATTTAGTTAGCTGTCAACTCATTAGTTAATTCACTGGTGGATATAGTGGTCCCTAAGATCCATCACCATCCAAAAACTCCACCTCAGAAAGCATGAACATTTGAAGACATTTTAAATTCAAAATGACCTAATTTAGTTCTGTTGCCACAGATCTTGTGACTTCTTTTTAAAGACTGGAACAAGTGCAGAGAAAAGGCATGGTGCAGTCTTTTTAGTTCTTCTAGTGAGAAGAGCCCAGTTTCTTTTCCCTTGCCATCTTCTAATTAAGAGAGCATCTGCAGCTTGCTTAGCCTGAACCTCAGTAGCTACGGCATCAGAAATAACAGGAAGAAGAGGGGAAAAAGGGGGACCCTAAATGCCAAGACAAGACTCGGACCAGGTAGGCTCTGCACAGTCAGTAAATACATAGTAATAACAAAATACCTTTTATACCTAAAGTTGTAGAATTGTCTGTAACTCAGAGCTGTAAGAATGGCTCAGGGGTTAAAGAATGTGACCAGCAAGCACTACATCAAGCACTAAGTACCTGATTTCCATTACCCACACCACATAAGCGGGGCGTGGTGATGTATTACTATAATCCCAGCACATAGGAGGCTGAGGCAGGAGGATTGTCTTGAGTCCATGGCCAGCCTGGGCTCCATAGTGAGTTCAGGACCAGCCTGGACTACAGAAAGAGACCCTGTCTCAAAAAAAAAAAGAAAGAAAGAAAGAAAGAAAGAAAAAGGAAAAATCCTGTAATTCTGAATTTTGCAGTATCCTGTATAGGCAGGATCAGAGTTGCTGATGTGTATCTCTATAGAACTGATTTTTTACCCTGTATCCAATTCTGCTACCTCATCAATCTTGGTGAAAAAGTTTAAAAAAAAAAAACACTGTACCTTTCTTGCTGCCTTCCTCTGTGTATATTCATGCTGTATTCACTTACAGATGTGTAGCTGCCCTTTCACATTTGTTTGTAGTGCTGGGCATTGAACCCAGGGCAGTTGCACTCTTCCCACTTGGCTGCATAACCAAGTCCTTTGTGTATTTGTTATTTGAGACATAGTATCACTAAGACTAGGTTTAAACTCCTGGTGTACCTGCTTTAGCCTCCTCCCAGAGGAGGCACATACCACCATGTTTGTATGGGCAGGCTTTGTTCTAAAAGTGGTTTGATATAAGGATGAGAATTTAAAAAAAAAAAAAAACTCTGTCTTGCCTTCTCTTTCACACCTGTCTTTTCCCTCCTTTTTATCTCCTTACCATCTTCTGTAAACATGCTTTGTTGCTACTGGTAGACCTTCTACCTGAGAAAGTGAAGCCTGTCTGAGAGTAGGGCAGTTTGACTTAGGGCATAGCTCAGTGATTCTTTTTCTTGCCTGGAAAGTGCAAGGCCCTAGGTCCAATTCTTCAGCACCACGTAAGCTGGGCATGATAGTGCACACCTATAATCCTAGCACTTGGGAGGCTGAGACAGAAGGACTACCATGAGTTCAAAGCCAGCCTTGACTTTATAGCCAGCACCAGCCTGGACTACTGTGCAAGACTGTGTCTCAAAAAAAAAAAAAAAAAAAGTAGGTCAGTACATACCAGCTGGAAATGTTGTCAGTCTACATGGAGAGTGCACTGTGATAGAAAAAATGATTTCTCATCCCTGTGGAGCATCGGTTAAGTAATGTTTCTTCAGTTACCATTCTTTCTGCCTGGTGGCCCATTTTCTCTCAGCTCACCTCCTCCTGTTTGGTAAACCTCATTCCTGCTTCCAAAGACACCCTTCAAGGGTTATGGTTGCTGCGCTCCTTTTCTTGATTCTTCAAGGTAGTCAGTTACTCCCACTATAGTTGTAGTATACCTCTCTGATATGCCATGTAATACTCCGGTTACATGTCTCTCACCAGACTGAGCTTTTCAAGGACTGGAACTGTATCTTCTTTTTTTGGTAATGGTCAAGTGTTTGTTGACTTTTATTCTTCATTGGTTAGACCTTGTTGCCTGTTTTCAGGGACTTCACTGTTTAATACAGATAATTAACAATCACAGATGATCATGATATAGTTGAGTGAAGTTGTTACCGCAGAGAATAAAGCTCTTTTTCTGTGGGAATTAGCAACATCTAAGTTAGTGAAGGCCTTTTGGGTAAGGTAGTGTCTGAAATGGTCCTAGAAGGGTGAAGGTAAAATGTGAAATTGATAGTATCTAGCCTTTTTTTTCTTGATATCTTCATTAGCAGTAATTGTAGTTTATAGGACATATTACTTTACATGCATTTTAGAGCTTTCAACATGTAAAAGTAGTTCACCTTTTTTTGATCTGGAATCTTTCAGTTAATGCGCACTCTGTCTAGTATTACCAGTATGTACTCTGTCTTTGTGGTAATCAGTGATATATTTAGGAATTAATATTTAGGATTATATATTTTTCATCTGTCACCAACCAAAAGGTGACATGATATTAAGGAAGATTATATGAGGGCTGGGAGGATAGCTCAGTAGTTAAGCACTTGCTAGGATCCTGGGTTTGATTCCTCAGCACCTAAAAAGCTGACCATGGTGGTGCATGCCTCTGATCTCATCTCTGGGGAGGTTGAGGCAGGAGAATTTCTATGAGTTCACGGCCAGCCTGGACTACATAGTGAGTTCAGGACTTGATTGGACTATAGAGTAAGACCCTGTCTCAAAAAAAAGTTTATATGAAATGTAATGTGTTTGTATGAAATGTAATGTGTTTGTATCCAATTCCATTGATTTTCCTTTTTCTTTTTAGCCGCAGATCCCTTTGCTACTGTTTTTGGAAATGAATCATTTGGAGATGGATTTGCTGACTTCAGCACATTGTCAAAGGTAATCTTCAGAGATTCTTGGGAAGGGAAAATACATCATGTTTCTGTCAGAGGAACCTGCTCACAGACACTGCAGCTTGATTGCAGTAAGTCATTGCAAATGGTGATTTCAGATAAAAATGAATGATAAGTTCAGATACTTCTGTATACAAAGAGACTATAATGACCGTACACGCAGCTGTAATTGCCCACTGACAGGTTTCTTCGGCAATGTCACTTTTAGAGTCTATCTATTAAAACATTGTATTGGTTAGGTTCCTGGGAAAGACAAAGTTGATTAAAATCACATATAATTTGTAGGGTTTACAAATCTGAGGTGGGTGACAGGGAGAGGAAGAAATTCAAACTGGCCATGTATGTATGTGAGAGCCGGAGGGTCCAGTAGTTTGTCAGATGTGAGGTAAAAAAAAGCACCTGTCCAAGAGTGCAGAACAGCCAGTGCAAGTCTGCTGTGCAGTGTTTTCCCAAGGCAGTGGCAGAGGTCTGAAGACTAGAGCAAATCTGTAGTGGAGATCAGTGATGTGAAGACAGGAGTTAGTCAATGTCTGGAAACAGTGCTGAAAACTGGAGCTCTCCTAGGAGAAGATGTTATGATAATCTTCCTTCTTCCTTGCTATTTTATTTAGTCAAGCTGGTTGGGTCACCCACATCCAGGATAGGTTTTCTTGTCTCATTTGCTGACCCACAACTCAATCATATACACCTGAAAAGCTCTACCCTGGACATCTCTTAATCCCATCAAGTTGACATAATCCCTCATGTGGTCACAATCCACCCCTTGTCAGTATGACAACATCTACTTAAATTGTACTTAATTTCTCTTTTCTTCTTTTTTTTTTTTTTTTGAGATAAGGTTGGTCTCTGTAGTCCAAGCTGGTCCTAGACTCACTATGGAGCCCAGACTAGCCTTGGACTCGTAGCAATCCTCTGCCCCAGTCTCTTGAGTGCTGGGATTATAGGCATATGCTACTATACCCAGTTGATATGGTGCTGGGGAATCGAACCCAGGGCCTTGTTTTTGCTAGGCAAGAACTTTAACCACTATGCCATTCTTTCAGCCCAGACCATATTTAATTTCTAAATACAGTATCCCTACTCCTAACTACACCTAACATAAATACAACTATGCTGTATAAATGGAAATGCAATAAATTCTTCCCCAGAAGACAGATTCTTTTTTGGCAGATGCTTAATCTACTGACATTCAGTTATTTAAATTTGTAATGTAAGTTTAATAAATTAATTAATAGTAAAAGCATAATGACAGCACAAGCAAGAAATTTGAATTGCAATCCTTGTTTCTATAACTGGTTACATGGTCATAGGTGGTATTTATAACTCATTTCTTCTACTCATTCTGTGTTTCCTTGGCCTTCAGCAAGTACCTCAGTAGGTCTTGGTTCTTTTCCTGGCAGAGTACCCCATACCTTCATCTCTGAAGGTTCTGGGCTGTTTGTCATCTTGTCTGGATCTAGTAGTGTTGGTTTCCCATTGACTTTGTTATAACAAGGCATGGTAATATTAGGAAATTCTCTAAAGGATATCCTGCTCTCCAAACATATTCCTCCATTCTGGATTATTAATCCAATTCTTCTTTGCTGGACTGATCAATCACTCCTGTCAATACTTCAACTCCTGTTTTTGCTTGTTGGCTCAATGCACAAGAAGGCCAAAGTGACCAGGAAGAAGTCTTTACTTCTAGTTTAATGAAATTGTTGTACCTCCTGGCACAAGCCTTCTCCCTTGTGGACCTAAGACTTTCAGGCCAGTAAAGCATAAAGTTACAGGAACAGGAAGTAAAAATTTTGCTTGTGGGTCACTCTGAGCCATAGTTAGTAGTACTGATTCCACCCCTTGATTCCTGGACCTATGAATCCTGGCTGTAGGAGAAACAGTACCATATTTAGGTCACTGATTCAGAGCATACACAGCTGTCTGAAGAACCTCATCCCAACTTCCCAACTCACCAAGGTGTTACTACCTAGCTGGTGCAATAAAAGGTCATTCCACTGTTCTATCAGTTTAGCTGCTTCCAGACGGTGGGAAATGTGATAAGATTAGTGAATTTAATGAGCATGCACCTACCACCTCACTTCTTAGGCCATGAAATGTGTTCCTTGGTTAGAAGCAATGCTTTGTGGAATACCCTGACGATAGAAAGACATTCTGTAAGTCCACGAATGTTGGTAGTTCTAGTGGATACATTACATGCAAGGAAGGCAGATCCATAACCAGAATACTGTGGCTTCCCAAAAGGACAATAATACACTGTCATTTCCATGATGGAAGTGGTCCAGTATAATCATTTTTGTCACTAGGTTGCAGGCTGACCACCTCAAGGAATGGTGTGATGTCAGGGACCCAGTGGTGGTCTTTACAGCTAACAGTGGGCATTCAGCAGTGGCTGTAGCCAGATCAGTCTTGATAAGTAAAAGCCCGTGTTGCTGAGCCCATGTGTAACTTCCATTCCTATTACCACGGCCTCTTTCTTCATAAGCCCATTGGGCAATGACAGGAGTGGCTAAACAAAGAGGTTGACTGCTCGCTACAGGACAGGTAATCCTTTCCACTCTTGATTATTAAATTTCTTTTCTGCTGAGGTCACCTTTTGGTGAGCATTTACATGGGACACAAATAAATTTCTGTCCTTTGCCCTATCCACATACCTTATCCCCAAGTATTTTTCTTACCTGTCTTCTAATTATGTTGTTTCCATGTCCCAGATCATTGGCTACCACTGAATCAGTATATAGTTGCACATCTGGCCACATTTTCTTCCCAGCAAAGTGTACAACCAAATGCACTGCCCAAAGTTATGAGCCTCTAAGGATTTTCCCTCACCACTGTTCATCAGGGAAGCCCTAGAAAGGCTGTCCTGCAGCTATCCAATTCTGTGTGATGTCCACAACGTGTAGATCTATCTATAAACCAAGGACTGTTTTCTTTCTCTGTCAGGTGGTAATAGGGTATACATCATGAAGCCATAGGACCATGTGTGGGAACTGAGGGCACAGGAGTAGGTATCAGGGGCATTTGGGCCATTTCTTTATGTGCTTTGCAGACCTGCCTGGGCCTGATCACGCATATATCACTCATTTGAAGATGTCTTGTGGTTGCACTGTTCTAACATTGTGACTTAATGGTCAGATAACACCCAGTTCATAATGGACAGTTCAGGCCACGTGATAACCTGGTGTCCCATGGTCAAGTGTTCAGTTTCCACTAAGACTGAGTAGCAGGCCAGGAGCTGGTTCTCAAAGGGAAAGTAGTTACATGCAGACAACAACAGAGTCTTGCTCCAAAATCCCAAGGGCTTCCACATTGAGGGCCAGCGCAAGGCTCCAGTAGCATCACTGTCTGCCGCTGATACCTTAAGGACCATTGGATCTACTTTATCATCTGGCCCAAGTGGCAGAGCAGCCTGGACCTGTGACAGCCTTCTCTTGTTCTGGACCTCATTCAAAATTAGCAGCTTTCTGAGTCACATGGTAAATTGGCCAGAATAATACACTCAATGAGGAATATGTTGCTTCCAAAACCCAAATGAGCCCACTAGGCATGTTTCCTCTTTCTTGGATATAGGAGGGTGTAGACGCAATAATTTTTCCTTCACCTTAGAAGGAATATCTCTGCATGCCCCACACCACTGTACTAGAAATTTACCTGAAGAGGAGGGCCCTTGAATTTTAATGGAATTTATATCTCAGCTTCTGACATGCAAATGTTTCACCAACAAATCTATAGTTGTTGTCACCTCTTGTTCACTGGGTTCATTTAGCATAATTTTGTCAGTGTAATGGGCCAGTGTTATTATACCCTGTGGAAAAGCAGGATCTAGTTCTCTGCGTACTAAGATGTGACACAGGGCTGAAGTTGATGTAACTGCAAAGACAGCACAGTAAATGTGTACTGCTCATCTTGCCAGCTGAAAGCAGATTGCTTCTAGTTATCCTTATGGATGAGTATGGAGACAAAGGCAGTAGCCTAATCAATAACTACATACCAGATACCTGGAGATGTGTTTATCTCTTTAAGCAAGGAAACTACATCTGGTACTGCAGCTGCCATGGAGTCACCACTTGACTAAGTTTACAATAGTTCACCCTTATCCTCCCAGTTCCATCTATCTTGTGCACTGGCCAAAGAGAGCTAAATAAGGATGTGGTTGGAACCACCACCCATGCATCTTTCAAGTCTTTGATGGTAGCACAAATCTCTGCAGTCCCTCCCAGAAATGGGATGTTGTTTCTATTTTATTATTTTCCTACTTAGAGGCAACTCCAATGGCTTACATTTGGTTTTTCTTACCACATGTTAGGGAACCAAATGGGGATTCTGCCAAGTGCTAAATGCATGCATCTTGATTATGCATTCTGAAACTGTAAGTGATTACAGGATGGACTTGGGGACCCCTGGTACCCACTGTGAGACCTTGGCAAATACTCCATTGATCCACTGATATCCATACATCCCTCCTTTAATGGGAGTCCCATGATGTTTCATATCTTCAGGAATTAGTGTTAGTTTAGAACTAGTATCTGGTAGTCACCAAAATGTCTGACCATTTCCCTTTCCCCATTGTACAGTTAGTCTAGTAAAGGGCCAGGGTTACTTTTGGGGAAGGATAGGAGAGATATTGACAGAATGATTCTTTGGTAGTATACCAGAGTCCTTTCTCATGGGAATCCAGCTTTCCCTTCATTCAAGGGGTGCTGGATCTGTAAACTATCTCAAGTCTGAAAATTGGTTGAGGTGGTATGATTCTGTGTTGCTACTATTCGAAGTAGATTCTTGTTCAGTTAGCTTAGTTTTTTTTTTTCCATATATAGCCACTAAATATTCAGTAGGTTTCTTGTCTCCTTTGCTTCTGAGTACACCATGATTGATTAGCGAATGCCATAGGTCCACATGTGTGAAATTCTTCTGGGCCCTGCTTCCCTCTGGTGTACATTATGATAAGTATGCCGACCTTGCCTTTGACAGTTAAACGCTGCTGCTTGGCCCCTGCCATTCAAGATCCAGGTGTACCTACAGCATTTTACTGTCCCAGTTAGGTGACTGTCATTTCCCTGTAAGGTTTGGTATATAGAGAAGAGGAATGAGGGGACTTCAGAGATATTGGAGCTTCCCTCACCAAACTGTTCCTTAAGAGCATAGTAAGGAATATCTGTTCTGGACTGACCTAGTGTGGGAGAGTTGGTTTAAAACCATCTGGCAGAGCCACTCCAGTAGTCCCATTTCCCTAAGCCATTGAACACCTTCCTCACCTCAGGACACTCTTTAGAAACTTTCAAGTAAGCTAGGCGTGGTGCTGCATGCCTGTAATTCCAGCACTCAGAATGCTGAGGTAGAAGGATTGTCGGTGAAATCAGGACAAGCCTGGACCACAGAGTGAGACCCTATCTCAAAAAAGGAAAAAAAAAAAAAAAAAAAGGAAAAGAAACTTTGAAGTTATTTATGTGTGTCTGGAGCTGCAAATTTGGAGGATCCAGTGGTTGCTCAGACAGGAGGTACAAGAACACCATCTCAGAGTTCAGGACAGCCAGTGCAAGTCTACCGTGCAACATTTTCCCAAGACGATGGGCAGTGGGTGATGGCGAAGGTCTGAAGACTGGAGCAAATCTGCAGTGGAGATCAGTGATGTGAAGACAGGAGTGAATCAGTGTCTGGAAACAGTGGTGAAAGCTGGAGCTCTCCTAGTAGAAGATGCTGTAGTACTCTTCCTTCTTCCTTCCTTTTTAATTTAATTCAAACTGATTGAGTGTTTTATTTGCTGACCCATGAGTCAATCATATATACCTGGAAAGCTCTACCCTGGGCATCTCTTAGTCCCGTCAAGTTGACATAATCCCTCCAAAGGTCAAAAATGTGTTTCTTCTAACAACTACATTTTCCCTCAGTTTATTATTACTTGGGTCAGTACTATAATATTCATTCCATCTCTTCTTATTGGTTACTTGATTTTATGCTCTGAGGTTGTTAGGGTCAGTGCTAAGATAATTAATACACTAAACCCAAAGCCAAGCATGGTGACATATGCCTATAGTCCAGCACTCAGGAGGCTGAGGCAGGAGTTTGAGGCCAGATTGGAGTGCATAGTGAATTCAGGATCAGCATGGAGTTCAGAGGGAGAGCCTTTCTATATATATATATATATATATATACATACATACATATGTATGTATGTATGTATGTATATGTATATATACATATATATACATATACACACACACACACACACACACACACACACACACACACACACACACTGAAGCTGGAGGAATGCCACAACAGGCCTTGGGTTCAATTCACAGTACCACATAAAGCTGGATGTGGTGGTACACCCCTATAATCCCAACACTGAGGAGGTTGAGGCAGAACGATTGCCTAGTCCAAGGCTAGCCTGTGGTATGTAGTGAGTTTAGGACTAGCCTGGGCTACAGAATGAGACCTTGTCTCAAAAGGAAAACACACACACACACACACACACACACACACACACACACACACACACAAACTACATGTACTTTTCCACCATGCTTCTAGTATTTGATTCAGGCCAAGAGAGAATTAAAGTAAGTGTCAAATCGTTTGTATGGATGCCATCTAAGGAATACTATTTAGTGTCTAGAGAAATTTTTGGCCTTTATGACTAGGTGAAAGGTGCCACTAAAATCTGCTGTATCGCAGCCATAGTTGCAATTAAAGGTCCTCCAATACAGAAAGGCCCAGTGATGCAGGCCTGCAGTCCTAGCTCTCTGAGAGGCTGAGGCAGGAGGATCACAAGTTTGAGCCCAACCTGAGCAATTAGTGATTTATCTCAAAATTAAAAATAAAACTGGGCTGGGTTATAGCTCAATGTGAAGGCTCTGGGCTCAGTCCCTAGTACCTCAGATAAATAGTTATCATCATCATCTTACAATGCACTGTTTACCCATCACAGTATTATTTCCAGCCCCAATTGTCAAAAGTGTTCTGTTGAGAAACACTGGCTTAAACAGAACTGAAATCATAAAGTCTGCTTCATTATTGAAAAGTGAATCTTTATTCACATATTCAGACTCATGTTAAGATTTATTGTATAGATCTAGTTTGCTTTAAAAATTTGGCTTTTAGTTTTTCTTTAGTGTGTCCAGGTGCCATTGTCTCTGCATTCATATTCTTTCCTATATTTAAGTGAATTGGAAAGTGTAGAGTCAGTGATTTTTTTCTTTCATTGTATCATCTGGCTCATATCTCTTGAGGAAAGGTGTATAGTTCTTTTAAAGTGCTCTTCAGGTAGTTTTGTGGAATTGACTTGTTTTGGTGTTGCTTTTTGTAAGTAGTGATGTTAGAATCACTACTCATATAGAACAATTTGCTCTTGACTGTGGAGGTTAAAAAGGCATTGCTTTCAAAACAGATTAAATAAAGCTGTACTATACTTAAATAATCTGTTTCCCTTTTAAATAAAGGTGGACAATGAAGATCCTTTTAGCTCAACAACATCAAGCTCTGTTAGCAGTGTGATTGTTCCAAAAAATGTGTTTGAGGAAACACCAGTCAAGAATGAAGATGTACCCCCTGCACTGCCACCAAAGACTGGAACTCCCACAAGACCTTGCCCACCACCACCTGGTATGAGAGTTGACTCCTTTCCTATGTCAGCCCAGTTCCCTTCCTTTTTCTGAAAAGTATTGTATGAGCCTTATTTATGTACTTATATATCATAGAAAGGGACATAAGCAAAACAAATCAGACAGCAGTGCCTTCCTGCTGTCATTATTTGTGACCTCAGTGCAGTTTAAAGAATGTGTAAACCACATGAACTGCCTTTCTGGCAAGTGCTGTCTCCCCTTACCCCTTATCATTTCCGATAGACAGTAAATGGGAAAAGAGGTAGAGATGAGAGCTCTTGCTTTTTGGAAGTCATTGGTTATCATTTGAAAAGCATTTTCCTGTATGGTGGTGTTTTAGTTAATTCTTAAAAAGTTAGTTTGCAGTCACATTTTCCTCCAAAATCTAAAATCTTGCTCAAATCTTATAATGTAAGAAAAATAGGGCTTCTGGTGTCCAAAATTCAGCAGTTTAGTGATTTTTTTTTAAAGTATTGCTTTTCTTTAAGGAAATAATATGTTTAGCTCACCTAGGGTTCCATTATTTTATTATGTATGTATTTATGTAGTTATCTAGTTAGTTAGTTAGTTAGTTAGTTAGTTAGTTAGTTAGTGACTCACTCTGTAGTCCACACCGGTCCTGAACTCACTATGTAGCCCAGGCTGGCCTTGAACTCAAGGCAGACCTCCTGCCTTAGCCACCTGAGTGCTGGAATTACAGGCATGTGCCATTACACCTGGCTTACTTGGTATTGGGGAACCAAACTTAGACCCTGTCCTTGCTAGGCAAGCACTCTAACCCTTGTACTATTCCTTCAGCCCTAGGATGCCATTATTTTATGATCTTTTTTAATCCAGAAACAGATTCTTAATAAATTTATTTTTGAATTTGTTTTATTTTCTATATATGCATGTGTATTTAGCACTGTATAAAGGAAAGGTGTTTTGTTTTTAATGCAAATGATAAACTTTATTTAAAAAGTAGCTAAAATAGTCCTTGCAATAGATGTTGTGCTCCTCTGCTATTCTGTGAGAAGACACACTTGGCACATTGGTGTTTTAGTCAAATATTCCCTGGTCCATTTGCAGCCCCACTACTTGCAGATTATTACTCTTGCCTTCTCCTAATCACCTCCCGTGGTATTTATTGCATAGATTTTTTTCTTCTTTTCTTTAAACATAAAGGATTTCATGTACAATTTTCTCTGTTTTGTATTGTTTTGTTTTGTGACAGGGTCTTGCTCTGGAGTCCAAGCTGATCCTGAACTCACTATGTAGCCCAGGCTGGCCTCAGACTCATCGTAGTCCTACTTTAGCCTCCCCAGTGCAGAGATTACCACCATGCCCAGTTTATGTGGTGCTGGAGAATAGAACCCAGGTCCTCACACGTGCTAGACAAGCACTTTAACCAGAGGCGCCCCCCCCCCGCCATGTTTTTTTTTAATCTTAAGTAAAGTAATGTACTTTTGCCTTAATTAAAGTTTAGACTCTTCCAAGTGTACATCATTGTAGGAAAAACAATGGGGAAAAGGTGGTTTGTTGGAAAGAACACTGGATGGGAGCCTAAACATTTGGGTTCTAGTTCTGGATATCCTCTGACATGCTCTGTGTTTGTTTTTTCTTTTCTCCCCTGCCCTTCTCCCCTCCCCTTTCCTCCTCTTCTCGTCCCTTCCTTCCCTCCTCCTTCCGCTCCCTTCTTCCCTCTTCTCCCTTCCTCTTTTCTCTCCTCCCCTCCTTTCCTCTCCTTTCTTTCCTTTCTTTTTTCTTTTCTTGGGCGAGAGCCTGGCCCAAGCTAAGCAAATCCTGTACCACGTGCTCTTGTGTTATTGAGTACATACAGTTTCATATATGTGAGCCTCCACCATCGCCTCAGTTGTTAGATGATGGCAATAACTCTGATTTCCCTGCCTTAAGAGGATTGTTAGACCCATCAATATAGTAGATGTAAACATCTTATAAGCTGCTGTAGGGATGGAAAAATCTATTATGATTGCTATTGGTATTATTGGCTTAATGCATTTTAGAAAAGGAGCATATTTGAAGATATTTTAGCATTCATGTACTTTATTATTTCTTCAAGATGTACTCAATTTAGGTCTGGGGCATAGCTCAGAGGCTAGTGCACTTGCCTAAAAAATGCAGTGTCCCAGTACCACATACACTGATCGTGGTGGCTCATGCCTATAATCCCAGCACTCAGAGACTGAGGCAGGAGAATTGCTGTAAATTTGAGGCCAACCTGGACTGCATAGTAAATTCAGGACTGGTTTGTACTACAGTTGAGACTCTTGTCTCAAAAAATAACTAAATAATAATAACAATAATAATAAATTTTAAAAATTCAAATGTAAGGCTTTAAAAGTTAGGAAACTTGTTTCAAAGTAAAAATGAATTATTGAGTTGACTAACAGCATATTGATTGTTTTTTTGGTCAAAGACTTTTGCCAATATTCACAAAGAATTTGGCCTTGGACTTCAAAATATTGTTTTGTCTTCAGTTTGAAATATTGTAGATGACAATATATAGGCAGGGTTTTGTCAGGGTGATTTCTAATTTTATGATCCTGAGTACTATATATAGGCATCCAGAGAAAAGTCAGAAGATTTTTGACATTTTGTACAAAAGTTACTTGTCTTTACTGTTACTAGTAGAGGACTGTATAAGTATTGGTTTGATGTTTTCGGTTTGGTTTAGTTTGGTTTTGGTTTGTATTGGAGACAGGGTCTCACTTTATAGCCCGTGCTGGTCCTGAACTCACTATGAAGCACTGGTTGACCTAGAACTCGCAACATTCCTCCTGCCTCAGGCTGTAATGACAGAGGCCACTGCTATTACCATTTTCCTTGTGACATTATGCTGCTTTGAAGGGACAAGTTTAATCTTTGGGCAAAAATACAATTTCTGGCACATCTTCTCTTTGCTTTGTTTGTTTTAGTTGATTGGATTTTTGTTTTGTTTCTCAATTAACTGCACCTAGCTGGAAGATCTTTGAGAGGTTGTTTATGAAATATTTGAGTATATTTGCTGTGTCCACTTAAGACAATCTTAACAATGTGTTTTAGGTCCTCACCCTGTCCTCCACCCTCAGTTCTTTATGCCCCTCATTTCTCTCCCTCCCTCTCTCTCTCTCTCTCTCTCTCTCTGTGTGTGTGTGTGTGTGTGTGTGTGTGTGTGTGTGTGTGTGTGTGTGCGCGCGCGCGCGTGCGCGTGCATGTGCATGTTTGTCATATTTACTGGCTGAGTTAATTGTAATGATTTTGATCCAGGGAAAAGACCCATCAACAAATTGGATTCTTCTGATCCTTTTAAAGTGAATGATCCATTTCAGCCTTTCCCAGGCAATGATAGGCCCAAAGAAAAAGATCCTGATATGTTTTGTGATCCATTCACTTCTACTTCCACCACTACCAATAAAGAGGCTGACCCAAGCAATTTTGCTAACTTCAGTGCTGTAAGTACTGTGAATGGGCTGTTGGGGGTAAGTCTTTCCATTTACAGTTTGAAGAGTTTTCAAAGATTACTTGGGAATCTGCCAAATTTATATCATTTTGACTAAATTTTACTGACGTTCTAAAAATGATCTTTTATTCTACCCCCAAGCAAAATCCTGTTAGGTTATATTTTGATGGTTCTAAAATTGTTCCATTGCACAAATAATTTTAGTAGTTTTAATGATATATGCAAGTTATTTTGTAAATGCTTCTCTTAATAATGTAAACATAAATGAAATCATGACAGTTATTACATTTCAGATAGTCATGAATTGATGGTTATTTAATGGGCCATTTCAGAGTAATTTGCTTTCTGCTCACAGGATAAATAATGCCAGCATTGAGCTTGTGTATTTTTAAATGTATGTATATATTTTTGTGTAGTGTTTTAATGATTTTTGGAAGCCAATCATGAACTATGACATGAGAGGATAGGGCCAGGGGTTCTTTGAATAGAAAATAAAACTGTTTATTCATTTTACTTACATAGTAGATTTTAGTTGTGGTTTGTTTTGGTGTTGGAGATTGAACACAATTCACTATGCATGCTAAGCATGAGTTCTATCACTGACCTGTACCCTTAGCCCAAGATAGCTTTTTAAAAATGTTCTGTAAGACTGGAGGAATAGCACAGTGGCTAAAGCACTTGTCTAACAAAGGCAAAGCCCTGATTTTAAGTCCCTAGTACCGTGTAAGCCAGACATGGTGTCAGGTACCTGTTATCCCAGCACTCTGGGAGGGTGAGATTGGAGGGTTGTTGTGAGGTGAGTTCAAGGCCATCCCGGACTAGAGAGTGAGTCCTTCACCCTGTCTCAAAAAAAAAAAAAAAAAAAAGCAAAGAAAAAGAAGAAAGAAAGAAAGTTAGTTGCTTTTGTAAGGCTGGATGTGGTAGTACACACTTGTAGTCTTAGCACTCAGAAGGCTGAGGCAAGAAGATTGCAAGTTTAAGGCCAGGCTAAGCTATGTTTTGCGATCCTGTCTTGAAAGAAACTTTATAAAAAAGTTAACTGTCATTGGGTCATAGAGGTACATGCATATAATCCTAGCACTTAGGAGGCTGGGGCAGGAGGATTGCAAATTTGAATCCTGCCTCAGCACCTTAACATAGACCCTGTCTCAAAAAGGGCTGGGGATGCAGCTTAGTGTAATGGCCCGGGTTCAATCCTCAGTATCATGTAAGGTAGGGCAGTGGGGTAAAGAATGCTATTGTCTACTAAAGATAGTGGTGCATTACCTATGCTCTCAATAAGTCAGAAGGCTAGAGTGGAAGGACCACTTGTGCCTAGGAGTTAGAGATCATCCTGGGCAACACACCCAGATCAGGCAGGAGACCTCATCTCAAAACAGAAAGTTATTGTCAGTTTTATGAAATAAACTATTATCAAAATGTGAACATTAATTATATTAGAATAATTAATTATTCTAATTCACTTGGCTTCTGTATCCACAGTGCATTCTCAAGGGTGATGAAAATAGGAAGACCTTTAGAAACCATAAAAAGGTGTTAAGATAATTCTATCATTATTCAAATAAAACCAGGCCATGTTAGTTTTTAATAAAACTTAGAGTGACCAAGTGTCATCTTCACTTTTTTGTTTTCAGATAAAATGGTCTTCCTTATCATTGCCTGTTTTTATTTTCCCTTTTTTCTTTTATTTATTTATTTATTTATTTATTTATTTATTTATTTATTTTTGAGACAAGGTCTCACTCTGTAGCCCCAGCTGGTCATTGCCTGTTCTATAACACAGAAAATGTCTCCTATTTATCACCTTATGCCCTTGATTTTGGAAATAGGAGACCTAGAAAGGAAAAAAGAGAGACCTAGGGCCCACATAGTTCTGGCCAGTCTCCCTAATGCTCCTCCTCCCCATTGTCACATTGGTCACTCAACTAGTGGTAGTAGCTCTCTTCCTGCTGCTGTGTCTAGTTAGAAAACAGGTGGGCAGAAATCTGCAAGCGCCTAAAGCAGCTGCACTATCCATCTTTGGAATGTATACGTGGCTACTGCTGAATGGGAAGGAACAAAACAGAAACAATATTTTGAATATTGTAGCCAGGCTTTTGGTGGTACAGGCCTATAATTCCAGTCCTCTGGAAGGCTGAGGCAAGAGGCAGAAATTCAAGCCCAGCCTGGGCAACATAGTAATTTAGTGATGATACCCAGTCTCAATTTAATTAAGTGTTGGAGATATAGCTCAGTGTGGAAGCCCAAAGTTCAGTCATCACTAAATTAATTAATTAATTGAATGTTATAAAAATGGAATGTCAGAATTTCATAACCCTGACTTTAATCCCAGTGTAATAGACAGCTGGATAGTTGGATGGATGGATGGATGGATGGGTAGAGTCTTAGTTACTTTCTCATTGCCAGAACAGAATACTCAATGGGTATAGCTTTAGGGAGGGAAAATTTATTTTAGCTCACAGTTTCAGAAGGTCACAGGCTTTTCATGGGCAGTCAGCAACACCTGGTGGAGGCAGCTCCTCAGAGCATTTAAAACTGGAAGCCGAGTCCCCAAAAGGAAGGAAGTAGCATACATCCTTCCAGGTCCTCTTCCAGCATTCTTCCACCCCTTCAGTGTTGTGCCCCTTCCAGAGTTAAGCCCCTAATCCATTACACACCTGTAGCCTATAATCTGCCACACGCCTGTCTTCCACCACACATCTGTAATCACACCCTCATAATCTACCCCTCCAGACCAGGTCCACAGCTCCTAATAGCACGTGGTTCCATAGATAATCTGTAACATCCAAATATATGAGACTTTTGATGGACATTTCAGGTCCAAATCAGGATAGACAGACGGATGGATGGATGGATGGATGGATGGATGGATGTATAAATACAATGTCATAATTATCCTTTCATTTCAGAATTAGCCTTAAGGAATTATAGTTCTCTTAGTATAAAATAATTCTCTGGCATTTCAGAGTGTATAATATCTTAAATGCAGTTTCAGCAAGTCCAAACCCTGGTTGGAATTAGTCTTGAACAATTACTAGTTATTTCATACTCCATAATCTCAATAAAGTATAATATAAAGCAGCCTATGATCAAAACATCCTCCTTTTTTAAGTAAAACATCTCTTGGTTTTTTAAGTTTTGTAGATCCTATAATTGCCTTGAGAAAAAAAGCGAGAAAATAGCTTCTGTTTCATTCTTCTATGGCCCTGCTCTACGTAGCAGTACTTCAAACCAAGTAAAATTTTATACCTAGAATTTCTGTGAAAGTTGCTGGTTTTGTTGGGTAAAATTACTTCCCAGATCTACTAATCGCCATTACTAAGGTCTTATTTAAACTGAGTCAAAAATTCTTGAAGGGCTGGGGACAAAGTTTACCAAGCATAAGCCCCTGGGTTTGATTCCCCAGTACCACATAAACTGGGTGTGGCTGTGCACACCTGTAATCCCCACACTCAGGAAGCTGAGGCAGGAGAACTGCTGTGAATTGAGGCCAACCTGGACTACATAGTGAGTTTAGAACCAGCCTGAACTATAGAGTGAGACCCTGTTTCAAAAAAAAAAAAAAAAAAATTGGTATACATCTTGCTTAATATAAGTACTCTTAGTTACTTTTTAGTTGCTGTGACAATATACCTGACATGCACAAATTAGGGGAGGAAAAGTTTGTTTTGGCTCACAGTTTCAGAAAGTCACCATCCATAAATGGGTGGCCAGTAATAGTGGAAACGCATGGCAGAGGTGGAGGCAGGTCTTCGCACATTGCAAATAGGAAGGCAAGTCCTAGAGGAAGGGAGGAAGTAGCGTATTTCCTTCCAGGGACTGTCCTAGTGACACACCCCTTCTGGGTCCGGCCTCAGCATTCTGCCCCTTCCAGGCTTAAGCCCCTGATGCACTACACACCTGTAACCTATAATCTGCCACGTGCCTGTCTTCCACCACACATCCATAATCCGTCCCTGCAGACCAGATCTCCATATCCTAACAGCACATGGTTCCATAGATATCCATAATATCCAAATACATGAGACTTTTTGGGGGAACATTTCAGATCCAAACCACAATAACTTGTACCACATTTTTGCTTTCACTGTAACTGAAAGGTTAGGATAAGGTAGAAAATCACCAGTGGAATTAAGTTGAAAATGATTAATTATGTGAAGTTGCTTACTAAAGTTTAAATAAGATTTTGCATTAGATTCAAAAAGCTAACCCTCACCTGTTTTTAAATCATACAATCTACCTTGTTCATTTATTTATTTATTTATTTATTTATTTATTTAGCAAAGTTTTGTTCTAGAGTTCAAGCTGGTCTTTTCATTATGTAGCCCAGGCCAGCCTAGAACTCTAAGCAATCCTCTTGCCTTAGCCTCCTGAGTGCTGAGATTATAGGCATGTGCCACCACACACAGCTATTATGTGGTGTTGGATGATCAAATCTGGAGCCTTACACTTCCTAGACAAGTGCTCTAATCACTGAGCACACTCCCAGCCCAAGCTTTTCTACTTTTAAATATTGACAACGATGTTTAGACTACATTAATATTTATTTACATGGTTGGTTAGTTGGTTATTTTTGAGGTAGGGTCTCACTTTGTAATTGATGCTGGTCCTAAACTCACTGTACAGCCCTTGAACTTACAGCAATCTTCCTGCCTCAGCCTCTCGAGTGCTGGAATCATAGGCATGTGCCACCATGCCCTACTTATGTGATGCTGGGGAATGAACTCAAGGCCTTGAGCTTGCGAGGCAAGCACTCTTAATTTCTGTGCTATTTCTCCAGTCCTATGTTAATTTCTTAAAATTAGCCAGTTTACTAACTGATTAGAACTAAACTAAACATATTTTCAGGAAAGGGGGAAAAAAGAGTAACAAGACTACTCATTTGCTCATTTCTTTGGTTTTTAACTGATAGTACCCTTCTGAAGAAGATATGATCGAGTGGGCGAAGCGGGAAAGTGAGAGAGAGGAAGAGCAGAGGCTTGCCCGGCTGAACCAGCAAGAGCAGGAAGACCTAGAACTGGCTATCGCACTCAGCAAATCTGAGATATCGGAAGCATGAAGAATTCTCTCGTCCTTTCTCAACCGTACACTATTCTTCCTGAATATTGAAGCTCTTCACCATGTATATCAAAGCTACCTACCTATGAGCATGGGAATCCGAAAGGTTCAAGATTCCTGTAAATGTGACAGAAGTCTAGGTTTCTTTTATTTCAGATTTGTGTCTCTTACTCTGTTTTTTCCTCTAGAAGCAGTAAACCTGATGAGACCGCTTCACCTAGGCCCCTGTCTGGTTTGCATTTGCTGTGAGCTTTGCCTGCCCGTGCTGCTCTTACTCGTACCGTTAGCGCCCTCGACCTCCTGTTTCCTGGAGAAGTAGTTTCACCTGTGCCACCCCTGTTCCGCAGTGTCTGGTGATAACCACTGGGATTCTTAAAATTTGCAGTGTAGTCCCTGATGTGAGTGGTTGAAGGAGGAGTAGGGAAAGAACATCCTTCTTTTATAATTGGTACAAATGGGCTAGTTTGCATTTTTAAATTTCCTTAAAATAAGTGAAAATATTCTTTTTTTAAGAGATAAGGAAAAATATTTTGCATAGATTAATTCCACTGTTGAAAAAAAGGATTCTTTAGGTTTAACAATTATTAACTTGAGAGTTGGATTTTTCCTAAGCAAAAACATTAAAGCCTCATGGTGAACTATATTTTTAGAAGCAGTTTTCTCTGGATTTGAAGAATAGTAGATCATTAGATGCCTCTGCATATGTTTGCTAATTAGCAAACCAAATTTACAAATAAAATTTGTAATAAGATGTTGAAGTGCCAGCAGAGAACTTTTATCACTTAAAATATAGTTATCAACACATACCCAATCTGTCTTTGCTCTGGAACTGTCCTGTAGTTTAAGATGGGTTTATTCTACTTTAGTTTTTCCTGTTCTTGTTTAATGAATGCTGAACTTCTATAAATATAAAAACAAGTGATGTGACTTGTTTTTTACCTATAAATTTGGCAAGCTTAATCTTTCTAATTGAGAGAGTAAAGGGATGCCACATTACCAAAACTCTTCATATGTTAAAAGCCCAACTAGCAAATAAGCCCAGGCTTAGCAGAAAGTTGGATTGGAAGTAGAATGCGAAGTAGGCTATAAGTTGTAATCTATTTTTAGAATGTGAGTCACTGACTTAGATGATGTATTAAATCATCGTGAAGAAAGTGAAGAAAAATGCACCTAAAAATTGATAGAAGTTCTCTTGGGATCCCCAAGTCAAAGTTGTATTGCTGGATGTTAATCATAGTAAGTTATTGCTTAGCCTATAAATAAATTTCACAATATCTAATTAATTTTATCTTGAAATGGTGCTTTTTTCTTTCCACATATAATTGGACAACTGGCCTTTAAAACACTTTCTTGCACTGCTAATTACTTTTTCTACCATTATAAATAGAAACATTTCAGATTAAAAAATCTTACATATGAAGCAAGGGCTGAACCCTAATCATAAGGTTTTAATTTTGATAAACTAATCCAGTAACCTAATGATTTACTGTGAAAGTTGATTGAGATGGTAGCATTGGCAGCTGTGGTAGGAGGTATTTTCTAGTGTTTTGTTTGTTTTTCCCTTTCCCCCTACTCTTCAGGAAAAAGGTGAGTTGACTTGAACAGCCTTGTTTTGCACTGGGAAAACGAACAAATGTTTGAAATGCTTTTTGAAGTATTTTTAATTAAAACATACTCTGGAAAAATAGTAAATATCTGTAACTTATAAGCACCACTTTCAATGTAATACATGTACCCTAATCTTAAAGTATGTTTAACTGGATTCTATAGATTCTTATGTTTTGTTAAAATATGTATACTCAGTGGACCAATATAATATTAAAGTATGTATATATTATATAAATATACATCTCCGTGCTTGCTCGTGTAGGATGAATGTCTTAGAGTCATTTGTGATAGTTTATTTTAATTGTGGCTCCAGGGTCTGTGCTTGAAAAGGACAGATAAGTATTGCCAGGTGCTGAGTCACACTACTTACAAAGTCTTAACCATCTTCTGCATAATGATTCAGCTTTATTTGGGCTGTCTTCAGACTTCCAAATTGTAGCTTATAATTATAAGTAATAAAGCATATTACCCATTTATCCAGTTTGCATTGGAGTTTTGCACAGTCCTCTGATTATGTCCATACTTTTCTACCTTTATAAATAGAACATTTCAGCATAAAATGAGGAATGTGTGTACAGTATATGTGTACACAGTGTATATTATATGTGTGTACATATATTAATATGTGTAATATATGGTATAGCTTAGTGATCAGAGCTCTTGCCAGAGAAGCATAAGGCCCCAGGATTCAGTCTCCCAGTATCACATAATAGCTGGACATGGTGGTGCACACCTGCGATCCCAGTAGTCAGGAAGCTGAAGCAGGAGGATTGCCATGAGTTCAAGGCCATCATAGGCTACATAATTCACGACTAACCTGGACTATACAGCAAGACCTTGTCTCAAAAAGAATGCATAAAGTGTTTGGGACAGTACCTGGTATAGAAAAATAATAAATGCCATCTGTAACTTTTACTTCGTTCTGTTTTGTGAAGAAAAGTTAGGAAATGTGTATCCATATAGGTAGTGCCTTTGTATGTCTGTGTTGAATAAGGATTTGTGACATAAATTCTTGGAAGACACAATTTTATAATCCTTGGCTTGAATTCCTGCCATATTGAGAAAGTAATGTAAAGATTACTTTGGAAAATTTAGTTTCCCTGAACTCCATTTTCCTCATCTAATACCTAACTCATAGAACTGCGTTTGAAGTAGCCAAGAAACTAGAGTTTAGGTTTACGGACAAAAGAGTGAGTTGTTCATGTCTGTATGAAAGTTGTAATGATTTTTTAAAAATAGTTATTTGATTAGAAGAAAACCAGATAAAGCATAGCGAGCGCGTGGAAGGCTATTATATTAGGTTGCTGGAAAAGTGTTGGCAACTGATGCCACTAATTCATTTTTTGGGAGTGCTAGACTCAGTTGCATATATGTTTAAAAAAATACTGAGCAACTTGATTGAATTTTTGAGACTTTTCAAGTTTGGAAGTTCAAGACAAACTCTGCATTTTCACCATATTTGACTGTTATACTTCCATATGGGAAGGAGTGTACATCAAGCTTGTGGAAAGTTGTATACACTTTATGGTGACAGGACTGTACAAGGGCGTCAGTGCCAACAGTGCTTGACAAAGTTGTGTGCTGCTCATTTTGATCTCATCAGTGTTCCTTGGACAAAAAGGGCCATCAAGTTTGATGATGATAAAATAAAGGTATTGATCAAGTCAGACCCATGTTACATGACGTGAGAGAGTGTAGAAACATTGAACATCCATCATTAAAGCATTCACAACCACCTGAAGAAGCTGGGGTACATCAGCAGACACAATATTTGGGTTCTTCATGAACTTGAAGTTATTTGACAGCATGTATAAACATGCAATATGCTCATTAAACTTGAGGAAAATGATCCTTTTTTGAAGCAGCTGATAGCTGGTGGGAACCAGATTGTTTACCATGGTGTATAAAATGTTTTGGTGCCAATGTGATTCTTTTCAATGACATCAAAGGACTGGGGGTAAAGCTCAGAGATTATAGTGCTTGCCTAGGAAATATGAGGCTCCAGTTTCAATCCCCTAGCACCATATAAACCAGGCCTAGTGCCACATGCCTACAATCCTATTACTCCAGAGGCTGATGCTGGAGGATTGCTGTGAGTTTGAGGCCAATCTGGGCTCCATAGTGAGTTTAGGACCAGTCTGGACTACAGTGTGAGAGCCTGTCTCAAAAAAACAAAAAACAAAAAAAAAAAAACATGGAAAGTAGACACTCATCAGAAGAAGGTTATGCTGTCAATGTGGTGGAATTTTGAAGATAGTATATTTTTAAGCACCTGCGAAGGAGCCAAACAGTTTGAATATGTACTGTTGGCAGTTGAACAGTTTGAACAAATCTATCCAGAAACATCCAGAACTCATTAAACCTCATGTGTTCATGATACTGCAAGACCACACACAAGTTTGATCACCCATGAGAAATTATTGGAGGGGGGACCCTCACGACCCCTCTCAACCTTTCCTCGAGAGCTTTACTTTCTCGATAAACCCCTGCTTTCTTTAAGTCTTCCATTTGATCTCTGACTGGCTCTTGGTCATACCAAGAGTTCCTGAACTTGGACATCAGGCAACACCAGCTGTAACAGGATAAGGGCATGAGTATCCAAATCTTCCTGTGTATCCTAAAATGTTCTTCTGTCCCCTGGAACTCACTGAGGTTTCATGTGATAGACTGCATTTATGCATACTATTACAATTGAAATAAAGGAATTGAGAACTACAGCCCTCCAAGCAAGTCCAGATTTGAAGATGCTGGATTCCAAATGGTGATGCCTGTGAATGGACCTAAAGTATCTCGTAAGTTCTTTAAGGAACTTCTCAATTGACCAGATGTTCTCCCTTGAGAATGAGTGAGCTGCTGCCATGCTATGCCCCCTTCCAACAGGAAGTAACCAGAGCAGTCATCATCCATTTTTTCCCTGTGCAGCAGAAAGGCTTTCCAATAAAAAGGGAATGAGCCAGATTTCATTAGACAGGTTCAGAGCATCTAGGCTGAGTGGGTCAAGATGTCCCCAAGTGAGGAACTCAGCCTTAGATGGGAAACTCCTCCCAGATAAAGATAGCTTAAGAAAAACTGCACCTTGGAATGGCCAAGAGCAAAGCTAAAGTTAAGTAGGTCTTGAGATCACAGGCCGTGACCCAGGGACTGGAGTCTTATCTTGAACCCTCCAATTTGATCTTAAACTAATAAACAAGTTTTATGCAAATATGTACCAATCAGGCTGGAGGAATGGCTCAGCAGTTAAAGTACTTAACCTAGCAAGCACCATGTCAAATGCTAAGTACCTGAGTTCGCTTCCCCAGCACCACATAAGCCAGGTGTGGTGGCACGCCTGTAATCCCAGCACACACTCGAGAGACTGAGACAGGAGGATTGCCATGAGTCTAAAAGCCAGCATGGGCTCCAGAGTGTGTTTGGGACCAGCCTGTTATTTTTTTTTTTTTTTGAGACCCTGTCTCAAAAAAACCAAAACCAAACAAAAAAATATGGATCAATCAGAAGGCCAAATCTGTATAAGAAAATGAATATGTGTGACCCATAGAAGTTTATAAAGGTGAATATAATTGCTGATCAGTTGGCGCCCTTGCCCCTCCTGCTCGCAACCTCACTTTCTTCCTTGTACTTATCCCAGTAAAGTTACTTTCTACTTCCAAAATAATTATTGGAGGGAACTGGAAGAGTAGCACAGCTATTACAATGCTTATCTAGCAAGCACAAGGCCCATATAAGCTGGGCATGGCGGCACAGCCTGTGATCCCAACACTTGGAAGGCTGAGACAGGAGGCTTGCCATGACTTCAAGGCCAGCCAGTACTATAAAGCAAGACCTTGCCAAAAATAAATACTGGAGTATGAATGAGATGTGTTTTCAAACCCACCATACTCACCTGACCGTACACTGGCAAACTGCTACTTGTTTTTCTCTCGTCAAGACTCCTTTCATGGTAGAACATTCAGTTTGGCTGAAGCTCTGAAACCAGCATCTTCTTCAATTTTTTTGATGGTAAAGACAGGTTCTATGAATAAGGAATGATGAAGCTCACCAAAAGATAGCAAAAAGGTTACTGATCAAAAGCAATGTATCAATGATTGACCTTTATTGTTCATGTGAATAAATGACCTTTGAAAACCAGAAAAAATACATCATAACTTTGGACAGCTCAAGAGTTACACAGTCCAGATGGCAAGGACCTAAAATGTGGTTGCAGCTGACACCCACGACAAGGAGAGTAACTTGGGAATGATTTAGAATTAACAGGTCTTTACAGTTAATGGAATGAAAGTAGTTCCTGAAATATAGCAAGCATCAGGATCATCTGAGAACCTCAAGTACAGATTGCCGGATCCCCTCACCAAAGTTTCTGATTCAGTAGGTCTCGCATAGAACCCAGTGATCTGAGGGAATAGCTTAGTGGTCAAAGCACTTGCCTATCATGCTCAAGTCCCTGGGTGTGATTCCCATACATCACACAAGAATTATCTGCATGTGGTGGTACATGCATGGCATCCCAGCACTCAGGAGAAAGAAGATCTCCAGTATCACATACAAAAGGTACTTTTTTTTTTGCATGTCTGGATCTATAGTACTATTTACTGTCAGAAAACTTTTTATTGCCCAAGTTTTTAACATGCACCTTGAGAAATTTGTTGTTGTCCTGTTGACCTTTGGTAACACATATAAGTTGTGGTATGGCTGGGGAGACAGATCTCTGTGTACATTTCATTTCATACCCCTGCATCCTAAAGATTACCACGGGGTGCTGGGATACCCAAAGGAAGGAGAGAATAGTTCTAGCTGAATATTAGTGTAGCCTAGGCTGGTCCTGAGCTCACTATTGAGCCCAGGCTCACAGCAGTCCTCCGGCCTCAGCCTCCTGAGTGCTGGGATTATAGACATGTGCCACCACATCCTGCTTACATGGTGCTGGGCAATCAAACTCCAGTACTTAGTCCTAGACTTAGTGCTTGCTAGGCAAGCACTTTAACTGCTGAACCATTCCTCCAGTCCTGACATGCTTTTTTTTGAGACAGGGTCTCACTCTATAGTTCAGGCTTACTCTCAACTCACTACATAGCCCAGGCTGGCCTTGGACTCACAGCAGTCCTCCAGCCTCAGCTTCCCAATTGTTGGAATTAAAGGTGTGTACCACCATACCCTGTTTATGTGATACTGGGGAATGAAATCCAGGGCCTGTGCTTGCAAAGCAAGTACTCTAACCACTGAGTTATTCTTCTTTGTCCAACAAAACTTTTTTTTTTTTAAGTCATAAGGCCACACTGATACTGGGTTTAGAGAAGGCCAGCAGACAGTCTCCCAAGAGGCCTCATATTTAAGTAGCATTTATTACTTTAGTGAGTTCAAATTGATCCGAGGTTTGACCAAGTTTAGAAACCTGATTTTTGTGAGACAGCTCCAGTTAAGCAAATATTCAGAGACTGATTAGAGACCAGATTGTCATTTTCCAGTAAAAATACGGTTGCCATAAGGCTTTTGGGTGGCTTCATTTGGTTGAACATGATTTTCTCTCCCTTGCTGGTGGTGTTTGGGTGTCTGCTGCCTCAGTTTCCTCTTAATCTTAGTAACCACTGCTGCCTGGGCCAGGGATACTTTTTAGATTCATATAGTTTAATCCAGTTACAGTGTAGTTAGACTGGTTGAGTATGTCTCTGCTGGATGATTTTGCATATCTTTGCTTTGATCCATTTTATGTGAAATGTTCAGTATGTTAAAGAGCATCATTTTAAATTATGAAATAGAATTGTCATTGAGTAGGTATTAGGTCACAAGACAATGTTTGAGAGACACTGGTTTTTAAAGATCTTTTCAATTAAGAAATTTAGATCCTAATGTCATACATCCAAAGATATAACATTATTATATATGTGCATGAGTTGGGCATCATGGTATATGTCTGTGGTCCCAGCTACTTGGGAGGGTGAAGCAGGAGGATGGCTTAAGCCCACAAGATCAGGGCGGGCCTAGCCCACAGTTGTAAGACTTCATTGTAACTGGCCTTCCCATTTTCTACCTGAGTGACTTAGGGTTGATCTCTTAGCTTCTGTGGTCCTCAATTGGGGTTTTAGCTCCCTCGTGGGGTTGAATTGAGGATTAAAGATGATAGACACAGGCTGGAAGAATTGCATAGTGGTTGAAGTGCTTGCCTAGCAAGCACAAGGCCCTAGGTTTGATTCCCCAGCACCACATAAAGCTGGGTGTGGTGGCGCACATCTGTGATCCCAGCACTTGGGTGCTGGGGTAGGAGGATTGCCAAGTCCAAGGCTACAGAGCAAGACCCTGTCTCAAAAACAAAAATGCATGTTGTTAGATGGATATAAAATGTTTGTTTCTCGTACAGATCAGATACTAAGAGCTATCAATCTCCCTTTTTAGCAAGAAAAGATTATAATAATACATTTTAGGAAAATGTTCATCTGTGATTAAAGGGAGTAAACCTCAGTTATCTTGAAAGTCATATATATAGAAATGGTTCATTTCCTGTTGAGTTTGCATAGGACTACCTCTGAAGGAGTTATACATACACTATGTCCAGCACTGTTCTTTTTTGTCTACGCTGTATTTGTAAGCCTTAAAACAACCTTTGTAATGGGTACTGCCATTTTCCTAATTTTACTGATGAGAAAAACGAACTGAGCTCAAGTAACTTGCCTGAAATTACACACAGCAAGTTGTGGGCCAAGGTTCTAACCTAGGCAATATGGGCGAGGGGGGCAGGGGTCTACCCTCCCCTCCCCTGCCTTTCTGCCTCCTCCCAAGAGTTGCCAAGAAAGATAAGGTTGGGAAACTGGCTTCTCATGCTTGGCGCACGCTGAGCTCATGGCAGGGAGGCAGGCTGGAGTGAGGACCTTGGGCTGCTGTGTTGAAGTCAGCTCTGCCACCTCACCTGCGGTATGATCTTGAGCAAACTACTTAATACTGGTTTGTACTTTCTCAACCATTGAAATTGAATTGTAAAGGATTCACAGATGGTTCTGTGAATGAAGTGAATTTATGTGAAGAGTTCTGGATAATGCCTGGTATGGTTAAATAGATGATGGTGAAAAACAGAACAGACCCAGAGGTTTTAGAGTCCTGGGGTTGCCAGGCATGGTGGCATGTGTGCACATGCTTGTCATAGTGGCATCTTGAGAGGCTGAAGAAGGACGATTGAAAGTTCAAACCCAGCCTGAACAGTTTAGCAAGAGTCTATCTTAACATTTTAAAAATTAAATGAAAATGGCTAGGGACATAGGTAAGTAGCTCGGTTCAGTCTCCAGGACAAAAACAAAATAAACACACACACAAAAAAAAACTAAGGTTGAATCTCAAAGCTCCTGATTTTTATTTTAGGAGAATTTCTAAACATCAGAGTCAAATATCTTTAAAACAAAATTCTTGTGTAGAGAAGTGTATGTAAAGACCTTTTCACAGTGCCTGCAACTGAGCACTTGCAGGAGGCTGAGGCAGGAGGATTGCCATGAGCTTGAGGCCAGCCTGGGCTGCATAGTGAATTCAGGACCAGCCTGGACCACAGTGTGAGACCCTGTCTCAAAAAATCACACCTGCAGCTGAGTGTCAGATTATTAGTTCTTCACTTATGAAACACCAGGAGCCTAGTATGTATAGCAGGGGTGGCAGGCTCCGTGGAATACTCAGATACAAGAGCCTCTGTACTTCAGATAGAAATCTGTTGTAGGTAACTAATACAAGAATTTAGAAATATGTACTGGGCTGGGGGTGTAGCAGTAGTTGAAAGTGCTTGCCTTGCAAGCCCAAGGCCCTGGGTTTGATTCCCCAGTACCACATAAACTGGGCATGGTGGTACACACCTGTAATCCCAGCACTTGGGAGGCTGAGGCAGAAGGATTGTTATGTGTTCGAGGCAAGGCTAGGCTACATTGTGAGTTGAGGACCAGCCTGTACTACAGAGTAAGACTCTGTCTCAAAAGAGAGAGAGAGAGAGAGAAAGAGAGAGAGAGAGATAAATGCATCCTGCTGGGCTGGGGGCATGGCCTCAGGGCATAGCTCAGTGGTTAAACCACTTGCCTAACATGCTCATGGCCCCAGATTTGGTTCCTCAACACCACATTAAAATTAGCCCAGGAGCCAGGCATGGTGGCAGTGGTGGCATACCATGCCTGTAATCCTAGCACTTGGGAGGCAGAGAGGCAGGAAGAGTGCCATGAGTTCAAGGCCAGCCTAGACTGTAGAGTGAGACCTTGTGTTAAAAAAAAGCGTATGTATATATTCATGTATTTATGTGTGAGACCTTAATCCTCTCAGTAGCCTGGGCCTACAGGAGACCAGACTTCTAAGTCCCTGTTGTGTTCTTGTTCATGAGCCCAGGACCCTGGATGTCTGCAGCACTTAATGCTGCCCAGCTAGACAAGGCTGTGTGGGTGAGGGCTTGGGGCCCATGGTATACCATAAGTGGAATTTCCTGATCTGGGAACTCTGGTTTTGTGGACAGATGGGCAGCATTCTCAAGCTGTTGTTGATCTGCCAAGACCATATGTACTTAGAGAAAGGGGTAAGGTCATACTCTCAGTTGGCCAGTGAGGAGTGATAGACCCTACTGGCACCTTTGCCAAGGGCCTCCCGCCCCATGCCCAGCCGCAGGCTTTGATGCCATAGGCAGGATGGGAGGAGGTGACAGGCCTGGGTTTAAAATCTGGCTCTACAACTTTGTTTCAGAAACCTACTGTGTCTGAACCTTAGGTTTCATCAACTGTAAAATGGAGAAATATGAATATTTGATAAGGTGAAAATGAATGAGTACCTAATGCAAAATGCCTGGCCCAGGGTTAGGCCTGTTCAAGAATACCCTACTTGATGGAATCAATCACTGTTCATTGGAAATAACATAGACCCAGGGCTGGAGGAATGGCTCAGTGGTGAAAGCGCTTGTCTAGCAAGCTCTAAGTGAAACGCTAAGTACCTGAGTTCGATTCTCCAGCACCACAATAAGCTGGGCATGGTGGCACATGCCTGTAATCCCAGCAATTGAGAGGCTGAGACAGGAGGATTGCTGTGAGTCCAAGGCCAGCCTGGGCTCCTAATGAGTTCAGGACCAGACTGTTCTATGGAACAAGACAGCACCCCCCCTCCCACCCCCAAGAGAAAGACAGAAATGGCCTCAACCCTGCTATGTCAGCTCCTCCCTTCTTCCAAAGATAGGAAGTCGGGAGGCTAAACCCATTCTTCCTTTGGGAGCTAGAGAAGTCCTGAATTTTCAAGTACGTAAGGGTGCTTTGCTTGGACCTCTCCTCCATGGCCTCACCTGGCACCAAAGCATATTCCACTTTGTCAGTAGTGAGTGAAAGTAAAAACCAAAAACGTGGGCTGGAGGAATAGCACAATGGTTAGAGCACTTGCCTAGCAAGTGCTGGGCCCTGAGTTCGATTCCTCAGCACTAGTAGTTAGGTGTGGTGGCACACTCCCGTAATCTCACACTGGGGAGGTTGGTGCAGGAGGCTTGCCCTGAGTTCAGAGGTCAGCTGGGCCACATAGTGAATTCAGGACCAGTATGGACTGCAGAAGAAGACCTTGCCTCAAAAAAAAAAAAAAAAAAAAAGTAGGACTTCAAAGAGCATTTGTACTGGAGACAGGCTGTGGCAAATTCTGTCTTCCTCCCAGGTAGAGGAGCCAGGGGATCAGAAGTCTGAGCCTAGCATGACCTGCTCTGCGGCCTCGGGCTCAGGCAGCTACTTCCCACTTCCCTGCCTCGCTTTAACCCCGCGTCATTCCTTCCCTGTCTCAAGCACTGGACCCCCTTCGCGCACAGCGCAGCCCTGGCAAGGCCGGCTCCGCGGTAGGTAGGAGGGGAGAGGTTGTGCAGAGACCTTGGTGGAGCCATCGCGCCACACGCAGGTGTGCAGGCGGGGCTCCCGACGCCAGAGCAGAGGCCTGCCGCTTGCCTTTAGGCCGAGGCCCTCAGGCCCTCCCTGGGTTTCAGTTTCTCCCTGTGCCCATTGATGGGTCTGACGCGACTGAGATCCTCTCTGGTTCCCAATGGCGTGGGCTTGCCCTTGGACCCTTAGCCCTCTCAAGGGTCACCAAGCTCGCTGGACGGGGAGGCGCCGGCCGGGGTGGGGAGGAGCCGCCGGGCCCGCCCCGCGCACCCGGTCCAGGTGCAGCTGCGGATCAGCCGCTGCCTCCGCTGCTGTCGCGGCCGCTTTCACCGTCCGTCCAGGCCCGACCCGAGAGCTCATGGCCTTTCTGACCGCCTGGAAGGGGGCGGCTTCCCGGAAGAGCGAACGCAGGTACCGGAGCGGGCGGCGACTCGGCAGGACAGGAGGGGCGGCTGGGGGGCACAACCGTAACGAGGACCCCAGAGGGGCTAAGCTGGGGATCACCAGCTCATGCGCTGCTGGGTGCTAGGCCCAAGGGTCGAGGGAGAAGCAATCCAGAGTCCCGGGCCCCCACGTGGCCCTCCTGGGCCTGTACCGCTTCCCAGCAGGGCGGGTCTGGGAGCAGAGAGCCCCTCCTGTCCTGGCTCACCCCGCCCGGAGCCGGAGCCGGAGCCGGTGGCACCGCCTGGCGGCTGGACCTTCGCAAGGCTAGCCGTCAGGTTTGGGCAGCCTTGGCTCTGCTCAGTGTTCCCGCTGGTTTCGCCGGTTCTCCCAGCTCTCGTGAGCCTGAGTGGGCACCCCGAGTTCGGGACAGATCGAGCAGGCACGTGGTCCTCCTGAGGTCGTGTGCACCGACACCGCGGTGTAGGTGGAATCGTGTGCCACCGCTCCTCCAAGCTCGCCCCTTCTGGGATGTGTCACTGCTGTCCCTCCAGATGTGTTCCTGTGGGAGGGGACAACCCTAACTCTCTTCTGAACTGTGACCCTCCCCACAGGTCCTTCATATTCACAGTTAAAATTCGCCCTGCTGTCCTGGGGAGAAACCGCGCACAGGTCCTCCATCAGACTGCGCCTGGAGCCCTCGGACTTGGCAAGGCGCCGTCCAAACGCAGCATCTTCCCCTCCAAACCTGTTCCTCCTCCTGCACCCCCATCTTAGCCAGTGGCACAGTCATCCACCCAGTTGCTCAAGCCTGAAACCTAGGAGTCACCTGTGGTGGCTTCTTCCCTCCTCACAGCCCAGTCTCTGAGTTCTGATGATCTTCTAGATGGATCTGAAAGAGGTCCTTGGGTTGTAGCTGTCACGTGCCCTAAATCTTTCCAGCACCTTCCCACAACACAAAGCAGACCACTCCATCTTTCTCTTTTAAAGCCCTTCCACAGCTCTCCATGGCCTAGAGGTTAAATGTTCAAGGTCCTTGAGGGAAGGATTATGACTTGTCCAGGCCCATTTCCCATCACCCTCCCTGTCCCAGCAATGCCACGTGACCTAGTGCTCTCACTGCTGTGCTGGCGTGTGCTCCAGCTGCCTGGAAGGCTGTCTTTCCACCACAACATTCCATAAAACTCGACTCTGACCCATGGTCATTGTTTCCAGGGCTTTACCAGGTACCTTCGCTTCTTCTTCATTGGCTCTCTTTCAGTCTTTCACAATTTGCTCGTGTGCACGTGCGTGTGTGTGTGAGTGGGACTGGGACTCAAACTCAGGGGCACTCTACCCCTGAGCTACATTCCCAGCTCTGCCCCCCACCTTTTCTGAGACAAGAGGGAGGTGTCATGAAGTTGCCTGGATGGGACTAATGATCCTCCTGCCTCCACCTCTCAGCACAGGGACGACAGGCCTGCACCTGACACATGGCTTTGCAGCACACTTCACCAAGCATGTGCCATGTTTTAAGCTTTAGAACATGGCACCACAAACACCTTGTCGCTTTAGACACAAGCACCTGCTCTATTCTAGGGGAACACACAAACAGAAACAAGTAGGCAAAGAAACAAACATGAGAAATAGAGTCCGAGTAAAGCTTGCTGTCAGACAACACAGGACATGGTGACGTCAACCATACAATTCCCAGAGCCCTGCAGGAGCGAGGACTGATCTGCCAAAACCTGGCGTATGTCCGAGAAAGCGGAAAGGAAGACGGGTAGTTGGAAACCAGGGTCTGAGAAATCAGGATTCACCGGCAGGCTGGCCAGAACAAATGCAGAAGGGGAATGAACTTCACTGTGTGCTGGATGACACTGGAGAGCTACAGGCAGGGTATATACATGTTCAAAGATGATCCTGCTAACCCCACACAGGGTTTTGGACGCAGACCACTTCAACTCTAGGTCATGGTCATCTTGTGCTTTTGTTTTCCTGCTACATCTGTCTCCATGTCTCCCGAGCCCAGCCCAGGATGAGGCTCAGAGCTTACTTCTGTTTTGAGGAGGACAGGAGGGAGTGATGTCTGAGAAGGGCAGGGTGCTCTGGCTTGGAGGACTGGCTGTGTCCAGGTGGGTTTCTGCCCTGCCTGCTCTGCCCAGGAGAGTCCAGCTGTGCTGTGCTGTGCTGTGGGCACCGGGGTGCCTTCTGAGAGTCACCCCTTCATAGGTTGCTGTTGTCACCACGTGAAGGGAGTTTGGAGGCAGGAAGACCAGAAGGGAAGCTGGTGTGATGTCCCAGAGGAGATACGCTGGGATAGAGGTTAGGACTGTAGACCTAAGGGAGGGAATGCTGGGCAGGAGCGGGATGGGCTGGGAAGCCAGACTCTGATTCATTACGATGGGAGGGATGTCAAAGACCGGGCGATAGAGGCCTGGTAGAAGGAAGGCTCCGCACCTCTCCATGGGCCTGTGTGAGGGAGGGCGGGTATGGCCCACACATGTGAGTCTTTTTCTGAGACAGGATCTTGCTCTGTAGCCCAGGCTGGTCCTGAACTTACTGTAGAGCCTAGGCTGGCCTTGGGCTCAGAGCAATCCTCCTGTCTCAGCCTCCCGAGTGCAGGGATTACACGTATGCACCACCATGCCCGGCTTCTAGGGTGCTGGGGAATCGAAATCGGGCCCTGCCCCACATGTGTGGTTTATACTTTAGCTGGCACTTGTTGGACACAAATGCTCAGAGTTGCCTCCACAAGGTCTCCCAAGTGGACTCAGTTTTGCCAGCTCAGCAGCTACATCCTCTCCACATTGCCCCTTGTCCAGCACGTGTCCTGTGTCTGGCAAGGCACCCAAAGGGTGAGGACTTCGGAGGCTGCTCACCACTATACACCGGTCACTTATTGGCTCTGTGACCTTGATTCAGTGACTTGGTCTGAGGGAGATGTAGCTTACTCAGCTGGGGGCAAGAGGTTGGGAGGGACCAGCCCTGTAAAGTTACATTTTAAAGAACTTAACAGCCACAGGGCATGTTTGGTGTTCAGTTCACTTCCTCCTTGGTTCTGGCATGAGGAAATATTCCTTCTAGGGTGTTTGTATTGAACAGAAGGGATTCCGAAAGGTTTGTGGGGGTCGATGGTGGGGTTCCAGGCCTCAGGCCTGGGTAACCCAAACTGCTGGGGAAAGGCAATGGGACTTTCCAGATGCCTGTGCATCTTACACTGGCCCGGCCTAAGACTGGACCCCTTCCGAGCACACCAGCCTCCACTGGTGGTGGGCAGCAGCTCCAGGAGCTAAGGGACAAGTGCAGGGAGGCAGGTTGCTTTCACCCCCGTTTTATTAATATGTATATGCAACACAGAATGGTTTCATTGAACCTGAGGATTCTGTGCACATATATGTCCTGCCAACTTCACATTCCCTTCCTCTCCTCCTTTAAGGCATCCCACCCTTCCTTCATCCCCCATGATTCCCAACGTCTTATTGATTTGAGTCTATTATTTATTTAACCTTCTGGGTCTGGTTCACTTCTCTAGGCATAATGGTCTCAAGTTGTATCTATTTAAATATAAATGACTCTAATCTATCCATTGTTATGACAGAGTAGTACTCCATTGTGTACATCACATTTTTTGTGTCCATTGATCTATTGGTGTATATTTCTGTTGGGGCCCTCAGGGCCCAAGAACCTCAGCATTGCTGACCTCCGCCAAGTTCCTTTAAATCACGTTTTGCTCTTTACCGTTTGAACTGTGTGAAATTCCAGATGTTGCTTGTTTACTAAGTCACCTGTTTTGACCGTTTGAAGTTCCAGGTGTTGCTTGTTTACATCACACGTTGTTTTGCGTTTGAAATTTGGATCAGGTGTGGAAACACTTGACCTTAGCTAGTGGGAAGGCAGGGAGATTATAGTGTCCCTTGCAAGAGTCCAGTTTTCTTCAATCCGCACTCCCCCTCTTGCGTTCTCGTTGACTGACTGAGCAGGCTCGGTCATATTTCTGCATCTTTCATGATTTAGCCTTTTGTTTTTTTCCTGAGACAGGGTCTTATTCTGTAGTTCAGGCTGATCCTGAACTCACTAGGTAGCCCAGGCTGGTCTCAGACTCATGACAATTCTCGTGCCTCAGCTTATGGTTGTTAGTTGTCCATTGTTAGTTGTCTGCTATAAACATGAATACAAATACTAAATGGTGATTTAAACTCTTTTGGAAAGATACCCTGAAGAGGTATTGTGGGGTCAAATGGAATATCTGTTTTCAGTTTTTGGAGGAGTCTCCATCCTACTTTCTGTAATGGCTGTACTACTGTATTACTGTACTACATTGCCCCACCAGCAATGTAAAGGGATTCATTCCCTTTTCCCCTCTCCCTCACCAGCATCCACTGCTTTTTTAGTTCCCGATAGAAGTCATTCTCATGGGGGTGAAATGGGATCTCAGTGCTGTTTTGGTTTGCACTTCTCTAATCGCTAAACTTTTTTTCATGTACTTGCTGGCCATTTGTGTTTCTTCTGAGAATTGTCTATTTATTTCAACTGCCCATTTCCATTTTTAATTGGATCTTTGATTTTGAGGGATCTATTTTTCTTCAGTCCTTTGTATATTCTAGTTATTAGCCTCCTGTCCATGATATAAGTGGTAATTTTTTTTCAATTCTGTCATTTCTCTCTTCATTTTGTTGTTTTCTTTGCTGTGCACAATTTTTTAAAAAATTGATCTCATCCCATTTGTTGACTATGTTTGCCCATGCCTATATTTTCTTTCTTTTTTCTTTCTTTTTTTTTTCTTTCTTTTTTTTGAGATAGGGTCTCTCTCTGTAGCCCAGGCTGATCCTGTACTCACTATGGAGCCCAGGCTGGCCTTGGACCAAAGGCAATCCTCCTGCCTCAGCCTCCCGAGTGCTGGGATTACAGGCATGTGCCACCATATCCAATTTATGTGGTGCTGGGGAATTGAACTCAGGTACTTAGTGCTAGACTTAGCACTTGCTAAGCAAGTACTTTAACTGCTGATCCACTCCTCCAACCTGATATCTATATTTTCAAGAGTTTTATCTATTTGTCCTCCAGGAGATTATTTCCATTTTAATGTCTGTTCTAATGTCTTTGATCTGCTTTGATTTGATTTGATTAGCTTAACAATAACCCAGAACCTTCAGGTCAACTTGGTTTGATTATAGATTAATTCTTCTGCATGTGGATAACCAGTTCTTTCAGTACCATTTATTGCTGAGGCTGTCCTTTTTCCAGTGTGTTTTTGGCCCCTTTGTTGACGATCAGGTAGCTGAGGGACTTGAGGTTGTCTCTGCATCCTCAGTTCCATGGTCCACCTGTCTTCTTGTGCCAATACCATATGCTTTATTATTATTATTCCTTGGTAATATAGCTTGATATCTGGAGACAGGTTGCTTTGAAGAGCTGATTTTGAGGGGTGCTGCTGCTGCTGAGGGATCAAGTAAAAGGTGAAGCAGGGGATTGTAACATAAATAGATTTTAAAGCCATAGTTGTATGAAATTTTTATCTAAATTTCAATGTACGTAGAGCACCCCTGTCCATTCCTCTTGGAGTCCCACAGCTGTTTGTGATGCCCTGAAACTGAAAACTGAAAAGTCCTCTGTGGCCACGTCTGGGGGCCTGTGCTGCCCTGTACCCTAGGTGTCATCCTAGCTGGGCTTTGTGTGTGTGGTGCTGGGGTTTGAACCCAGGTCCTTCTCACTGAGCTACATCTACAGTCCATTTTTTTTTTATTTTGAGGTTTTTTTTTGTTTGTTTTTTTGTTTTGTTTTTTGTTTTAATACAGGGTCTCATTCTGTAGTCGAGGTTGGTGCTGAACTCACTATGTTGTAGCCCGGGCCAACCTCAAACACAGAGAACGCAGAGCAATCCTGCCTCAGCCTCTTGAGTGTCCAGATTACAGGAGTGCACCACCATGCCTGGTGAACTTGTTCTTTTGTTGTTGTTTATATTGTTTATTTTTGTGGTACTGAAGATCAAGCCCAGAGCCTTCAACCTGAGCTATATCCCCAGTCCTTCTTTCAGTTTTTTATAAGACAGGGTTTATCTAAATTGCTAAACTGTCCACACTAGGCTTGAATTTGTGATCATCCTTCCTCCACCTCCCAGAGTGCTGGGATTATAGGCCTGCACCACTGGGTAGGGCTGGGCTCGAACTTGTGAACCTCCTGCCTCAGTCTCCCATGGTGTCTGGAATTACAGGACTGTACCACCAGCTCAACTCAGGGCTGGCTTTTGTAGTTAATTACCTTTATGACCCCGTAAGAGACTCCCAGTGGTAGGTGGATTCTCGCAAATGAGCATCTGGCCTTTGCTTACACACGGGCAGGATGGGAACTCACTACTATCCCAGGCTATTCAGTTATTTAATTTATTGTTATTTAATGTAAAGAGTAACCACCCTGCAACACCCCCTCATCCTCCCACCTTCCTCATCCACCGTCCTCACCACATACCACCACCAGCACCACCTGCCGGGCTCCCCTGAGACCTGGGCTTAGTCTCCTTCCACCCATGGCTGCTTCCGCCTCCCTCCGCTTCCTCTTCTGATGTCCTGGAGCTCAGGGATGATCCGGGAGAGCTGAAATCCCTCCTCCTCCTCCTGTCCCCTGCCTTTGTGAGGGACAGACAGCTCCAATGGCAGCCACGTGCTATGATGAGTCATGGCTAGGAGCACGGGGGGCCAGGGACGGTGGCTGCTTAACTCCTCATGGGGCAAGGCTCTGCCAGGAAACCAGGCCGGTTCAACCTGGGCCTGCACTCCCATCTCAGATGGCGGTGCCCGGTGAACACGTGAGCAGTGACTCCAGGACAGGCATTGGCAGCAGGGTAAGGAGCCCACTGGGGACCACGAGTGACCGGTCTTGAGCCCGCCACTTCTTCGCCAGGCCTCGCTTTCTGCATCTGTTTACGAAGGCGAGTGGGAGCTGTCTGCTAAACTGTGATATTTCCCGCCTCGGGTCTCAGGCAAACACCGTGAGCGGGCAACGGGCTGGGATTTAAATCCGAGCCGGCCTCCGGAGGCTGCGTCCTTCCCCGCGCGCCCCGCCGCGGGACCCGGCGGCGCCGGGGCGCGCGCGAGGGAGGCGCAGCCCGGGCGGCGGCGGCCATGGCCCCACTGCGCGGGCGGGCACCCCGAGGCCCGCCCGGCCGCGCCGCTCCCCGCCCCCGGCGCGCCCCTCCCCGGCCGTCCGCGGCCCGGCCGCACCGCGCGGGCTCGGGATCGGCGACAGCACCTGCGCCGCGCTGCCGCCGCCTCGGCCATGACCACGGCGGGCGCCCCGGGCGCCCTGTCCGCGGGGTAAGTGCGCGGCGGGCGGGCGGGCGGCGGGGGACGCGGGCCGGTGGCGCCTCCGCCGCGCCACGCGGCCGCACTGCGGCGCAGCCCGCGCCGCCCGCCGGCCCCAGGCCGCCGCTCCGCCTCCCCGGCTCCAACTTTCTCGCAGAGCTGCGGCCACAGCCATGTTCAGAGCCGCCGTCCTCGCCGGCCGCGTGGCGTTTGTCACGGGGGGTGGGCCCTGTTACCGTCGCGTCGCTTACAGATGAGGAAACTGAGGCATAGCTCTTAAGTGACTTTTCTTCATCCTGGAGGTAAGCGTGGGGGAGGGATTTGAACCCAGTTCTGCCTAGGGCCGCAGCCCCGTCCACATCCTCCTCTGGGACCCTGGGGACTTGAGGGCCCGATACAGTGCAGCCGGCCGCCCGGATGCAACAGGAGCCAGAGTGGTAAAAGGTGGGCGTTGGCTCTTCTGCCAGCCCGAGCCCCTCTCCACCCAGGGACCCCGGGACCCCCTGGGCCTCCTGTAGCGGTGACAGCTGCTACCTGACAGGAGACCAGCCCGGCTGGGTAGGAGCAGCTCGGCAGCCCTGCCGCCGGGAGTCTGCTGGGCTGAGACCAGGCCCGGGTAAGCTGGGAGGGGCTCCTGCCCCGCCTGCACACTCACCACCAGTGACAATATTTGCCAAAGGCCTGCGTCCTGACAGGTGAACAGGGACCGGAGGAGCCGGGTGCCACCTGGCAGCTGGAAGGCTCCACAGGGCCTGGTGTGGTCTGGTCTCCGGGCTTGGAAGCGGCGTGGCCGAGGAGCAGTCTGGCCTGGGGTGGGGGTAGGTTGCCCGCTAAGTTTTATCCCGATCGGATGACTTCGGCCTACTCTTCTACCCTCCTCAGGCTTAGGGTTCCTGCTTTGGAAAGCACAGGGTAGCCGGGCTGGGTACTCCCTTCCTACTGTAGACTGGAGCCCTTGTCAATCTAGAGCTTATCTGGGTCCCTCTCTGCCCAGCTCTGATTGAGCACCACCCCAGTGGGTTTAGGAAAGTAATTTCCCGGGGAGAGGGCAGACATGGAGCATCATTCCCGTGAAAGGATCCTGGACTCTGGGGCCAGGACATCTGTCCCTCTTACACACTCACTCCTGCGCCTGAGGCCACCCTACCATCCCAGGCCCATCCAGCCTGCGCAGGGCTCCAGGGCGGCAGACTTCCCACGTCTGAACTGCGATTGTCTTCCTGCACAACTGCGAGGGCCCACTCTGCTTTGAGGCCAGGAAAGTCCATCTGTCTCTGTCCCTGTGTCATGCTGGTAGGGTCTGAGTAGAGGAGGGCCGTTCCCTCTTTCACTGTAGACACTTCCTGAGACTCTTAAATTCAGCAGCCCAGGCTGGTCCTGAACTCACTATGGAGCCCAGGCTGGCCTTGGACTCATGGCAATCCTCCATGTGCTGGGATGAGAGGCATGCGCCACCACGCCGAGCTTATGTGGTGCTGGGGAATCGAACTCGGGTACTTAGCGCTTGGCTTAGCGCTTGCTAGGCAAATGCTTGAATGTAGCGACAATAAAAGGGACCCGTGTGCTCTCCACCCAGCACTGTCAGATGTTGATATTGTGGCCCATGGAAACCCCCGTGGGAACTCCTTCCCTCCGCAGAGTGCCATCCTGAATTTCGGTTTTATAATTTTTAATTTTTTTTTTTTGCTGAGTATGGGAAAATCTAAAAAATGTGTAGGCTTCTTTTACGTTCTGAGCCAGTGCAGTGTGCCATTCTGCAGCTTGCGTTTCTCCGTCAGCCAGGCCTCTGAGTTGAGCCTGTTGGCCCCCTCGCCCTGATGTGTGCCGCGCCGCCCTGTGTAAAGATGGCCGTTTATTTATTTGCTCTTTTTGTTGGACATTGAGGCGGTCCCCGTATATTACTATTCAAACAATGAATATTCCTGTTGGCTTGTTCTGTGCACATATGAATGTTTCTCTGGTGTGTTCTCTAGTAGTGGGATTGCCAGGTCACAGGTTATAAACTCACTCACATCTTTTTAAATTATTTGGTTTCACTGTAAAATCAATGCCACTTTTTTTTTTTTTTTTTTGAGACAGGGTCTTGCTCTGCGGCCCAGGCTGGTCCTGAGCCCAGGCTGGCCTTGGACTCATGGCAATCCTCCTGTCTCAGCCACCTGAGTGCTAGGATTACAGGCGTGCGCCACCACGCCTAGTTTATGTGGTGCTGGGGAATCGAACTCCTAGTACTTAATGCTCGACATCGCGCTTGCTAGGCAAGCACATTAACCTCTGAGCCATTCCTCCAGCCCCATTGCCACTTGAGAAAAGCGTTAGAACCAGCATAGTCTAAGTACTTTCTACTGTGCTTTACGTGTACATGGTCTCATTCTTTAGCACAACCCTGGGAGGTGGGTACTATTAGTCCCATTTTATTGATGAGAAAAATTGAAGCTGATAAAGATTAAAGAACTTTTTCAAAATTTTCAGTAATTGCTGAGCTGCACTTGAGTCCAGAGTTGTCTGTTTTCAGAATTCTTTGTGCGTGTGTGTGTGTGTGTGTGTGTGTGTGTGTGTGTGTGTGTGTGATCATGCACACGCACGCTGGGGATTGAACTCAAGATCTTCACACTGAGCTACATTTCCAGCCCTTTTATATTTTTATTTTGAGACAGGGTGTCACTAAGTCACTCAATTGCCCAGGCTAGGCTCAAGCGTTGAGATTACAGGTGTGTCACCATACCAACCATGCCCAGCCTGCTTTCAGAACCCTATTCTTTTTTTTTTTTGTGCTCAAAAATATGTTTTATTCACACAAGTAATAGATGTAGAATCTTAGCCAACACGTACATACTACTATGAGCCAGACACTTCTAAATAAGTCAGCTCATTCTTTGCAACAACCCTATGAAATATTTTTAATCCTCATTTTACAAGTGAGGACACAGTTGAGGGTCTGGTTACAGAGTCTGTGCACAACAGCAGTGCTTATAAGAAGTTACTTTCGCAGGCTGGTGGAAGAGCACAGCAGTTAGAATGCTTGCCTAGCAAGCCTCAGGCCCTGAGTTTAATTCCTTAATGCCGTTTACACCAGTGTGCTACTGCACACCTATAATCCCAGCACTTGGAAGGCTGAGGCACGCTGGGCTATGTAGTGATTTCCCCATCAGCCTGAACTGCAGAGCAAGACTCTGAGGGAAAAAAAGAAAGAAAAAGAAAAATTGCTTTCAGAACTTTTGAAGGTCAAGCTCTAGTGTAATCACTTTATGTGTAGCTAAGCAAGGGGAGGGGGGACTTTTATTTGAGACAGGGTCTTACTCTGTAGTCCAGGCTGGTCCTGGACTCGTGTAGTCTAGACTGACCTTGAACATATGGCAATCCTCCTGTCTCAGTCTCACAAGAGCTGGGGTTACAGGCATGTGCCACCATGTCTATTTATGTGGTGCTGGGGAATTGAATTCAGGGCCTTGTGCTTGCTAGGCAAGCACTTTAACTGCTGAGCTATGCTCCCAGCCCAGTGGGCACTCTGGAAGGAGAGTCTTAATCTACTTGGAATTTAGAAAGGTCACTTTGGAAGTGACAGGTCCCCATGGATATTATTTCATTCTTTGAGCCAAAGTCTAAGTCTCCCCCGGAATAGTGGAGCAGGGATGGAAAGCCTGGTCTCGGGAGACTGCTGGCCTGTCCCACATTCAACTCACCCCGATTGAGGTTTCAGTGGTGGGACTTTCCAGCTAGGACTGGTCTCCCCGCCCTCCTGCCTCCAGCCCTGCCCATGGGACAGACAGAGCAGTCTAGGGCGACCACAGCAGGAAGGTGGGAGGCAAGGGGAAAGGGGTGACCCCAGGTTTCTGGACACCCCACCCACTCTGCCACTCAGTTCCCTTCTCACTCGGGCCTCATGTGGGTGAGGTCTGAATGGCAGAGGCCCTGCCGCTGTGCCACAGTTCCTGGTGTTGCTTGCCACCTCTGTGCCAGCCTCTTTTCAGCCCGATGCCCCCTGCCTGCTTCTCTCCACCCACTTAGTCTGTTCAAGGCTCAGAAGAGAGGGTCATTACCACTCGAGTACATGTCACCCGGGCCAAACAAGGTGCAGTGGAGCAGAAGGCCTTGAGGACGCAGAGGCAGCCTCTGGGGAAGTGGGAGCCAGTCAGCCAGGCCTGGAGAGGCCTGTGCAGAAAGCCCCCGCCCCTGGAGCTCCTGGTCAGAGCCAGGCTCATCCCAGTCGCACCACCTCCTTCACTCGCTTATCTGTCAGATGCAGATAGGAGCACCGGCTGGGGGAGGACTGAGTGAAATAACGCAGTCACCGATTTAGATAAAGCCTGAGAGATACTCTCCTGGTGGTGAGCGGGTGGTTATGTAATGCGGTTATTAAGTCAGTGAGGTCAAAGTCCCCAGCCTTCCTGAGCTCCCACCTCAGCCCTCCCTTTCGCAGGCCTTCCGAGTCTCTATCTTCCAGACTTCTGCCGCTTCCTCTTCTTGGATTTTCTGCCCCATCTTATCTTGCAACTCAGTGTCATCTTTCCCAGGTAGCTTCTTTGGTGCCCAGCCTGGCCCGGGCCTCTTCAGCCAGGAGATTCCCATTGTCACACACACTGATCATTGTCTGTGACGTCACCTGTTGCTCTGGCAGACAGTGAGCTCCTCAAGGGCAAGCCCAGGTCTGGATCCATCCTGTGCCCCCAGAGTACAGCCCCTTGGCCTGGAGCCAGAGCTTAGTGCTTCTCTGCAGGAGGAAAGGAAGGAGGAAGCCAGGCCTAGGCCCATTCCCATCTTGCGGGGGAAGGTCACCACATGCCCTCCTCAGTCCAGTTAAGCTGTGGGGGCTCGGGCTGCCAGGGAACAAGTGTGTATGTCTGCACTGTCTGCTTGCCAGGCTATATGTCTTTCTTTCCAGGTGGATCAAGTAGGCAGAGCCTCCTGGTGGGGGAGGTGGAAATGGGGTGTGTGTACAGAGGTAGAGGCAGGTCGTAAGTGCTTGGAGTTGGGGGCTTCGCTCCCTGTGGCTGAGCACCAGTTCAGGAAGAAATGTCGGTAGAACTACGCTTGGGTGTGTGACCTTGGCCAAGTCACCTCTCGTTTCCCCTTCAGTTTCCTCATCTGCAGTGGGGTAACAGTCCCATCTCACAGGGTGTGTGGAGGATTCAAAGAGAAAATGCATTAAACACTCCAGGGAGTAGGTGCTCACTGTGTCGTCATTGATTCCTCAGCAGAGACAGATTGGACACCAGTCACTGGGCTGGGACCTGGACACCAAGGGAGACTGACTGGTTACGGCCTCATAAGGAGGGTCTGGGGCACCTCTGAGTAGGGCACCTCTGAGTAGAGCCTTTTAGACCGGGAAAAGAAATTGCATCTTTGCCCTGGGAGGAGTGAAAAATCAGTGAAGGATTTGAAATCTAGAGATCTGGTTTTTTGTTGTTGTTGTTGTTGTTGTTTTTGTTGTTGTTGTTTTTTTTTTGTTTTTGCAACAGGGTCTCCCTCTGTAGTCTAGGCTGATCCTCAGACACACTGTGTAGCACATACTGGCCTCAGACATACAGTAATACTCCTGTCTCAGCATCCTGAGTGCTGGAATTATAGGTGTGCATCACCACGCTCAGCTTATGTGATGCTGGGGAGTTGAACCCAGGGCCTTGTGCTTTCTAGACAAGCTTTTAGTTGCTTTTAATCATTCAGCTATTCCACCAGCCCAGATCTGGATTTTAAAATGTTATCTTCAGCACTTAAGGGAGGGTTGAATTAGAATAAAACTTTTAATATTCCACCTGAAAAACACCACCTGGAGGCATCTTGACAAACCCTTTAAGCTAATTTCTGAAACCAGCCCAGGGGGTATAGGCCTGAAATCCCAGCACTTTGGGAGGCAGAGGCAGGTGGATCACAAGTTTGAGCCCAGCCTGAGACAATTTAGCAACTTGGCAAGAGCCTGTCTCACAATCACATATAAAAAATGGGCTGAGGATATTACCCATTGTGGTATGTAAAAGGAATAAGCGATGTTTACATGAACCCCTCCCCCCCCAAAAAAAATGATAATCCTGACCCATTCCTCCCAGAAGTTCAAAAGCAGCAGATCCTCTCAAGTCAAGAGCAAGGACAGAGCTGAAGTGAGCCTGGAGAAGGAGGCAAAGCTGAACCTTAGGTACTTACAGGTTCAGAAAGCTAGACCCTTGAGTTCTGGGGCCACCCAAGAAATGGCAACCTGCACAGGTATGATGTCAAGTGTTGCCACGTAGGCTGCCATCCCCACATAGATGGAAGAGCCCAGTCTCAGTAAATAGGATCGACCGGAAGAAAGATCCACCCACAGCAAAGAGGGACAGGCGTTCTAGTGGGGGTAAAAGCTCCCTAAGGATTGTACATACAGGTCTGCCTTCACGCAAAGGCTGGCGCTGAATGTACTCTGCCTTTGTGGTCCCAGAATATATAAGCTGAAATAGCGATCTCAGGGTGGTAGGGTTCCAGGGAGCCTGGTCATAGTTAGTGCAAGTCCTTCCTGGACAGCTGGGCCCTCGTCCCGAGGTCTCTTTGGGATCAAACGTGAGTTCATGATGAAATTACAAACCACAAGGACAAAAGCCACTGAAGTGACAGGCACCAGAAACAACAAGTAGCACTAGTTTCTCTGAGAGTCTAAAACGCTAGGATTATGAGCCATAAAATAGAAATACTTGGGTGCTTAAGATGTGTAAAGAAGCTGGAACAATAAGCAGGGAACAAAACATTGCCTAAAATAACCGGATGCTTGAAAATGGACTAAGTGGAATTTGTAGAAATGAAACCTATAGTCGTTGGCATGAAAAACTCAGTAGACAGAAGTACTGCTACCTGGGCATGGAAGCCGGGTGGGGATGGAAAGGGGCTTCAGGTGTGTAGAACATAGAGTTGTTAGGGTTTAGTAAAGGAGTATACTCAAGGTGACCATCAGAATCCTAGCTTGGGAATCTGGGTAGAGAGGTGTCACTCATTAGAGTGGTGAGACTGAGGGAGAACAGGATGAGTTCAGATAGATGTTTAAATTTATATGGAAAGATCAGCATTTGCATCAGAGAAGGAGACAAAAAGCCCCCCCCCCCCCAGCCTCAAGGTATGTGTAGTTTACTTGGTGAAGGAAGGATACTCTAACTGAACTCTTTTTTTATTTATTTATTTTTTTTGAGATGGAGTTTCACTCTGTAGTCCAGGCTCGTCCTGAACTCACTATATAGCCCAGGCTGGCCTCAAACTCAGTCCTCCTGCATCAGCCTCCTGAGTGCTGGGGTTACAGGCGTGTGTCAACACGCCCAGCCTATGTGATACTGGGGAATTGAACACAGTCCTTTGTGCTTGCTAGGCAAGTGCTTTAACCCTCTCTTAACCAAATTTTGAGAAACAGTATTTCCTTGAAGTGAAATCTCGTGTTCATCTCTGGAGCTTTCTTTTGCTCAAAAAAAAAAAAAAAAAAAAAAAAATGCTCCTTGAGAAAGGCATTCTTAGGACCGTTGAGTGGAGAGACCTTCTGAGATCTTTACCTTTCATTTCTGAGATGGGAAGCTGAGGCCCAGGGATTGGCTTTTCTATCCTTAAACTCCTTCGTTTAGTCACCTCATGTATCGTTTTTATTTACAACAGGGTCTCACTTTGTAGTCCAGGCTGGTCCTGAACTCACCATGTAGCTAATCCTCCCACCTCAGCCTCTCAAGTGCTGGAATTACAGGCGTGTGCCACCATACCAGGCTTATGTGGTGCTGGGGAATCGAACCCAGGGCCTTGCTTTTGTTGGGATCTAACCACCAAGCTATGCCCCAGCCCACACATATTTGTCAGAAGCCTATTTTGTGCCAGGTGCTGTGTGCTAGGCATATGGTAGTGATCAGACAAGGAACTCTTCCGTTTGGGAGCTTATAGGTTTGGAGACAGATAATAAGCCCCAGGTAAGTGCAGAAAATCACGTGTGAGGATGATAGGAGCTGTAGAGGAACTCGAGGACAGGAAGGAGCTGGGCTAAGGAAGGACCTCCGGCGTGTGGGGGCCTGGGCTGCTCTGACAAGCCTGCTGTTCTTCCTGGCCCATTGTGACTGTGTCGGAGGTTCTAGAGTGCTGGCCTGGGGTGGGGGTCAGGAACCTGGAGAAGGAATAGAGAGGGGCACAAGTAGGATTTAGTGGGTGGGCTGTGCCCCCCCCAGGGGGCAGCCAAACCCAATGGGTCAGAAGGGCCACAAGGACTCCCTTTATCCTTGTGAAAGGTAAGATGTGTTTATTTCTAAGTCCTCTAGCCCCTCCATCCATCAGACGTCAGGTGACACCCCTTCCTGCTCCTTTTCCCACTCACAGGAGCACCAAGAGGTGGGTCCAAATTGTCCCTACATCCCCGGACAGCTTGGGCTGCCTGAAGGAGCTCTCTGAAGGCATCCAAGGCCAAGCCAGGAAGGTTGATTGGGGCTCTGCCTGCCCCAGCTGGGCTGTAGGCTCCTGGGTTAGGCCCGTGTCTGTCCCCTTAGGACTCCTGTGAGCAGCCTCCATGAGGCCCTGGACCAGTGTATGACCGCTTTGGACCTCTTCCTCACCAACCAGTTCTCAGAAGCACTCAGCTACCTCAAGCCCAGGTGAGCTTAAGCCCAGTGGGAGTGGGGACGGGGTACGTGTGCACACGGGTACAAGGCACGCATGTAGCGATGGGGTGTGTGGGGTCACGGAGATCCAGAGGTTCTGTGTCAGAGGAAGCCTGTGTAACTCAGTGCCTTCAGCTGTCAGGGTCACTGTGACCTCTCAGCAGTCCTGTGAAGTGGTTCGGCTTCCCATTCTGTAGCTTGTGAGCAGCCAGGCCCTCTCCAAGGTCACTGTGACTCAGGTTCCCTGACTGTTCTTCCCACACTGATCCCTCATTCCTGCTGAATCCGTGTGGAAAAGGTTGCGCCCTGGAAGCTGGGGGCACAGCCCCTCTGCTTAGGTCCCCAAAGCTGTAAGACTTGAGCATTAGGAGGGTAATGGAGACTCCCCATGGGCAGTGTCCTCCGTGCTTACTGCCTTGGTGCTAGATAACGTGCATAAACTACTTTGTCTGCTTACCTTTTTTTCCAGTTTTTAAAACCAAGGTAAAATTCATATGCTGTAAAATTCACCTTTTTTTTTTAAAGGGTTTTTTTTTTTTTTTTTTGAGACAGGGTCTTGCTCAATATCTCAGGCTGCCTTGGACTCAGGACAATCCTCCTGCCTCAGTCTCCCAAGTGCTGGGATTACAAATGTGTGCCACCATGCCCAGCTTTATGTGATGCTGGGAAATCAAACTCAGAGCTTTGGGCTTTGCAAGGCAAGTGCTTTAACTGCTGTGCTATTCCTCCAGCCCCACTTTTTTGTTTTGTTTTGTTTTGTTTAACTTACCACTTTTAAACATCATCTCTTGGCAGACAGAGATTTCACTTTCTTGGGCTGGGAATGTAGCTCAGTGCTTGTTAAAGTGCTTGCCTAGCAAACTCAGGGACCCCAGTTTAATTTCCCAGGACCATATATGCTGGGCGCCAGAGCCTGAGGCAGGAAGATTGCCAGCCTGAGTTATATGGTGAGTTCAGGACTAGCTTTGACTACAGGGTGAGACCCTGCCTCACCAAAAAACAAAAACAAAACAAAAACAACAACAAAAAAAAACCTTGCATGAATACATATATTTATTTATTTTTCCCCATTTTATTGATATGTATACGTGCAAAAGTTAAGGTTTACAATGGAGTTGAGCCTTTTATGCGTATATATTTATTTTTAATCAAAAGTTTGAAAGCATTACTCCTTGGCTTTTTAATACCCACTCCACCAGCTGTGAGCCCTAATTCTTACTTCATATGTGATCATTTTTTTTCTTCTAGAAATGTTTAGAATCTTCTCTATTATTCCTGCGGCTCTGGGAGTTCACAGTGTTGTGTTGAAATGAAGTTCTTCTGTCCCCCTCGGTCTCTCCTTTCGCTTTCCTGGCTTTCTGTAAGTCAGGTGTTGTACTTTCTGAGTCAGTCTACTGCCAAGGCTTTTACCTTTCCCTCTCTTTCCATTTATCTTTTCCTCCTATTTTGGGGAGATTCTCTTAACCTTACCTGTAAGTCTTTTCTAACTTGTCTCTACTTCTATAATTATCATTAATTTCTCGATATTCTTTGTTGTTCTCTGGATGTTATTTTTTCCCCTATAGACTTTATTTATTTATCTATTGTGCTGGGGATGAGGCCTCAGCCCTTCACACTGAGCTACATTCTCAGTCTGTTTTTTAGTTTTGGTTTTGAAACAGTGTCTTGCTAAGTTGCCGAGGCTAGGCCTGAATTTGCGATCCTCCTACCTCAGCCTCCAGATTATGGGCCTATACTACTGGGCCCAGCTAACGCCTTATTCTTGATTTATGAATGTACTGTTTTCTTTAGAGCTATATTTGGGATAGAATAGCCCTTAGGACTCTTCTTGGCCCAGCAGGAAGCACTGATACAAGCCTAAGTGGTGCCAAGAGTGGCTGTGCGCCTCCTGCAGCTCCATAGTGAGCGCTCCAATGAATGTTTACTGTTCTTGTCATTATCAAGGATATAATCCTTTTAAAAATGCTTTAGTTTCCCCCTACATTCTCCAGGTTTCTAAACTCTTATATTTATTTTTGAGACAGGGTCTCACACTGTAGTATGGATCTGTGGAATTGAACTCACTCGGAGCCCAAGCAGCTAAACTCTATGTAATGCTGGGAATCCTCTTCTCCAGGGTCCTTTTCTCCAATACCTTATGATCCCTGGCTGGGATCATAGTTAAGAATGAGTTCACTCAGCTTGGAAAGCCCAGGCAGGAAGATCTCAAGTTCCAGCTCAGTTGCCTTGATGGGGCAACTTAGTGAAACCCTGTCTCTAAAACAAACAAATGAACGAGAGAGTGAGTTCACTCAAAGGCCAGGGCGAATGTCTGCCAAGAGCCTTGTAACTGATGGGGTTGGCTTTTGGATGGTAGTACAGAGAACTGCTGGCTCACAATTGTCAACATCTTGGGTGGCCCAGATTGCCCAGGAATCCTCCATTCCTCATCCGGGACAGAGACCTTCTACACCCCGGGCTGCCTGAGTTCTGAGATGAGGAAGGGACAGGATTCTGGTCACATCTACTACCTACTTTTCCATGATCTCTGCATTGCTATCTCTGGTTGCTCTAAGACCTAGGAAAGGAAGTGCCAAAGCAGGGTCGCTGGTGTGACCCCTGACCCCAAGCCTAACCTATTCACTTCATCTAGACCAAATTGACTAAGGTCATGGGATCCCGGTTTGGGGGTGGTGGGGGATCCAGGGTGTGATAATTGGAATGAGTCCTCTGGTAGCCCCTGCACATGTTACTCCCACCCTGTGGGGGCATCTGGACGAGCAGAGTCTGCAGCATGAGCTTGGTTTTGGTCTCAGGCAGCCCAGACCCTGTCTTGTACCGTCACTGAATGTCCAGGTCTCCTTCCATTAGTTTTGGAAGGCTTCTGGCTCTTGCTTCCCACTGATGATTCCTGTCTCTCATTGGCTCTGTACCCTAGGCCAGGGCTACTTCCTGTCTTGGAAATTGGCTATCCCAGGTCTATCCTCAGTCCCTGAGGCCCAGAGACCAGGCCATACATTGGTCTAACTCTGCACTGTTCTTCAGACTTGGGGCCAACAGAAGGGGGTTAGAGAGAAAAATAAAATAAAAATATGAACTAAGAAGGGAGTCAGTGGGCAAACCCTCTTTGTGGCCCCTGTGGTTAACAAAAAATTTTTATCCCTCTGTCCTTATTTTCAAAATAAAAACACCCTCTTTGCAAAAGGAAAAAAAAAAAAAGAGTCAGAGCTTAGAAAAAACAAAAGACTAAAACCAGGTGACATGATGCACCGCAGCCCTCCAGCTATATCTGTTGGCCTCTCTAGCTGTTGGTGAGGGGTTGGCACCCTTCCTTCACCCCGGTGGGGCATTCCATAGAGGATGGTCTCACCTTAAAGAAGGACTCCAGAGATACCAGTCTTCCCAGGGGACCACCTCCATGGGAACCACTGATCTAAAAATATAATTCTTGCTTTAAAAAGAAAAAAAGCCCTCTAGCCCCATTCATAGCCATTGAAGTTTTAAAGAAAAGGTTAGGGTCCAGTTTCTTTCATTATTCCTCATTGTACACATGTTGTTTCAATAAGTTGTCCTGATTCTGTGCTGTAGAAGAGGCAGCTGGGCTTGTCAAGCTCCCTTCCTGGCAACCTCATTTGCTTTTGGGGTGTCATTTATTTGAGTAATGTTTTCTGTGCTTCCAGTTTGTGGTACTTTGCTCTGTCCATCTCTGGGCACTGTCTTTGGAGCGTGGAGGCTATCCCATTAATTTTCTCAATGAACAAAAGATCATGATTCGTAAGTGGCGTCGCTGGGATTCCGATCCAGGCCTCAACTGGAAGCTCCTCTCTGACTGCTGCGCTGTCTCGGGGCTCAAACAGAGTGGAGACGCCATCCCTTGCATGGGGCCTCATGTTGCCTGTGCACTGGCAGAGCGGAGGCAGGTAGAAAGCGAGCACAGATGTGTTCCCGTGTCTGCCATGGGTATGTCCATGTGGATGTCCTGGGGTTCCTCCACGGGAAGAGACAAGGTCACACCGTGTTGGAGGGAGAGGCAAAGGCTCTTCTGAGCAGGTTGCTGGGCCTGGCTGAGGCTGGGCCGCAGCTCAGGGCCTGCCTGTCTGTGCAGGGCAGCCTTGTCTGACATTGTTCAATGGCAGTGTAGAGGAAGTGGGCCGCTGTGTGGCCCCTGGGCTGGCGTTCCCACCTGGGCACAGCAGAAGGCTGGAAGGCTGACAAGAGCGGAGCTAGTATGAGGGTCAGAAAGAGGGGACAGGCTAGGTGTGGGAAGCGGGGACATGGAGAGCGACGGACGGGAGCAGAAGGTAGGGATGCTGGGGCCAGGAGAGCTGGCCTCCTTCAAGGCTCCAGAGGCAGAGCCCTGGATGCTACTAAGATGTGACCCAGGGCGTGGGAAGATGAGTGACCCCGCCACTGGCTCTTTCAGCAAGTCTTGTAGGTACTCTCATGCCTAGCGCTGTGCTAGGGCTGTAGAACTGAGCAAGACCTCACTCTTCTCGGGGCCTAGCAGGAAGCACTGAAGCAAGCAATAACTTGTGCCAAGAGCTGTGCCGGAGCTGGGCCCTGTGGCACATGCCTGTAATCCCAGTACTGAGGCTGAGTCAGGGGGACAGCAAATCCTAGCCCAACCTGGACACTGGGCAATTTAGTGACTTAGTGAGACCGTGTTTTGAAATCAAAACTGGAATTGGGCTGGAGATGTAGCTCACTGTGGAGGTCCTGGGCTTAGTCCCCAGTACCACAAAAATAAATCGAAGAGGGGCTGGAGGTATAGCTCAACAGTTAAAGTGCTTGCCTAGCAAGCACATGATTCAGTTCCCCAGCACCGCATAAACCAGGTGTGGTGTATGTGTAATCCCGGCATAGGGTGGGGCATAGCTCAGTGATTAAAGTGCTTGCTTAGCAAGTGCAAGGCCCTGAGTTTGATGCCCCAGCACCACATAAACTGGGCATGATGGTGAATGCCTATAATCCCAGCACTCAGGAGGCTGAGGCAAGAGTTCTGCCCTGAGTTCTAGACTAGCCTGAGGCTACATAGTGAGTTTAGGACCAGCTTGACTACAGAGCAAGACCCTATCTGGAAAGACAGACAGACAGATAACAGACAGAAAGAAAGGAAGGAAGGAAGCAGGAACCCCAACTCCTGAGAAAAGGGATGGTTGGGAAAACTGGCCACATTAATTTCCAGGGCACACTGAAAATGTGAGGTTTGCCCACAAATTATTAAATCGAGGCAGTGATGGAATTAAGCCAGGCATGAGGCTTTTTAGTTGCAGAACCCCAAACAGCTGCACAGATTATATCTGTGAAGCTGGCCCTTGAGGGCTTCCTGGAAGAAGTGATGTTTAAGCCAAGAGGGGTGGAGTAGCTGTGCACAGGCTTGGCAGAGCATGGGGTGTGGTGTGCTGAGGAATAGCTGGCCTCTGCCTGGTGGGTGGGAGAGCGAAGGTGAATTCCAGCAGGGCGTCCCAGCAGCAGGATGGGAAGTGAGCTGGATGTGCGGTCCCCTCAGCAACGTTTTGGCTGAGGGGAGGGAGGTGAGGTCTGAAAGGCCCTGGAAGTGCCCTTGGGGCGCCCTAGTGGGGAAGAGACTGGAGAGGGATGGGGCACCTGCTTTCTAGACCCCCTAAGGAAGTAAGGCCCTAGGCTGAAGCTGGAGTGGGGGTTTAGGAAAGAGCGTAGGGGTTAGGTTGGAGGGAAGTGGCCCTGAAGATAGGCAGGGCAGGGCGGGGCCGGATCTGACGCAGATCTGCTAGGCCTGATGGGGTGCTAGCCAAGGGAGTGAGGACTGAGCAAGTTCCGAGCCCACCATGCTGTTCTGCTGATGGCTCTTCCGGAATCTCCTCCATCCTGGCAGCTGGTCTGAGCTCCAGAAGGCGGGACGCAGATGTAGCAGAGCTGGGCTTGGCCCAGGGACATGATGTCTAGAGGCTCTGTGTGCAAATAATATGCAGGTTACCCACTAAACTTGGGGTGCCTATGCTTGGAAGTGTGCCTCTGTACCCCATTTTCTACTCCAGGCCAGAGTGAGGAAGGAGGTCTTCAGGTGATAGGCTGGGGAAAGACCTGGATCCCTCACTGTACAGGTGCATGTTGAGGCCTTGGCTCAGACTAGAAATTCTACTTTGTCTGCCAGCTGTCTGGGTGGGGATGTCCCTCCCTCTGGGCCCAGCACCACACTGTCTCAGCAGGCAGGGCTGAGTCCCAGGTCTCAGACCTGTGGAGGGGGAAGGAAAGAGGAGAAGGCTTGAGAATTGGAGAGCCCTGGGAAAGGGCATGGGGTGGTGTGTGAAGGTGGGGTCTGCGCTGCCATGGGACCCCCTCCTTGAGGAGAGGGATTTTGTGCTAGGAATCAACACACTTGATGCTGGATAAGACGTGAACAACTGGCAGTTCCTGCACATACGTGTTGTGGCCATGGGCCTCAGTGTCTTATTAAAGCCACTCAAAAAGCCCTGGGACAGAAGGATTATTGTAGTCATTTGGCAGCATCAGAGAGGTTCTGAGGCTTATCAGGGTCACACAGCTGGTGACTGGCAAAACTGAGGTTCCAACCTTTGTCTGAGGGACTCTGAAGGCCAAGTTCAGCTCTCCTCTGCAGCCGGCAGAGGAGAAGCCCTCCTCGCATGGGCCTGGAAGTGTCCTGACAGCAGGTGGGCCAATGTAGGAGAGTCCACCGCCTTTGTTCCCTTCAGAAAATTTAGACCCTTCAAAGAGCACAGCCTGGAAGGACCACCCAGAAATAAAAGGCAACCCAATTCACAGATATTTTATGAATGAAAAAGGAAGCCAATTAAAGTCACGGGATTTTACAATAAAAAGCTTAGACACCTCTCTTTCTCTGAAGTTCCCAGCATGCGTCTGGCACTGAAGAGTTTCATACATAATTGATAAGGGAAGGTAGGAAGGGAGAAAAATTGCCCAGCGCTCTGCTGCCAGCATTGCAGGTATGATCACCTTGTCTCGGGGGCAACAGCCGTGGCCCACACGAAGGGACTCTTCCACTGTGCTGAGAGACTGTCACTGCTCTGTGCCCCTGCTTGCTACACTGTCTGCGTTTTAGGCTAAGTGTTGCCCCTCCCCCATCAAAACCCTTGGCTGTGAAGGAACAGGGAGGCAGGTAACCTAGGCTTTTGAGGACCTGGCATTGGCTGAGGACAGAGGTGAGTCACACCCCAGCTCTGTGTTTGGGTGTCCACAGTCTGCAGAAAGAACTACGCCTGGGCTGATGCCAGTTTAGTATGGTCCGTGCCTCGTCACACACAAGGTCCTGGAAAGAGGATCCCTGGATTCCAGGGGCCTTGGAGGCATTTGGGGGCCTGCTGGGTGAGTCAGAAGATGTGGTGACCAGGGAAGGACATCTCAGGCTGAGTTTGGAATAGCAAAGGCTGAAGTCTGGAGAGGAAGAGAGGAAGGTTTCTCGGGGAAAGTCTCTGTGTTCCCTGAGACCAGTGGTGCAGTCTTGAGTGTGACCAGACCCTGGAGGGCTGAGCAGCAAGATGCTGGGAAGGAGCTGGGCTCAGCACGTACCTGTAATCTCACCACTCTGGGCGGTGACACAGGAAGATTGCCCAAGTTCAAGCCCACCCTGGGGCAACTTAGTGATCTAGTGAGAGCTTGTCTCAAAGTAAAAATAAGATAGGACTGGGGATGGTGCTCAGTGTGAGGGCCACATGAAGGGCTCAGCCAGATGCTTCTAGAATCACCCAGGCCCGGGTATCTTATATTAAAGCCAGTCACCAGATGGGAAGAGGTAGCAGGTAACGTAAGAGGAGTTCCAGAGGTGTGGTTGAGATTTAGCTCAGGAGGGCAGCTTGGGATAGAAAGAATCTTAGGGACAGACAGAATTGGGATCAGCCTAATGGATGTAGGGGCAGAGGGCAAGAGGTGAGCCTGGGTTGGTGTAGGAAGGGGCGGCCTTTGCACCATGCCACTAGGCTCTTTGTTGGTCCTCACAGCACTCACTGCTGCCACCCTTCCTGAAAGAGCAGGAGCTGGGGCTCAGATTTCGAAGGTCACTTAGGGCCTTTCAGCAGGAAGAGGAGGAGCTGGAAAGAGTATCAAGGTGTTTTAAGTAGTAGCAGAAGGGCTGGACCCTGGACAAATTGCTTCCCATCTCTGGACCCATCTCCCCCCTAGACAGAGCGGGGAGGGGATGGCAGGTGACTCCTGGGGTGTCGGCCCCAGCCACATCTGGACTTCTAGGAACGGTCCTCTCAATATCTTCTTTCTCTGGCAGAACCAAGGAGAGCATGTACCACTCGTTGACCTACGCCACCATCCTGGAGATGCAGGCCATGATGACCTTCGACCCCCAGGACATTCTCAATGCTGGCAACATGATGAAGGAAGCGCAGTCATTGTGTCAGAGGTCTGGGCTGAGGAGAGAGGGCAAGAATTCGGGGTTGTGAGGACTACGCTCTGTCGCCCTGGCTTGTTTTAGTACTTAAAATAACACTATTTAGAGCTGCTTCTTTAGTCTGAAAGTGCTGAGAGCTGTCCCCATCAGTCTTGTTTTCTGTGCCTGTCACTAAGCAGCTTCCAGGGACCAGCCGATGAATTCTGACTATGTCACTTCATAGCTCTTTGGCCTTGCCTGTAAAGTGAGCGTGATGATCTATGCATCACAGGTTATCCTGGGACCACATACGGACGTCTGTCTGTCACAGGACCTGGTGCATACCTGAATGTGTTTGGTCCGTGTTTGCTGCCAGAGTGAATGAACTAGTAGCTTCTGAGTATTCGTGTGCTGGTAGAGCCATCACGTGGTCGACACCAGCTCATGCCTCCTGTGGGCCAGGCCTGTGACCCAGGAGGCTGTTAGGCTCCAGCAGCTCTGATGTCGGTAACACCTGGCAGCGACATGGATGGTGCCATCCCCGTAGACGCAGGGATGCCTGAGGGGCAGGAAGGCTTTGGAGGAGGTGATCCCTGAGAAGAGTCCTGCAGGTGCCCAGGCTGGTCAGGTCAGGGGGAAGCACAAGGGCTCCAGGAAGAGGCAGCGCTGGGGGCACAGGCTGAGGAAGCCCGGACTGGAGCAGCTGCCGGCTCTGCAGAGCCCTGGGGGAAGAGCTGGTGTGTCCGACATGTCTCGGCAGTAGCCCGGGCTGCATCCTCAGGGCAGCACAGAGCAGGAGGGTTCGAGCCAGGGAGAGCTTGTAGAAACCTCCAGCAGACAGGTGCAGGACAAATAGCCACCAAAGCCTAGGTGCAGGAGAGATGGGCCAGGAGGCGTGTGCAGAGACTTTAAGAGAGGAACCCAAGGGTTGGATAGGTTGGGGCTATTGGGAGGAGCAACTCTGAGGATGTGGAGGCTCAGAGAGGTAAAGTGATTGTTTGGCTGGAATCTCAGACCTTCTCTGACTCCGAAGCCTATGCTCTTTCTACTAGTGCTGCCTCTCTAGGAATCTTCTGTAGTCTGGCAAAAGTGGCAAAGGCCCGTGTGAGCAGGACAGGGCGCCTTCTGTGCCCTTCCTGTGCGACCTGAGGCCCATTTTCCTCTCAGGCACAGGAGGAAGTCATCTATGACGGATTCCTTCAGCAACCTGGTGCACCGCCCCTCTTTGGACCAGTTCACAGAAGGTGTGTGTCTGGATGTCCTCTCGACCATGGGAAGCCCGGGTGGCCTGGCTCCAGGCCTGGGAGGGACAGGAAAGGGTAGTTATCCTCCCAGTTGTCACCTAGGCGCCTGGGCCTTGGCCGTGCTGAAGGCAAATGTGTGGGTCAGGCCTGGATCTTTCAAGAAGTGGCCATTGTGAAGTTTGGGGACAGGTGAGACCCACTTACCTGGCAGAGTTACTGGCCAAGAACCTGGAAGCCAAGGGAAAGGAAAGCTGTCACAGGACCATGGCTTTGCTCCCCAGGCCAGGGGCGCTTGGCCTGGAGGGTGCAGTTAGGTGTGCTGGCTCACTTGAGTTAGTGATCTCACTTGCCTTAGGGACTGTGGTTTGAAAAACTGACACCCTGAAAGGAGCTAGCTGGCAAACAGAAGAGAGGGTCTAGCCTGCTATGACCTACATGACATCTTTATGCCATGCCCATGTGTGGCAGTAGCCAGCCAGGAGTAATTTGGAGTTCGTTAGTGCAGGACAAATGTCCTGACTTGCCTTGAAAGCCCTGGAAGATTCCAGACCCGAATAATGCATCCATTGTTGCTGTGTGTCCCCACCATGCCACTTGGGGAATAGAAACAAGGTAGTGCTGACATTCTGGATGTTGGGGCCTGTGAGCTAGGCTGAAGACAAGGGGGGAGATGTGTGCTAGCTTGGGACAGGGGAATAGGATAGAGGTGGAGGAAGAGGTGACCGAGGAGGCTCCTTTTGCTCTTGGGGAGGTGGGCTCTGGAAAATTGGGCCCCAGCGTCCTGCCTACAGTGCAGGTGGCTGCAGGGCTTTGGTTTTCTCCCACAGAGGAAATCCATGCTGAGGTGTGCTATGCAGAGTGCCTGTTGCAGAGAGCGGCCCTGACCTTCCTGCAGGTAGGAGCTCCCTCCTTGTGCAGGGAGGCTGGGAACTTCAGAAGATCGTGTCACGTGGGTCCCTGGCAACCTTGAACATCTTATGGTCCAGGAGAAGCCTAATTCCCAGAGCTCCCACTCCTGATCCTGGCCCTGACTAGCGTCACTTCCGGAGAGAGGCAAGGGCTTTCCCTCTTCACCCAGAGGGCGCGTGTGCTCTCACCCATTCCTGAGGTGGCGTTCCACCTTGCACCTTGTCATTGCTACTACCTGCTGTGACTCATTCAACAAGCACTGGTAGCACTGCCGTGTACTAGGCTTTTACATGTAGTACATACCTCACATATATGTTTGCATTTATTAATCTTTACCTCAGAGGTCAGCAAAGGGGAGACTTAGAAGAGAATTTTCCCAAGGTCACATGGTAAGCAAATGGTGAGCTGGGAAATGAGCCTAGGTCTCGTCAGACTTGAGCCCGTCTCCTTACCACACTATGTGGTTGCGAGAGCTGGCGCTGTGTGGTTTACCAGGAAACCTGGGTTTTTAACTACAGCATTTCACCTTGGTTTTTTAATTTTTCTTTTATTCCCATTTTTAAATTAGTGGGAACGTGCAATATACAATGGTTACATTAAACTTGAGAATTTTGTGTCTATACGTTTCGTGGTAACTTCACGTTTCCCTCCTGGTTTCTGGCCAATCCTCCCAATCCTTTTCGCATCCTTCTTTGTCTGTCTGACTCTATTACTTATTTATACTCTTGAGTTTCTCACGTTAGGGAAACCCTGAGATGTTACCTTGTATTAGTTTGTGTATACATGTGTTGGGGAAAAGGACTTTCTGGTGTTGGGGGATTATTTTTCCACTCTTTTTTGGAAGCTCAGGTGATTACAATTGGATTAATCCTAATATTTCGTTCAAGGCTCACTGTAAAATCTGCAACATGAATAGCATTTTACTTATTATACAAATGTAAATAATAACTCTCTCACAATTCCACACTTAGCCAGAAAGCAGAGTGTTGGCAGTAAGGGGTCCACTTGCTGACCAGGGCTTCCTCCCCAGGTGGCCACCCCTAGCACCTTCGTCACCCTCCACCTCATTGTACAACACAGCTCCCAGGTCACGTCTGGATTGCGTATTTCTGTGTGCTGGTTGGATCTGAGCCTCGGCTGTGTCGGACTTGCTTTCTTCATGACCCTTGGTGTGCACCCTTTCCTTAGACTCAACACTCTTGATTGGTTTATCTCATCTCAGATGGAGGAGCATTGGGCTCTTTCTGGTTCTTGGCTCATGCTCTCTCTTTTGCTGTCTCTCTCTTTTGAGATAGGATCTCATTCTGTAGTTCAGGCTAGTCATAAATTCACTGTGTAGCCCATGTTGGCCTCAAACTCATGGTAATCCTCCTCCCAAGTGCTGGATATACAGGCATGCACCACTCTTATGTAGTACTGGGGGATTGAACCCTGGCCTTCCACTTGCTAGGCAGGTGCTCTAATCACTGAGCTGTGCCCTAGCCTTTTATGAATGACGGTGCTGTGAACATCCTTCAAGTTGTTATCCAGCCCATGTCCATCCATTTCCCATGGGTGGACAACTAGGATTTGAACGGCCAGGTGGGCTGCAGTGCTAGTGTTTTATATTATAAATGTAGCAGTTAGAGCGCTTGCCTAGCAAGCGTGGAAGGACCTGAGTTCAATTCCCCAGCATCATATAAGCTGGGTGTGGTTGGCACATGCCAGCACTTGGGAGGCTGAAGCAGGAAGCTTGCTGTGAGTTCGAGGCCAGCCTGGGCTCCCTAGTGAGTCCAAGACCAGCTTGGACTATAGAGCAAGACTCTGTCTCTAAATTAATAAATAACAAATGTGATAAACACCTCCTTATGGAAAAAGCAACAAACAAAAATGTGAACATCCCTCCTTTCAGTCTTTCCACCCAGAGAGAGGCCCTGCTCACCAGGGGCAGTGTATCCCCAACCCCACTTCTCTCTTAATGCAATATTTATTCTGTGAGGCTGGGAAAGAGAGGCTGTGCATTTTGGAGGTTTATTTGGCCAAAGGGTAGGGAGGCCTGATTTCTGACCCCACCATCAAGTCCTCCGTGGGCCTGGGACAATCCTCTGTAGAGCTCACCGCCAAGCTGTGGCTGCCCTCCTGGGCCTGGCTTAGCACCTTTTCCTCCCACAGGATGAGAACATGGTGAGCTTCATCAAGGGTGGCATCAAAGTTCGAAACAGCTACCAGACTTACAAGTGAGTGGGGCTGGCCCGAGGGGAGCTGGGAGGGCTTGGGGTTTGTGGGAGACAGAGTAGTGGCTGGGAGCTGGAAGTCTAGCATCCTAGGCTTAGGGACTCTCAGGGGCCTCAGTTTGTGGTATAAAATCCCCTCCCTGGTTTTCTGGCTGTGTTTGTTCATTTAATTTGAGTGTCTACTCTGTGCCTGACCCTCTCTTTTGGGGAAAAGACCCAAGCCACACACAAAGAGCTTGATCTGGTGGAGGCAGAAAGACCCAGAATAGTCAGTCTGGGAAAAGCAGCAGAACTAAACATCTGTGAAGGCTTGCTTTCCCCAGACAGAGAACACACACACACACACATGTGCTCCCTGAGGGTCAGGCTCATTTTCAGGCTGCCTCTGGGTCTCCAGTGTTCAGTCTTGGGCGAGGCACAAGCTGTGTCCTCTTACCTACAGTCCGAGAATAAATAAGCAGGGTGTGGTGCTGCAGTCTATAATCCCAGAACTCTGGAAAACTAAGGCAGGAGGACTGTAAGTGAGCCCAGCCTTGGCAGACTTAGTGACTCAGTGAGACCCTGCCTCCGTGTTAACACTTTAAAAGGGCTAGAGCTGCAGTTGAGTGTGAGCCCGGTTTCAGTCCCAGTACCGCTCCCCCTCGAATTTGATAAGCCTCCTTGAGTTTTCCCTCTGAATTTCACACTAGGACTTATTTCCTGTTAAGAGTTCATTTGGGATTCCTTGTTTTTACTTATCCTATTTAGCATGATGGCCTCCCTGCCTAGGAGGGCGCTCCTCATCTGTGTGACGAGGTGTGCAATGCCTCGGTGGATGTGGGCACCGTCTTGCTTCGGGGCCTGTGCTCAGGCACCTGCTCTGGCCGCTCCGGGCGCCCTGCCTGTGTGATGTCGCCAGGGCACACGCCCAGCTGGCGAGACTCCTCTTGCGCTGGGTCTTGTCCAGTCTTTACTGAAGGCCCTCCCCGGGCCACCCAGCCATCTCCTATTTGCCAGCTGCATTCTGCCTCAGGCCTGGGACCTCCCTTAGGTCTTCACCTACGCCGCACTGATTCCTACCTCAGGGCTTTTGGATGTGCTTTTCTCTCTGTCAGGACCACTCTCTGCACCCGGCTTGCCCCATTTTACCCTTCAGGTTTCTGCTCAAATATCACCTCTCCTCTTGAATGACACCTTCTCCAAGAAGCCTTCCTGATCCCCAGACTAGTTTGGGCCCCTGGGCTCTTCCCCTTTGAGGGTCTTATTACCCTCCCAGTGACCGCTGTGGTTGCAGTGCTTGGTAGCTTTCCTCTCTGCTGTATTCAGTGCCTGCCCCAGAGAGGTATTAGTTGTGCTTGCTGATTAAAAGGCCTCCAGGTGCTCACAGCCCAGGAGAGACAGGCACATCTCTAAAGCCTGCGTCCTGCCTAGGCGGGCTGGGCTATGGGCCCCGTAGCTGGCGACGAGGAGAAAGAGGACTGCATTTCAATCAGGTGAGCTCCAGGACTACTCCAAGAGTGAGTGTTCAGGCTGCCCAGTGGCTCTCACTGTTGGCAGACAGGTGGCAGTGTCTGGAGGTGTTTGGCTGTGCAGTTGGAGACAGCAGGCTCCTGACACTCGGAGGGTGGAGGCCAGGGGTATGCTGAACATTCCACAGTGAGCAGTTCTCCAACAAAGAAAATGCCAGCCTGAGAAACCCTGTTCTCCACTTACTGCAGAGCCCAGAAGCAGGGAACACAGAGTCCATAAGGGCTAAAATTCAGGGATGAGGAATATGCTGTTACGGTGGGAGATGAGAGTACAAATGCTTCACATATCTAATCTGTGGATCCCCAGAAGTGAATCAGTCTTCCACCAAGGAGTTCTGATGTCAGCTTGAGTGCGAGTTCATGTCAGGCCTGGGTGGAGTGGGCTCCCACCGAGGCTCCCAACGTGTACCCAAACAAGACTCCCGCTTCCTGCAGGGAGCTGGACAGCCTGGTCCAGTCATCACAGTACTGCAAGGGAGCGAGCCACCGGCACTTTGAAGGAGGGGTGAAGCTGGGCGTGGGTGCCTTCAACCTGGTGAGTGGGAGACCCCGCTTCCTCAGTGTCTTGGCCTTTGGATAAATCTCCTTGCTGGTCCCTGCTGCAGACGTGGTCACTGCTGAGTGCCACTGTGCCCGGCTGTGTGCCAGGTCCCACGTCCCAGAGATGAGCTGGAAATGTCACCAGCCTTATGGAACACACAGCTGGAGTGGGGGTGAGGGTGCTGGAGCTGGTTGCCGAGGATCTGTCTGTGCATTGTGTGCTAAGGTGGTAGTTTGGAACCCCCACAGGGGGGTCATTAGAGCCCCGGAACTTGGCAAACCCCACACGTGAAGGCTTTCTGTGCTCTGGAAAGCTAGTTGCTAAAGGAAAGAGAGGCCTGGAAACAGCTGGTGATCCATGGGAGACAGCCAAGTCCTCTCCTGGGGGGAGCCAGGGAAATTTTCTTGGGGAAGGATGTAAGCATTTCAGCTGGATCTCGAAGGATCCGCAGGAGTTTCTAAGTGGGGAAGGGTGTTTAGGGCAGAGGGCACGGTGTGGGCAGAAACAGGGAGGCTTGGAGCATGGAGAGTCGGATCCCTGGCATTCGTGACCAGGGACCTTGTCCAGGGCTGTGTGTGTCAGAGGAGGTGTAGCTCTGCCCTCTCCAGGTCGAGGCAGCTCAAAGTGGGGGCCTCGGGTGGGGACCCCCGTCCCACTCGGTGCCCTGCACGTGCCCGCCTCTCTCTGTTCCTGCAGACGCTGTCCATGCTGCCTACTCGGATCCTGCGGCTACTGGAGTTTGTAGGGTTTTCAGGAAACAAGGTAATTACCTGCCTTCTAATGCCCTTGAGCTGGGCTAGGCTGGGTATGGCAGAGAAGCTGTGGGCCTCGGGCCATTTCTGCTCAGGCCCCCTCAGCCATAGACAAAGCCGAGATCTCTGCGGGCCTCAGGCATCAGCCCTCCTGGCCCTCCTGGGTGGAGAGGCTCTGGGATAAGGCGGGTGTGAAGGGCAGCCCGCAGGGGTCTGGGCCATGTCTCCTTGGATACTTCCGCAGTCAAGGCCTTGAGCAGATCATTCCTGCCAGGATGCTCCTGTGCAGCAGGCCTTGAGCAGGAGGTGCAGAGATGGAGGCTTTGCTGAGGGCAGGAACTACAGTGTCCGTTCCCCCCCCCCCCCCATCACGGAGGACTCCCTGGTGGAGGAGGCCCACGGACTAGAAGGAGCACTGACCTGGAAGTCCGGTGTTCTGGGCCAGTCCAGCATCTCCCTCTTCCCCCCATGACTTTGAGTAAGATTTCCCCTTCCCCTGAGACTCCCTTAAAATAAGGTGCTTGGCATAGGCCAGGCGACTGTTCGTCAGACAAGCGCCTTTTTTTTTTTTTTTTTTTTTTTTTTTTTTTGAGGCAGGGACTCACTATGTAGCCCAGGATGGCTTTGAACTCATGGCCGTCCTCCTGCCTCAGCCTCCCGAGTGCTGGGATTATAAGCGTGCACCACCACGCCCAGCTTAGCAGACGTGCACTTCGTCAGCTTTTCTGGATGTCTGCCTGCCCATACACCTCTAGATGATTATTTTTTTCTCAAAAGTGACTTGTAATTTTTACTTAAATCTATTTAGAGGAATCACTGGGGCTGGAGGAATAGCACAGCATTTAAAGTGCTGGCTTAACAAACATAAGGCCCTGGGTTCGATTCCTTAGCACCACATAAGCTGGGCATGGTGGCGCACCCGGCAGGCTGAGGCGGCCAAAGCTCAGGGCCAGCCTGGACTACAGCGCGAGACTGCTTCAATTTAAAAAAAGGGGAGGGGGGAACAGTACCACACAAAACCCAGTATTTTTTTGGCGTAGAAACAAAGTCATAGATAATTATAGTGAAGGCTGCATAATCTTATGAAATAGTAACATTGTGGGTCAGCATAGGGCCAGTTTGGGCACACGTGAGCTCAGACTGGCCCGAGGGTGGTGGGCGGGGTCTTAAAGCATTTGGGGGTGGGAAGGAAGGCAGGAGGAAGGCCCCACGTGGCCCGGCAGCTCCAGCAGCACTCAGTGGTTTTCGTTTGTTTCTTAGAAACAGGGTCTTGCTCTGTAGTCCAGGCTGGTCCTGACCTCACTTTGAAGTCCAGCCTAGTCTTGGGCTCCTGGCAGTCCTCGTTCCCCTCCCGAGTGCTGGGATTACAGACGTGCGCCACCACGCCCGGCTTACCTGGCGCTGGGGAAATGAGCTCTTTGTGCTTGCTGGCAAGCGCTTAAACCGCTGTGCCGTTTCTCCAGCCTCTGGCGCTTAAGCCTTATCCCCGAGGCAGGGTACGTTTGTGTTGGGGCATGGAGGGATGAGCTAAGAGGGCTGCGGGGCAGGGGCAGAGGATTAGCGCAGAGGGAGCAGCTGCCCCGCTCCCTGCGGCTCCAGGCCCCAGCCCCGCGCCCTCCCACCCCGCTGCGGCCCTGCCCTCGGCGCTCCCAGGCGTCCTCCCAGGCTGTTCCACTCCCCAGGACTACGGGCTGCTGCAGCTGGAGGAGGGCGCGACCGGGCACAGCTTCCGCGCCGTGCTGTGCGTCATGCTGCTGCTGTGCTACTACACGTTCCTGGCCTTCGTGCTCGGTAGGCGTTCTTGCAGTGCGGAGCTGCCGGCCTGGGCCTGGCGGTCTGCACGGGCGGCAGGCTAGAGCCTGCTCAGCCCCCTGGCCCTGGGTGGGATACTGCTACCACAGCAGCCACAGCAGCTGTCTGGGGCCTGGTCTGCTGACTATGCACATCCTCACAGTGGCACCGGGTCCCTTCCCTCTGTGAAAGGGAGATGGTTGTGCCTCCCCACCCCTGCCCCCGGGAGAGTTTGTAAAGATTCTGTCTGACACAGAATTGGCAGGCATCCGCTCATGGTTATTGAACCCTGTGGTAGCTTGATGATATACAGACTGTCTTCTTTAATCCTTAATTCTGCAGATAGGAAGAATTATTTTCGACATTTAGAGGGGCAAGTAGGGGTGCCAAGAGGGCCCTGAAAGGTTGCTGGGAGGCGCGCAAGAGCTGGCAGTGGTGATGTGTGTTACACCCCCTCTGCCACCTCCCCCAGGTACCGGGAACGTCAACATCGAGGAAGCAGAGAAGCTGCTGAAGCCCTACCTGCATCGATACCCCAAGGTGAGTCCCCCTCCGCCAAGCCCTGTCAGCCCAGAAGCACCCGTGGGCCCCTGCAGATCCACATGCATGTCGTTGCAGGGGGCCATCTTCCTGTTCTTCGCAGGGCGGATTGAAGCCATTAAAGGCAACATTGATGTGGTGAGTAATGGGGTCCTTGAGGTCTCCCAGCCCAGCCAGACATGAGACATACAGAGGCATTTCCAGGGACAGGGCAGATTGGGAGGGAGGTTGCCTTCCCAGAGGGCCAACCTTGGGCCTGTTGCTGGCCCATCTGAGATTCTGAGTTTTTGGTCAGAAAATGAAAGAACAGGACACAAAGCTGTAGGGATGACAGGCATTGGAAGGTGTTAATATTATAGTGATACAATGTCTATGCCTCAGAGCAAACTCCAAGGTTCTAACAGTTTCCATGGGGTTCTTGGCTAATATGTTCTGCTAGGGCCAGCTGTAGGTTCCAGAATTCCACACTGTAATCTGCTGGTGGCCTTGGCTTAATGCACTACCTGGGTCTTGCACAGGCCTGGCCCACTGTGAAGTAGAAGGTGTGGAGTTTGCAGAAGATGCCAGAGGTGGGCAGGGGTGGGCAGGCACCAGGCTGACCTGCAGGTGCCCACAGGCCATCCGGAGGTTCGAGGAGTGCTGCGAGGCCCAGCAGCACTGGAAGCAGTTCCACCACATGTGCTACTGGGAGCTGATGTGGTGCTTCACCTACAAGGGCCAGTGGAAGGTGGCCTACTTCTATGCCGACCTACTCAGCAAGGAGAACTCCTGGTCCAAGGTGGGCTGATACTACATGTCGGGAGCTGGAGGGCCAGGGATGATCCGACTGTCCATGAGCCCCACAGCCAGCAGCCACACAGATGTGCTTGCTAGAACCATACATTCTTGTAGGGCTCAGGGTTGGAAGGACCTAATAGCCACGAGGAGCAGAGAAAACGTGAGAGAGAGAGAGAGAGGGAGAGAGAGAGAGAGAGAGAGAGAGAGAGAGAGAGAGAGAGAGAGACTATGTGTGTGTCCATTTGGTTGTGGATACAACCAGGGGCTTGTGCACGCTCAGCTTGCACTCTACCACTGAGCTACATCCTCAGAATTAGGCCAGTTGCAATGTTCACTCCTAAGGAATAGAAACATGGCTTTCGTGTCTTGGAAGTGCTCTCCAGTAGAACTCTCTGCTGTTGTGGAAATGTTCTATTTTCATACCTTCGTAATATGGCCACGATCACCCACATGTACATATTGAGCCTTTGAAATGTGAAACTGAGAAGTTGATTTTTGTAGTAGTAGTAGTAGTAGTAGAGATTGAACCTAGGGCTTTCACACTAAGCTGTGTTGCTAGACCATTTTTTATTTTGAGACAGGATCTGACTAGTTGCCAAGGCTGGGCTTGAACTTGTGAACATCCCACCTTAGTCTTCTGCAGTGCTGGGATTACACGTGTGTGCCTCCTAGGACTGGTGAAAGTTTTAAATTTTATTTAATTTCAATTAATTAAACTTTAAATGTAAATGGTACATAGTGCTAGTGGCCATTGTATTGGGCTATGTAGCTTTAAAACACAAAAGTTTCATTGGCTCCTATTACTGAAAATTCTGGGTAAATCTGACTTCAGGTAGGACTGGATCCAGGAATTCAAGTTATATTGTCTGGGTGTAGTCATACATCAATGCCTGGAACAGAGGGTGGGAACATTGCTCTTGCACTGAGAATAGGAGAGGGGTGGTTTTCAGGAGAAAAGTGAGATAAATTGAGAAGTGTTGTGTGTGTGTGTGTGTGTGTGTGTGTGTGTGTGTGTGTAGTGATTACAGATAAGCATGTTGGCAAAACAAAGCAAAACAGATGCCCACCTACCGCAGAGGAAACTTACCACAGCAAATGTTGATAGAAGTCTTAGCTATTTTCTTCATAGCAATAGCACAGAACTCAACCAAGAAGCTTAGAATTACCCAGCACATCAGAGCGCATCCAGTCTAGCTCATAGCATGTGCCTCGACTTCGTCGCTTGCCTGTAGCGCGTGTTGCTCATCAGTCCTGCCTCTCTCCTGTGATCCTGGCTATAACCTCAGAATCTTTTTCTGCAGAGCATCCCAGGGAGCCATTAGAACTGATCTGCACTGACACGTCAGGACCTAGCTGTCTTCTACGGCTGCTCCTGCTTCTTGACCCTGCCATACCTCTGCATGACAGTCCTGATTTTTTAGTGCCCTCGCCTGGGGACTAAGCTGAAAGAGGAAATTCTGGAGCAGAAGGGTCCTAGGAGGGAACCGGCTCTTTTTGTCTAGCAATTGCCATTCCCTCTCTGCACACCCGGGGAGGCAGAAATCACCATCTCCGCTGAGCACATGGGACTCCAAGACTAGGAGGGCTTCTGACTTCCTGGTCCACATAGCTGGTGGCAATAGACCCCCGGCTTAAAGACACTTCTCTGAGATTCAGAGGCCTCTGTTTGTCCCTTGTTGCTCCAGTCCGCCCAAGGCGGTGGCTGCCCTGAGGCCACCTTGCTCCTGAAGGCCCAGCCAAGGGCACATACCTGCACTTCCACTGCCCACTCCCAACGGAAGCAAAGCCCTGGGGAAACTTTTGGTGCTTAGATAGAGTATTGAAGCTTCCTGTGCAGGGAGGTGGCAGCTGGGCCCACCCACAGAGAGGGGAGTGTGGGGCCTCCACACAGCTGCTCTGAGGAGCGGTGCGAGAGCCAGGCTGCCCGGTGGTCAGGGCAGCTGGCTGTGAGAACCAGCCAGGTCCCCCGCTTGCTGTGTGACTTCGGGGGCCGTTAGCCCTCTGGATCTGCGACTCTTCTCTCGGAATTTAAAAAACAGGGTTTTAACAGCCTGAGTTCTCGGGCTTGTCTTCTCCTAATCTCCACACTTGACTTCCACAGCCTCTCTGCACTTCCAACTCCAGGGGGTTGTCCCACGGCCATTGGCCCATGGCCACCCTTCTGTCAGGTCTCTGTCTGAACTCTTCAGAGTTGGCCCTGTAGCCTTAGAGCTTCCCCAGGGCTTGCTGCTTACAGTTGAGACGGTCAGAAACTCAGTGGAGACACCTGAGTGCTCAGTGCTGTAACAGGGACACCCTAGGTGGGAGCCTAGAGGCAGACCCAGCCGGGAGGACAGAGAACGCCTTGGGAGGAGCTGGGAGCTTAGCTCAGTGGTTAGAGTGCTTGCTCAGCAAGCACAAGACCCTAGGTTCACTTTCCCCAGCACCACATAAGCTGGGTGTGGGGGTGCACGCCTGTAATCCCAGCACTTGGGAGGCTGAGGCAGGAGGATTACCTGATTTTGAGGCCAGTGTGGGTTACATAGTGAGTTTAGGATCAGCCTGGACTACAGAGTGATCCTTTGTCTCAGAGATAGAAAAAGAAAAAAGAAAAATTAACTGAATGAATGTAGTAGCACATGCCTGCAATCCTGGCACTAGGGCAGCTGAAGCAGGAGTATTGCCATGAATCTGAGGCCAGCCAGCCTGGGCTAGCTACACGGTGAGTTTAGAGCTAACCTGGGATATGGAGCTAGACCTTGTGTAAAAAAAAAAAATGAGTGAGAAACCACCACAAGTTTTGTGAGGGGAGAATTCTCATTACACCCCATGAAGACCAGCATTTCTTCACACTATGAAGGAGGGACTGATTGAGATACTGAGCTGTAATATGGGCGGCTTGCAGGTGGAGGCCGTCTTCCGCCTCCTCCAGTGAGTAGACTCCCGGATGTCCTGCTCTCCTTCCTTCTCCACCCCTGTATTTCTTGTTTGGCCACTGACTGGCGCTTTCCTTGGCAGCAGTCCCAGGACGCGGGGCTGTGGCTCAAGGCTCAGCCACATGAGGGCAGCACAGAGCCAAGCACCTCTGGAACTTGAGGGGAAGGCTTGGAACCTCAGGACCAATGCCCCCGGCTGTCTCCAGCTGTGTACAGCACACGTAGGCAGTGTGTAATGTGTAAAAGGGGTGAAGCCACGGAAGTGAGCCGGATTCTGGGCAGGTGCTGCTCCTAATAGCTGTCCCTTCCTTAATTTTTTTTTTTTTTTTTTTTTTGAGACAGGCTCTATAGCACAGGCTGGTCCTGAACTCACAGCAATCGTTTCATCTCATCCTCCCTGAGTGCTGGGATTACAGCTGAATGCTGAGATTATAGGCATTTGCCACCATGCCCAGTTTATGTGGTGCTGGGTAATAATAACTCAGGTACTTAGCCACTGAGCCATTCCTCCAGCCCCGTCCCTTCCTCTTTGGGGGTTAACTGAATCTAGCAGTCAAAGTCCAGGGTACACTCCCTGCTCTGTATGCCCCTGTAGCTCTGGGTTCACAGGAAGCAGAGGTTCAGATTTCTCTTTGGGATTGTCTTTGGAATGAGTGACATGAAAAGTGCCTGTGCAGCTGGTTGTAGCGTTGCAGGCCTGTAATGCTAGCTGTGGGTGTAGTGTGCGGGCCTGTAATTCTAGCGCTCTGGGAGACCTAGCAAGTTTGAGCCTGGGTAACTTAGTGAGGCCCTGTCTGAAAAATAAAAGATCGAAATCCAGATTTGGTAGTACAGGCGTGTAATCCCAATACTTGGGAGACTGAGGCAGGAGGATTGCCATGAGTTTGAGGCCAGCTGGCGCTACATAGTGAGTTCTGGCCCAGCCTGGACTGCAGAGTGAGATCCTGTCCCGCTCCCCATACCCTGCTCAAAAGAAAAAAATCAAAAAAGGCTGGACATGTAGTTCAAAATGAATGCCCTGGGTTCAATCCCCAGTACTGCACCATACATACATGCATACATATGTGTAGATAAAATGAGGTACCAACACTCGTCATTTCTACCCAGACAGCGTGACAGCCTGGCCTCGCCCCTTTATGCAGCACATGCTGTACTGCACACATCCTACTCGCTGGCTTTGCGTCAGCCACTTCGTAGCTGGACGACGCTCCCCGAGTGGGTCTTCCTGCTGCCCTTCAAGGGTTCGTGCTGCAGTCACCACTACCAGGAACCTTGACGCGCTTGCCGTCCTCGTCTCCATTGCAGCCTTCGGTCCCTGCCCACCTGCTAGTTGCTTGAGTCCTCTCCACGGCTTCAGGGTGGAGGGGCGGTGGCCTTGACAGGGCCACCCTCTCCCTGGGGTGGGGATAATGTTAGGCTCTTTGCTGGGCAGCAGAGAGGTCGGGATGAGGTGTCGGTGCCAGGCTGGGCAGTCGGGGCTGTACTGACGGGAGGGCCGCTGACACGTGACTGTTGCTGTGTCTCTCACAGGCCACCTACATCTACATGAAGGCTTCCTACCTCAGCATGTTCGGGAAAGAGGACTACAAGCCTTTTGGGGATGACGAAGTGGAGTTATTTAGGTGGGCCTCACCACTCCGCCCCTTTTGTAGGACAGACAGCTAGGCTCTGCCCACAGCTACCCAAGCTGGGGGACCAAGGAGGCCAATGGCAGGATGGCTCTGAGGTCCCTGTCCTTGCCCTGTGCCTGTCATCACCTCCTGTCACCCACGGATGCTGCGGACCCTGGTGGCCAGAGGTTTTCATTCACAAAGGTGGTTCTGTTAGCACCAGTCCCCTCAGCCTCTTTTATCCCATTAATGTAGGGGAGATGTGGGCACTGAGGCCAGAGTGGGGAAGGTCCTTCCGTTCAGCTGTTAACCTGATGCACTCCGGGAAGCGCAGCAGAAGCGCAGAGCTGGAGTCACCAGCAGAACGAAATCAGCCTGTGCCATTTCCTGCTGTGCCAGCATGGACCATTGTGGCAGGGATGTTTTGTAACCACTAGATGATGTATCTAAAGAGCCTGGCACAGGACCTGGAAGCTCACAAGCTGCCCATCAAGGGGTGGTGTTTCCATTCCGAACTGTGCCCCCTGTTCGCCTCCCGGGAAGGGTCGCAGGGGGCAGAGAGCAGAGCTCAGCTGTGGCCAGCTGAGGAGGGAGCTGGAGCCTTCCTCCAGTCGTGGTGAGGCTGGTGAATCCCAGGTTGCAAACCTGGAGATGGGGCAGTGTGAGCTTCCTGGGCCACTGCTGTCATGCTCTTTGGATGTTGCTCACTTTATGGGGTACCCGGGATCTTGTAGAACTCTTCCAGAAAGCCTGTGAGAGCGGGTGTTACTAACAGCATTTTAGAGATAAGAAAATTGCAGCCCAGAGAATTTCCACACTGAAAAAGCAGTCAAGAAATTCGGGGTGGCCTCACCCCTAGCTACGGCTGTTTCCTGAGCTGAGCAGCTCAGGACCGAGGTCACAACCACAGCAGTGAGGATGGCAGGCGGGAGGATGGCTGCAGTTGGTGGGCGAGGCTCTAGGCTCGGCTCGCCGACTGGAGTTAATGAAGGGTTGGAGCTGCGCTGCCTGTGTGGGTCCCACCCTTTCTGTGGGTGTTGGTTTCCCCTGCAAAACTGGGATTAAGCTTCTGTTGGGCTCTTTCAGGAAGTGGGGCCTGGCGAGGGGGAGAGATAAGTAGGAGGTAGGAGGCAGGGTAGGCCTCGGAGACTTTGGTACTTTTTTTTTTTTTTTTTGAGACAGGGTCTTGCACTTTAGTCCAGACTGGTCCTAAACTCACTTTGTAGCCCAGGCTGGTCTCAAATACACAGCAATCCTCCTGTTCCAGTCTCCCAAGTGCTAAAATTACTGGCCTGGGCCACCACGCCTAGCTTGTGCGGCATTTGGGGACTTAGACCCAGGCTTTGCGCTTCCTAAAGCACATTAACTGCCAAGCCCTCAGCCGACTGCCTATGTTCTCGTCTCTGCCAGCTCTGGACCGCGGGGCCTCCCCCCTTGCTTAACCAAAGGAAGTGGCCAGGTCACAGGGCAGGGCCTGCGAAATTAAGATGGCAGCCGCAGTCTGTTTCATACCCAGGAGGCTCATACCCTGCTGTACAGATGGAGAAATGGAGGCCCAAAGACGAGCAAGGCAGAGGCAGGTGGGCTTGGGACCCTCAGTTCTCACTTGCTTTGTCTTACGTTCTCCACATCTTCGTCTTTTTCCCAGAGCCGTGCCAGGCCTAAAGCTCAAGATTGCTGGGAAATCTCTGCCCACGGAGAAGTTTGCCATCCGGAAGTCCAGGCGCTACCTCTCCCCCAACCCCATCTCACTGCCAGTCCCTGCTCTGGTGGGTAGCAAGTCTTGACTGGCCCATGAGTCGGGGACTAGGTTAGAGCCACCGCACTGAGGGGAAAGACATTGCGTCTTGGGGCCTGGAGAGGTTGCCACAGCTCACAGGGGGCACAGAGGAGGTGACCCCAGCCCTGCCTGAGAAAGGGTGGGTCCTGGACGTAGACCGGGAGCCTGCAGGTGCCCCGAGGAGGAAAGAGAGGAAAGAGCAGCCGTCCCAGACAGGCAGGGGCATCACTGGACTACATGTGTTCCCAAACTATCCATTCCAGTGTTGTGACATGATCGTAATTGTTGTTTACATTGCCCCCGCCCCAACTAGACCTACCTTTCCTGAGGACTGGAGTCCCAACCTGTGTCATATTCAACTGTGAGCAAAAAAAAATTATGGCTGGGGATTAAGACCTAGTAGAAAAGAGGAACTGACTTGTCACTGCAAGTTGGAAGTCATAATTTAAACTCAGTAGCTTAGCTTCAGAGCCTGTGTTCAGAAACACTGTTACAGTGTTATTCCCAGGCACCATTTGAGCAGATATCAGCTGGGCTTTCGGTCCTGCTGTTCCTCGGGAAGGCAGAGGCAGGTCCCCATCAGAGGGCGTTCTGGCCCTCCCCACCAACCTGCACAGCTGGACACAGGCTGCCACTCCCTCAGTGTGGAATGACCTTGACAATATGAAGCCTTGCTCATAAGGTAGAGCAGCTGGGGGTCAGTGGAGAAGATGTGTTACACACTTTGGAAACTTAAAACTCAATATTTATGTAGAATTTTATTTAGAAATTATATCCTGTATATTTATGAACACATTTTAAAAAAATTTTCAGTTTAAGATGTACAGAAAGGTAACCAGGCTTGGTGGCTTGTGGATGATGTCAGGTATATAACAAGTCCAAGCCTAGACTATATAGTGAGATTATGTCTCAGAAACCAAGTGAATCAAATAAATTCATAAATATGCAATAAAGCTATACTAATAAGTGGGGAAGGGGATACTATAGGACAGGCAAGAGACATTAATACCAAAAATGTAGAGGAGAGTTCCACAAATTGTAACCTGCAAAATACCATTTTTGCAGAAAATACATTTCTATGATTATGTGTACTGGGAAAGATGAGCTTAAACAAAGTTTATGCAGACTTTTTGTTGCCTTTCTTGGCTAATCCACATGCGACTCTAGGAAGAAGCTTAAGGATGTGATATTTTTTCCCCATTTGGGCACCTAGTCTTAAGTTCCTTTTTAATGGGACACTTGCTAACATGGGACCACAGAATAATTTGAGAAATATTGGTCTAAAACTAAATTCCCCTTCCAGAACACAACAATAAGAACCACAGTAATGTCTTTCTAGAACTTTTTACAAGTCATGTTCACATCCATTACCTGGTTTAATCATTTAAGAAATTCTAATCTAGGGCCGGAGGAATAGCTCAGTAGTTAAGGTGCTTGCCTTGCAAGCTGAAGGTCCGGGGTTTGATTCCCCAGCACCACATAAGCCAGGCGTGGTGGTGCACGCTTATGATCCCAGCACTTGGGAGAATTGCCATGTGTTTGAGGTTAGCTTGGACTACAAAGTGAGACCCTGCCTCAAAAAAAGAAACAAAAATTAAACTAATGGAGTTACTCTTAATTAAAATTAACTTAATATTCTGAGCTTCCTGATTGGCAAGAAAATAAAAAAGGAATCAGGATATGTTTTATACTTTTCATGACGGTACCTCAATATTAAAGGATTCAGAATGAGTTTTCATTATTGAGGTTATTCCTTTTGGGGGACACAAAGGACCAGGGGACAAAGTCGACCGTCTCAAAGTGCGTCACTAAATCCTGGTTACCACAGTGTGGGAGGAGGCCCTGCCCACTGGAGCGAGGACTTAACAAAAAGTGTGGGGCGTGGCCTGGTCCTTGAAGAGTGGTCAGAGGACACAAGCCTTGAGCACAAAAGTAGCTGAGAAATGTTGGTGGGTACGAGCAGGAAGGAGGAGATTGGGCCATTGTCAATGCTCACTGGGTAAGGTGGGATCTCAGTAATAAAGAACAGCTTGGACCCTTCTAGAATACCTTTGAGTCTATGGTCTGTGACTCTATAAGCCAGGGTAAGACTAGTCTTAGAAGATTATAGCCAGATGGGCTTTTAGAGATCCTCTGATCCGAGTTGCCTGTTCTACAGATGAGAAAATGGAAGCCCCACTGGGGCAGAACCCTAGGACTGACTTGCCCCACCCCCCACCCTTAGGAAATGATGTACATCTGGAATGGCTACGCTGTGATTGGGAAGCAGCCGGAACTCACGGATGGGATGCTTGAGATTATCACCAAGGCTGAAGAGATGCTGGCAAGGGGCCCAGGTGATTGCACTGGCCCTTGAACCTGCCAGACTAGGTCAGGTCTTTACAGTTGGAAGTTCCCTCTGCCAGAAATGATCCTGATCCTCTTCTCTGCCTCGTAACTGTCCTTCGTCTTCCTGTAGTGCTCTTCAAAGTCAGCTCCGAGCAGCTGTCCCTTGTTCCCTTGGCGAGGCCTCCTCTGGGCTCCCACAGCCCCTGGCCTTCCTTTAGGCAGCCCTGACTCATCATATGGTCATTGTGTCCATGTCTGTCCTCAGATGTGAGCCTTCTGAGGACAGGGACTGCATCTGACTCACCTGTGCCTTGGGCCCCACAGAGAGTAGGGGCTCCTGAGTAGCTGTTTAGATACGAGTGAGCCTGACTTCTTTCTTTGTTCCCCTGTTCTCAGAGAATGAGTACTCAGTGGATGATGAGTGCCTGGTGAAATTGTTGAAAGGCCTCTGTCTCAAATACCTGGGCCGTGTCCAGGAGGCTGAGGAGAATTTCCGGAGCATCTCTGCTAAGTAAGTGCCTCTGGCTCCACTCACTAGGCCTGGGTCTCCTGGGAACAATTTTCAGGTTTCCTCCTTCCTCACATGCACTATAGTAGCTATACCCAGCTGGCCCTCTTCACGCATATATTATTGTCCACTGGGCACCGGTAGTGCTGGCCACAGCTCATTTAGACCTGGCCCCAAATTCCTGGCTAGAGGGTGTTTTCTGTGAACAGTGCTCCCTGGAGTCTGCCGTTCACTGACCATGCCCTTGACTGTGGGGAGTGGTTCTGTTGGAGACAGATAGCTACAGGCAACCCACCCGAGGACACCTGGGCGTTACCATAGGAAAGCAGAGGGAGCAGATGCCCAGAGGAGGCACCTAAACCTAACGGGAGACACCATGGAAGGCTCTCTTAGGCCAACATTTAAATTGGGAAGTTCATCAGCTAGAGAAAGCAACAGTCAATTTTATTTGTTGTTTTTTTCTTTTTCTGGGGGGTGGGGGAGGCGGGGGACAGTCTTTACCCAGCTGGCCTCAAACTCACAGCAGCTCTTCTGCTTCAGTCCCCCAAGTGCTGTGATTAGAGACATATGCCACCACACGAAGCTAACTTTGTGTGGTTCTGGAGATTTGAACCCAGGGCCTTGTGAATACTAGGCAAGTGCTTTAACCACTGAGCTACAACCCTAGCCCATGGAGGGAGTTTTAAGTGGAATAAGCATAGCATATACAAATGCCTGGACACAGGAAAGACACCTGAGGTTAAGGAAGGAGACAGGGATGAGGTCTCTCCCTTCTGGATGAAGCTACAAAGAGAAAGGACTGAAAATGGAATAAGCTCGGCTAGCCTGAGAAGGGCCTGGGTATTCTGCTTTCAAGGCTAACCTTGGTCCTGCAGATGGAAGAGAGCTGGAAAGGACTCTGGGCAGGGCCGGCTTGGGTTTTAAAAGTATGTTTCTGAGGCAGCACAGAGCTTGTGGGAGAGGGGCCTAGATCAGAGACAACAGACTTCCTGGGGTGATAAACCATGCAACCTGGAAAAGAAAGGTTTGGGACTGAGGCAGGGGGATCGGTTAGGGACATGGCAGGAGCCCTCTGTTACCAGGAAGTTTGGGCCCCAGGGTGTGGAACTGGAAGGCTGTACTGTGGCTTCTAGCCTTTTTAAGGCTGCGTGGTGGGACCGTAATCAGAGTGGAAATCAAATCAGGACATCTGCACATGAAGTTCTGGGAAAGCTCCATCAGGGAACCTGGAGGATGTGTAAAGGACAGAGCCAGCAAGCCGTCTCCTGCTCTGTTTCACAGTGAAAAGAAGATTAAATACGACCACTACTTGATCCCGAATGCTCTCCTGGAGCTGGCCCTGCTGTTTATGGAGCAAGACAGAAATGAAGAGGCCATCAAACTCCTGGACTCCGCCAGGTAAGCCTTGCATCCGCTCACTGACCTTTGCTGCTGGGGCTCAGGCGCTGGCTGGGACAGTGAGCGGAGCTGCTGGCAAGGGCAGTGTGACAGTGTAGGCTGCCGCTCCACCTGCTGTGGGAGAGCTTCTTCTCACTCATCAATGAAGAGCTGGGCTCCCAGAGGCAAGGAAACACGTCGCTGAGGGTCACACCGCTGCAGGGCTGCAGCGAGGACCCACGTCTTGTTTTCCTGTCCACGGCTGCTCCTTAATCAGGCCTTTCAAGCTTGGGATCCCAGTAGGACCGAGAGCGGTACCAGGACTGAGGAGGCCACAGTTAATCTTTCCTTTGGGCGGGGCTCAAATCTTTCTTTGGGCATGGCACGGATTTAGGCCTCTAAAAATCTTCCTTAGCTGGGGGTGACATGTGTCACGTAGCTCAAAGAGAAGACAAACCCTCTGGACTGAGCCACTTCATGTGACTGTTTGCTCACTTCTAGGCAAAACTACAAGAATTACTCGATGGAATCGAGGACACACTTCCGAATCCAGGCGGCCACTCTCCAAGCCAAGTCTTCCTTGGAGAATGGCGGCAGATCCATAGTCTCGTCAGTGTCCTTGTAGCTGTGAGCAGCACTCCTGGGCTGGAAGACAGACAGACAGCTGGACAGATCTGGAAACATTTCAAAAGATCCCCTCGGGCTCCAATGGAAGGGCACAAGAGCACCCGTGCAGAAGCCAAGCTGGTGCTTTCACCAGCGTGGCCACAGGTCTTTGTCCTGGCAGAGCAGGTGCAGCCCTCTGCTGTCTTACCACACATACGGGTACTTGTTTTTCACTGTGATGTGTAAGAGAATGTACGGACAGTTTACATTTTCCTGAGAAATACATAGATTGGCTTTTAAAAAAAAATCCAGCAAACCACCTGTAAATCTTTGTTTTCAGCAGTACTGATCTGGAGGGAAAGCCTTTTACGGGGGGGGCCCCGAGGCCAGAGGGCTTTTCAGGCGTCAGCAAGGCCTGCGCTTCTGAGGCTGGATGCAGGGCACTGGGCTGAAGGCCCGGCATGCTCCCAGGGCAGACGCAGCGCACAGCATCTGACTTCTCTGCTTCACTGTTACTAGCTTTCCAATTTAAAAATCCAGCAGGCCTTTGTGTGTGAGAGAGAGATAAAACTTGAGCCCATCTGTAGAAACCCAGCCCCTCCCAGTAGAGAGCCGGGACGCCAGGAGTTGACAGGCCAAAGCCAGGAAGAGGGAGCGGCAGGGGCAAGGTTCCCAGAGGCCAGTCTGTGTCCTTGCCACGCGCCAAACTGAAACCACAGGGAGTACTCTGAAACGTAAAAATGATCTTAACTACATTTCACGGCACACTTACTTCGGCACACTTACTTAACTGACAGCATTTTTTCCTTAGAAACAGCAGTTATTCTTGGCCCATCGTGTATGTTTTAGAATGTGCAGCGAAGAGTAATTTATACCCATAAGAGATCGTGCAACATCTGTTTCAGTAACATATGTGTTGCATGAAATCTTGGGCAGGAAAGTCTCAAGGCCCATGTATGTCTCATTTATGATGTTTAATTTTTTTTAGGTTTGAGAGGTTTCACAAATGAAACCGTTTCCCATCTCTAATTTAAAAAAAAAAATCTGGCAATGATGAGCCTTGTTACCACGAAGCAGCAGCCTGAGCGGGCTGAGCACAGGCTGCCCGTGATCCTTTCGTCACTTCCTGCCCTGACAGTATGCGAACTTGGAACCTCTGGGACTGCTTGAATGAGAACTCAAAGTCAGTGATGAGTGAAGTTTTACTATTTTTTTTAAAAACAAAATGTATGTACCAGGGTTGAACCCACGGCCTCCACGCTGCACTATGTCCACAGTCTTTTTATTTTTTATTTTGAGGGGCGAGGTTCTCACTAAGTTTCCCCGGTGGGGCTTGAACTCGAGATCCTAGGTCTCAGCTGGGACCACAGGTCGGACCACCAGGCCCCACATACCACTCCCAGCTGAGGTCAGCACACTTCAGCCTGTTTCCTTGAAGAGAAAATCATATACACAGTAAAAATAATCATCTCCGAGATGTGTGACTATTTCCATAAGAACTACAGTCATCTTTCCTACCCTTCCAGCATCGCTGCGCGTGCACGTCTGTCCCTAGGGAGCACACTTGGGACTACTTCTGCTGGATCGTGCCCCTCCCGCTTCTTTGTGGCTCTAGAGATTGAACCTTGGGCCTCGCAGCTCTTTATTTTTTTGAGCTAGGTCTAAGTTGCCCAGGATGGCCTCATACCTGCCGTCCTCCCTTCGCTGCCTCCCAAGTTGTTACTACAACTATCCCCAGCCCAGCAAACACTTCTGAGCGACTGTCAGTTAATATGCAAATATAGAAAATATTACATATATATATATATATATAGATATATATATACATATTCAGCCTCTTATCAGTGACAATAAAATCATGGATCTTGAGTAAAGTATATTTACATTAGGAATCCAAAAAAACCCATGAAATCCCCCTCAGACAAGATTGCTGTCAGTACTGAATGTTGTCTTAGTTTAGAAATGCTATGAAAATCTATTTTTGTTTCCTTCTGTCAGAACCAGGCAAAGGTATGCTACTGGAGCAGTTCTTTTTCTTCTCCAAAGCCTGGGCGCCAGACTAAGCTGTAAGCTGCTGGGCAAGATGGGGTGGGAAGGGTGATGATGACAGACAGGCTGAGCGGAGGGCAGTTTCTGGGGCTTCCTACATACCAGAAGGCTGCCAACTTCTGTATCAAAGCCACTCTACATAAAGGATACTGAACACGATTTGTAAAATTACAGTTCACAAAACAAATGACCCGACACTTACTACAGATGCCTTTGTTTTTACTTTAAATTTTCATGTTTCATTGGTTTCCTTGTCAGCATTTGCTGCTGCTGCTGTCCTGCTGGGCTCCACAGATCAGCCTGTCACTTTCGCCTCTGCTGCCTTGGTTGTAGCTCAATGATAAATTAGTGGGTATTGCCTCCTTATCCCACCTGCTGCTTCTGAAATAACCTATGAAAATATGTGCCAGAGAGTGGAAACATTTTCAATGCTACTATAACAAAAAAGAAAAAACTACCACTATATCCTCATGCAGGAGCCTTCAAAGGTCGAAATCCTGCCATGGGCCTCTCAGTGTTTCCAAGTAATTTCTGGGCATTGCTTCCAACACATCTGCCCTAGACAGACAGCTGACTGGGTGACATTTCAATCTTGAAATAGACTGCAATTCCAATCCTAGCTTTCCTACTTTTCAGTGACACTGGGAAAAATCACAAATCCTCCAAAAACTAGTAATTTAGATTAAGGTTCTTTCCTGTTCTGGTCAAGTTTGTTTCTGGGTTTTCATCAGCACAAGGTAAGAGACGTACCTCCCTACCTGTCGGCTTGTCCCCACGCACTCCTTCATTCTAGAAATCAGCAGGTTCCTGAAGTGGGAGTGGAATGGGGAAGGGGGCTCTGGGATAGCCTGGACACCCAGAGAGCAAATTCCCCTCATTCAGGCATGTCCGATTGTGCTGCCACACAAATGGGCCCAGTTGTCAGGGAAGCAGCAACTGTAACAGGACCTGGCAGGACTCTGGTTCCTATCAGCTCTCCCACTCCTTGGCAGGTCTCCCCATTTCCTTATCTCTTGAAGCAGAATGGGAGTGTTTCCAAGACAGTTATCTCCTTCACAGCAAAAAGCCACAACCTGACATCAAAGCTGGGACTCTGAAAGGCCAATGTCAACCCAGAACTTGGCTAATATCCAGGCGGGATATTCCCAGCAACTGAAAAAATGGTACCAGGAGATTTTCAGAAAGTCCCAGCCTGCTGAGTGCCAGACCATTTAATTAAGAAATTGAATCCCTTTTTCTCTGGGAAAAACAAAAAAACAAAAAAACTCATTTACTCGAAGATGGGGAGGCAAGGACAACCTTCTTGTGTGCTTTAATTTTTGTACTGGAGACCAACCTTACGAGCATCCTACCACTGAGATACACTTAGCCCTTTTAACTACTTTGAGACAGCACTTTACTCAATTGCCCAGGTGGGACTCAGACTCGATCCTGGCTCACCCTGTCTGCATGTTAGGACTGCAGGCGTGAACCACTGCACCCAGCTTCCTTGTGTGCTGGAAATATGGAGCCTGATAAGAGTGTCTTTTTTTTTCTTGAGACAGGGTATTGCTCTATAGTTCAGGCTGGCCTTGAGCTGACAGCAAGCCTCCTTTCTCAGCTGCCTAAGTGCTGTGATTACAGGTATATGCCCCACACCAGCTTCAGTGCCTTCACGACAGTTGTTTTCTTGTGTCCTTACCAACAACAGTAATAAATAAGGAAACTGGACTCCAAACTACAGGCAACAGATAGGAATACCTCAGCCCACTCTCAGATGCAGCTTTCCAAGGCAGGAAGATGCCTTTTTATTTGGATTAGCATGACTCCTTTGAAAATGAAAATTATTTTTTAAAATTTGAGACAGGATCTCACTTTGCAGACCAGGTTGACCTCAAACTCACGGTAAGTTTCCTGCCTCAGCCTCACAGGTGTACACTACTACACCTGGCACTTTTTCCTTAATGTGGTGCTGAGGAATTGTACCCAGGGCTCTGAACATGCTCAACAGGCACTGTGTAACTGCTGAACTATACCTCCAACCTCTGAAATCTGGTGCAAAGTAAATTATTAACCAAGATAAGTCCATACACAAGAGCCTCATTTGGAAGGAAAATCTATGTGTAAATGAACTATCTACCAATTGCTTACTATTGAGAAAAAGTAACCCCCTGGGAAGACACACGATTGCTACAGGTCTCCCATGACTGCTAGAAACTGCCACTGAGTCAGAGACACCACAGCTAACATCTCATAAATGACTGGGTTGTACTGTTTTCTTTCACATTAAACAAACACCTCCGGATATCAGGCATCATACACTGTGGGCAAAATAGTATTAGGTCACTTTGCTAAATGCTGGTTAGTCATCCTACAGCTAGATGTAAGTTATGCTGAATCTTGAGCAACTGTTAAGAGGTACTGATCATGACCAGTAGAAATTCTTGGTGGGAAACACAGGGAATATGTTTGTTTGCAATGGTTCCCCTGGGCACCTGGCATGGTGATGTAGGAAAAAGGTGTGGAGAAGCTGCCCTCTACCTATCCCCCACTGAATAGGTGCTCCAAGGCACCCACTCAGTTCAGTCAACTACTTGAGAGATGGGAAATAAAGCCTGCGGAGACAGCAGAGCCTCGGGCCTTAACAGACTTTGCAGTGGCAACCTATGTGTGACAAGTTAGTTCTAAGGCAGTTAATAGTCGAGAGACTGACATACTGGGAGATGCATGATGCTAAAGGGCACTTTTTTCATTTAAGCACTTACGAATTCCACAGGCCCAAAGTGATCATGGGCCAGTTGCCCCTCCCCACCCCCCAGGATTGAACCTAAAATCTCACGCATGCTGTGGAAAACTCTACTGCTGAGTTACACATGTAACCCCACTGTCTTTAGTTTCTTGTCAGTGAGAGTCAATACCCAGCATCCACAACTCGAGGAGGAAATTTGTTGTGGTGTATAGTTTCAGGTATCAGTCTGTTCATGGGTGGGTGGGTGAAAAATGGTGAATCCCATCTTGGGGCTGCAGCCAGAGCCAGTGCTCAAGGAGAGAGATCCTCCAAGCAGAATGCCAGCACAGAGGACAGTCTGAGAGGAAGGGTAGAACCAGCATTCACCCCTCCAGGTCACGTCCAAGCATCCACCCCTTCCAGCCAAACCCTACCTCCCAAGAGTACATAGTATCCATAGGAGCATGAAGTTTTTGGGGGGACACTCCAGATCCAAACCATGACACCTACCAACCCGGTTTTCATTCCTGGGCTACAGCTGACTTACTCCAATTATCTCTGGAAAAGTTTGTCAGTCAGCACATCCTTGTGAGAAAAGGCTGGCTTGCCAAAAAAATTCAATTTTTAAGTGCTACCAACTACACGAAGTAGAGGACAAAAGGAAGATGGACTTAAAGCTTAGTTAAGCCAATCACAGGTCCAGCTACTCACAAGAGTGAGGCAAGAAAATTTCTAGTTTAAAACCAGCCTGGGTAATTCAGCAAGACCCAGCGCGTGCGCACACACTCACACACTGACCATTGTTTCATAAAGCTGCTTAGTTAAAAAAAAAAAAAATCACAAAGCTCAGCCCCTAATAAATTGAAAAGGTAAAATTTACTGGCCTATACACATGTTGGGTTTGCCTGTGGGAAACCAGCTCTACAGCCCCCATTACGGCTTTTCTCTCTTTTTGAGACAGGGTCTCACTCTAGCTCAGGCTGGTCCTGAACTTACTATGGAGCCCAGGCTGGCATTGGATTACAGGTGTGCCTGGCTTACGTGGTGCTGGGGAATCAAATGGGCACATGGCGCTTGACGTAGCACTTGCTAGGCAAGTGCTCTAACCTCCAGCCCCAAGGCTTCATCTCTTTGAACTGGCTATTTCATGTGGCGGGATATATGGCATTCAAGCTACGTGTCCTCACCTTTTTTTCCAGAGAAGGACAACCAATCTGGCCTGACTCAAATGTTCATTTCTTGGCAAATAGTTCAAGATGCTGCCCCCATACTGGCAGCATTGAGCACTATCTGGGAACGTAAAACTGTAGGGTAGGAGCCAACCAGTGTTGTAACTAGCATTCCAGATGAATCTGATGCATACTAAGGCTGCAGAACCACCGCTGTAGGAGAAGGAAGCACTGCAATTGTCCTGTCTTGTGCCATATGCTACACAGGGGTTATTACCTATAAGATGGGGCACTGGGCATATTAAAACACTGTAAGCTCACTTTCAGGTCCCTTCTCTCAGGAACATGAGTTAACACATTCCCAAGGAAAGGGGAAATGGGGCCAAGGGTGTGTGGCTGAGGCACTGGCTAGAGGCAAGCTTACCAGAAAGCTACCTCCCAGAGTTATGCTTTTGTCCTTTTCCTTGTCACGTGCAAACTTGCTTATGAGATCTCTATAATCAATGGAGATATGTCTAGAATGGCAGCTCCCTCTCCTCTAGACTTGCTCAGATTCCTAAGGACTGCATTTTCTTATTCACTTAGTAAATACTGGTACTTACCTACTGACCTGCTCCTGGGTAATTTATTCTGGTAAGAAAGACACTCAAGTAAAGAACTAGAGTCATGGAGTAAAGAAAGGGGTTACGTCTGATCTAGAAGCCAGCTTGCAGGGCAGAAACTATTTAGTGCAAGAAGACTTGATAGAGTAAGAGCTTGGCATTTTATGCGAGACAGGGTCTTGCTCTGTATTAAACTATGCAGCCCAGGCTGGTCTAGAACTCACAGCAATCATCCTGCCTCAGCCTCCTGTGACTAATGGAGGGCACCACCACACCCAGCTATTACGTGGTAGGGCCTTGCGCTTTCTAGGTAGGCAGAGCTCCAATCACGGAGCTATGTCCCCAGCCCTAGCTTGGCAATTTACAAAACACAAAAGGACAACCCATGAACCTAGAAGGTAAAAGTTCCAATCTACTCAAAACTGTTTTAGTCGCTATATGAAGAATGAATTATACAGTGTTGACCATGGAAGCTGACCTCCAGCAACAATGCTTCCTGTTTATCTGAATTAGGGAAAATACTACATCTTCCCTTCACCAACTACTAGATTCAGGAGGAGAAGAGAATGCTTTCAATATGCTAAGTGACAATCACCTACTACTAAAACTCAGCACGAACTGGCATTTCATGTTCTTTGCTCTTCACAGGAAGTCAGAAACCCAGCTATCAAAAGATACAAATATGAACATTTCTTACTTCAAAGGAATCTTCAAAGCACTTAACTGAAAGTTTAAGAAAGAATTCTGAGAGGACTGGCATAAAAGCCCATCCAAAACTGCCTTGTTTGAGCAGTGCCACCTCAGAACCAGAAGAATGCCGGAGGATGATTCCCTCATGTCACTTAGTGAGAGTCATTTGCAGGGTAAGCAGCACCAAATAGTTTATAAACACAACAGCATCACAAAACTGTAGCTTATATAATCTGCTTGCTGAGTTCGACTGCCTCATGGGTGGAGGATTACTATTCCATCCTCATTCAAAGCTAAAGGACCGACTGGCTCTACGGCTAGGATTGGCTAGGATGGAGACTGCTCCTGTGCCTCTTGGAGAGTATGGGAAGCCCACCCCCAAGTTGGTCTGAGAGCAGAGGCCAAGCTGCCCCAGTTACAGAATGCTGAGAACTTGCTTTTGGTCCTAAATGCCTGGATTAGCCACTGCAGTTGCCCCATGTGCTTTACATAGCCAGCCAAATCTCTTCACATGCATTCAGAACCATGTTTTGCCCAGACTTTTAGAGCAATCTTTTACTTATTTACATGTTCTCAGAGCTAAAAAAAAAAAAAAAAAACTGAGCCTAGAAACACGGTTATAGAAAGGGTTCAAAGTACAAGTGCTTCCTTCCACTGATCACAGCCAGTTTGAAAGGCCTAAAATGTGTTCCTTATTGATAATGTTCCTTCACTGACACCAAAAGAAACACCAACCATCTGTGGACAGCACCCAAAGTAAATGTCCTGCTGAACAGTAACTTTTCGAGACTTAGATATAATGAGAAATTCTTTCCATGCTCCTTTAAAAACCTTATATGAAAAGCTGGGCATGTGGCACATGCCTGCAATCCCAGCACTTGAGAAGCTGAGGCAGGAGGACTGTTCTGAGTTCTAGGCCAGCCTGGGTTCCATAGTGAGTTCAGGACCAGCCTGTACTATAGAGCAATATCCAGCCTCAAAAACAAAACAAAACAAAACAAAACCTTATATGATAAAATAATAAATGATTTTTAGTTAATAACATCAGATGCATCCAGTTATTGCCCTGAGCTAGTACATACAGTTTGTTGTATAAATAAAATAGATGATTACATTGTTCAAATAATTTCAATATTTCTTTTGTAAGATTTCCAATAATAGGTAAATATACTTACCTAGGTTTTCCATATCCACGTCACCCAAGATGGAAGCGTCCTTCATATAGGTTTATTTTTTAGATGAATCTTTTAGCTTGTTAAGTAGTCATATTCAACGCTCCCTTATAAGTTATCAGTAATTTCAATTAACTAAAGAAGAAAACTGAGTTTTTCAGGATATTAGAAAATGAAGAGGTATTAAGAAACAAAAGAAGCAGTAAGGACCAATACTTTAAAAACTCTTCTCTGGGGGCTGGAGGAACCAACCACTCGGTGGTTAAAGCGCTTCCCTAGCAAGTGCTACGTCAAGTGCTAAGTACCCCAGTTCAATTCCCCAGGACCACATAAGCCAGACATGGTGGCACATGTCTGTAATCCTAGCACTTGGAGGCTGAGGCAGGAGGACTGCCCAGCCTGGGCTACAGAGCCAGACCCTGCCTCAAAAATAAATAAATAAAAATAAAAACTCCTCTGACTCCAAACAGTCAAAGAGCAGATGATATACAAATTCATGTAAGTAAACTTAATGAGAGCTACTAGCCAAAGCCAATTTTTCTCATGTACATTAATTCCAAAATTAAAGTGTGTGTACATGCTTTTTTTTTTTTTTTTTTTTTTTTAAAGACAGGGCCAGGGCTGGAGGAACAGCACTACAACTACAAGGCCCTGTGTTCAACTCCCCAGCACCACATAAACTGGGTGTGGTGGCCCATGCAAGTAATCATCAGCACTTGGGAGGCGGAAGGACTGCTGTGAGTTCAAGGCCAGTCTGGACTCCATGGTCAGTTCAGGATCAGAGAGACCCTGTCTCTAAAAAACAAGAACCGGGCCTCTTGTTAATATGGGATGGCTCTGACCTCACTGTGTAGATACCAGGCTGGTCTCAATCTGGTGGTACTCCTTCCTGCACATCCTTAGTGTTGTCATTTACAGGCATAGAGTCTTTTTAAAAAGACTCAAAAAGTAATTACTCAAGGTTATTACCTCGGGTAAAATGTATTTACTTGCACGCAGTAGATTCAAGAAATGGTTGCTGCATATTGTTTCTGTAAACAGTATACGCCAAATCATCTATATTTAAAATTATCCTTAAGATACTTACCTTTAAAAAAAAAAAACCTACTTTCCATCTCAGGACCTCAGGCAGCTGTTTTTGAATATTAAGTGTTACTCCTTTTTACATATGCATGCTTCCTTATCAAGAGGCGGGGGATGCAGAGAAGCCCCATGCTCAGTATGCTGGGAACTCACACAGCTTCGTATCTCAAGGGAGACAATAATAGTGGGGATTGAATCTTAACAGAACTGAACAGTAAGTACCTGAAAGTATTTTAACTTACTGGATTCTACATTTAAAAGAACAGATTCTTCTTTTTTCCTGGTTAGACTTTCAGAAATTTCAAACCCCCCCAGCCAGGCTTGAACACATTTCGCCCATATCTTAATAGGTTCCACCTATTATTCGGTTTTAGAAACCTACAGCTTCTAAAATCTAAGTATATGATTAGATGATAGTACATGACAAGCAACAAAAAAAAAATACTCCCTGGAGCAACCCACTTGGGATCCCCTCCTCTTTTACCCCTTAATCCTTTGTTTCCAAGTAAAGATCTGTTCTACTTAAAAAAAAAAAAAAAAAAGTACATATGACTTTTTTTCCCCCTAAAAGATAGATCTCTGGGGAAATACTCTTGCAATCAACTCTAACTTCAGCCTTTCACAGCAGCATTGTAACTTTGACTTTATTCGACAACTCAGGAAAGGCCAAAATTGATAATTCTTAACATACTATGTGGAGAACAAAGTTAAATCACAAAGTGCCCAAAAAGCATTCTGTTCAAATACTGGTTCTTTCACTAGTACTGCCAAACCTTTGTGAAAGAATCCCTGTAACGAAGACTAACTATAACACAGAACATGATTTTTAAAAAATCATTTACCAATTTTTGACAATATAGGGAAAAAATACTTGACACAGATACCATGTTTAAGTATAAAAAACAAGAATAAAAAAGTAATCATCACTGAAAATATTGCACAACTTCAGCTGTTTCCTCCAAATCCGCTTTATGTAACTGGGTGGGTATAAATTAATGAACAGAAATTTAAGCAAGGTACAGGTAACAATTTAACAGAACTTGATAATGTAATTTCTTTACATTTTTCTCAGCTTTATCTTTGAGTTTTTCCATCATGGGGCTCATATGGAAATTAACCAACAAACGAATAATACAGCTGTCAAATAAGTACTCATGACATACAAAACTCTCCTGTAATGAAATCATGAAGAACTTTCAAGAAACTTGCGTTTTGTATGTAGAAAAGTGTTAGAGTCAAATATTCAACTCAATATAAAATAAGAAACATATGATTTGTTTGTTAGGTGGAAATTGCTTCTCCTTTTGCTAATAAATGATTTTTACCTGTAATATCACTGAGCTGAACAAAGAAATAACCTTTGGGTACACAAGGAAAAATAAACACATGCCAAGTGGAAAAAACAGCACTACTACATCTTTACTAGACCATCTCTACCTCTAACACTTCATAAGCTTAGAGATTTAGAGTATTCTTATATTAATTCCAAAAAAATTAAAGGAGAAATTCCTGTTTTTTGAGATCACAACTCATGTGATAATACAAACTCTGCATTTGTGTGTAAAACATGAAACACATTTACCTTCATTCTCCCTGCTTAGTCTTATCAGTCACCTAGCAGGACTTCACTGATATTTTCCAAGAGACAAAGACTGAGATGTATTTTTGCAACTTCAATAAACCTCATCACAATAATAATGAGAGATGCAGTATCCTTTTGCTATGGTTCAAGACAACAAGGAAGGGTAATAGGAAAGAGAATAAATCAAAATCGTTACAACCGAGAAGGTACTTCTCTTTAATTCTCACTATGGTACCACCATCATTTTTACATAAACATGGAGGCATAATTCAACCTCAAGAAATCAGAACTCTTAATATTTAAATTTTATTTTGACTTTCAATCATTACTCTATTAACGACCAAGGGAATTAGATAGAACACATAGGAAAGGGTAATATTAAACCCATTTTGCTAGAGTTGGTTTTTTGACACATTAACTCATTTTTTATAGAAAAGGGATAGTGCATCTCAGTTTGCTTACGAGCTAGGAGATCACTTTCAATTCGGCCATTTCCTAACTGCAAACAGAATGTAGCACTTACAAGAGCTTATAAATAAACTGGTTTTCAAGCATAGAGCCAGCCCCAACGATAATAATACACTATTTTAAAAGACCTAAGGCAATGAATTCCATTTCCAATGGAAAAAAAGAACTGTGCAAACAAGCTTAAAACTACTTTTTTTGTGCCAGTGTTATAAAATGTAGCTTTTAATAAAACCTTGACCCAAATGCCAGCGACTTCAGAAAAGAATTTGGGTGGAGGGGAGAATAATCTTATTTAGGAAAAATAACCACTATCTTTTTCCTAATCTTTGACACACACAACTTAAACATACACTGCTGTAACACTTACACAATTCCTATGTACTGGAGCAATAACAAGATCTAAATACAAGTATATTTTTAAACACTGGGTCAAGGCTTTACATAAAAATACCATCCTACTTTTCCCCCTAAGTTTCTAAAATATCACATACTTTCCTCAACATCGGCAGCCATCCAGGAATTTTTAGGAAATTTTTGTGCATGATCTTAATTCCTAATCCCTGGCTCTTTGGGCTCAGTGACAAAAGATCAAAACCACCAAAAAATGATGGTTCACTTGAAGTCAGACAAGAGACCCTGGCTCAATTAGTCTCATAGGATGAAAGCAGTGCTGCATCAACTGGCTCCATGCAGGACGGGCACGTGAAGGATCTCATCAACCAGTCATCTATACAGTCCAGATGATAGATGTGCATGCACGGCAGAAATCGGATCGGGTCCCCATACACAAAGTCCATCATACAGATCACACACCTGTGGAAGTGAGAAATCAGAAGGCATTTTTAGGTAAGTGGCCTACCCATAATTCTCAAAGATGGTGTTAATATGAATGATATATTAGACTGGTTTGCCTTGTCACCTCATTAAAATAGCATTCAAACTGAATTTTTTTTCAAATGTATGTTTATCCATCTGTATTATTTCAATCTCCTGGGAATCTGCTGGGCCTAAGAGCAATCAGCAGAGCAAAGAGTAATGGCCCACATTAGGATCAAATCTATGGCTGTTTGTAAAACACTGACAAGGGCTGGAGGAATGGCACAGTGATTAAAGTGCTTGCCTAGCTAAAGCGTAAGGCCATGATTTCGATTTCTCAGCACCACATAAAGCCAGGTGTGGTGGTGCACATCTGTAATCACCATCACTTCGGGGGAGGCTTAAGCGGAAGAACTGCTGTGAGTCCAAGTCCAGCCCAAGCTAACTAGTAGTGAGTTCAGGGCCAGACTGGGCTACAGAGCAAGACCTTACCTCCAAAAAAAAAAAAAAAAAAAAAAGTGTAAGAATACTGATACACCATAGGAGGCATCTGCAAGAGAATGTGATGGTTAAGTAAGAAGGTATCAGCTCAACTTTGTTTCTTTGTACCGAGTTCCTAATGTAATCCTGGAGTAAATATGATTTTCATTTTAATAATTGTATTTGAAAACAGAATCACTGATTTCAGCTTACTCACTGGGCTGTTTAAACTAAATCTTCATTAACTGAGTTCTGATTCACTCTACATTTTACAGGTTTGAGAATTACCTCGATTCTGCAGTATTTCAGAAGTACCAGCATTAAATGGTGGGTACAGTCCCTAACATTAGCATAGTCAATTAGATTATGCCTGTGCTGGTGAGGCTGTTCTCAATTTAAAGGGAGAATGGATCTGTCATTATAGATTCTCATAGACAATGAAAAGCCACAGGGACAAAAATTACCCACAAGTAAAATTCATCTTCACCTCATCAGGCTTAATAAAATTATCTCAAAGTTAAATAGATTTCTCTCATATCACTAAAAACTCCGTTTTAATGACAGCATAACATGGTACAGTATTTTTGCTTCACGACTCACTTATCTATACCTGTTTCTCCTCCTACACATTTCTCATCTCACACAAGACTACGATGGCTACTTGCGCATGAAGCTTCAGTATGGTATGTGGTACGTATTTTGGGACAGATGCCAAGGACTATTGTCAGAAAGAAAACTGCTGAACTACATTCCATAACATGGCCACCAGCAATGTTGGTCCTAGTTCACAGTCAAATAAGTGAATGTTTTACCTACCATCAATTGTCATTCAAATGGACAAGCATTACATAACGTTCAGAATTCACACATACCACTGCTTAACAATTCTTACGCAAAAATTCTTGTTCACTGCTGCATTTAAACATTCTCTTATGTTTACAGAGGTGTTCTAGTATAGTCAACGTCACAGACCTCTAAAGTGCAAAAAAAAATTAACAACCCCAAATTTTTCTAAAGCTAATGTTTGGACACAGATTTCTGAAATGTATATACATTTATTAAAACTTACTCTCGGATCTTTTTTTCTGATCCATCTCTTCCAGGGTCATAAACTCCTTTAGGCAGATGCTGTATAAGGCCTATTCTTTGAGCTATTCTAATTTGTTCCTCTTCAGTCAGCTGAGTTGCTAGCCGAGTCTGGCTAGGTGTTGGATGATAGACTGGAACTGGAACCTGTTCCTACATGTGAAAAAGACAAAAAGAGGCGATTATTTAAAAACCTATTTTCTATTATTAATTTTTGTCAGAGGTGAGAGGAAAAGGGCTCTCCAAATGTGTAGAAGGTATGAGTTTGTTTACTTTAGCTTCTGAAATCTCCCTTTTCTCTCTCAGATACTGACCTTCTTTAAAAGGATATGACCATAAGCCTGAAAAAAAAAGATTAACTGAAATATATCCCCATATTTCAGACCACAAAATCCAGACATATTTATTCCTAATACACCAAACGTGGTACTATAATTGTTGCTCACCTGTCTTAATTTCATTATCTTCTAGAATTAAGAACCATAAAAAGATCAAATGCATCTGTAATTTTTTCCTGTAAAATATTCTATTACTGCTAGAAAAATAAAAAACTTCAAACATGGCTTCTCTTTTTCTATTAGAACTTCGGTGGACTACTTCGGGGTAGTTCTAACTTTAAGACTGGAGGAAGGTCAGACAAAAGTTTTTAATATAGTAGAAGACAGTCTCGCTTATGCTAACTAAAAGATAGCAGTTTTATTTCTTTAAACACACAATTCTAATCCAATGAGTTTTAAAGCAACAGAGGGCAATAGGCATAGCTCAATGGGATGTATAAGGTTCTGATTTGATCCCCAGTGCTACAGGAAAAGAAGAAAAAAGCCTAAAAGCAAAAAAAATAATTTTGTTCAAAGTAACTATTTAAAGTCACTATTTTTTCTTTAAAAATTATTTTGCTTTAATGTAATGACGATATTTAAAACTCAGCTACTTTTGGAGTTGAAGAACAATAAAGTGGCAGGAGTGCTTGCCCAGCAAGCAGTCAGCCCCGGGTTCCACTCCCTAGCACCATATAAGCTGGCGTAGTGGTGCATATCTGTAATACCAGCACTGGGGAGGCTGAGGCAGGAAGATTTCCATGGGTTCGAGGCCAGCCTAGGCTACCTAGTGAATTTAGAAAGCCCTGGACTATAGAATAAGACCCTATCTCAAAGAAAAGTTAAAGGAACCCTCTAGAACCTCTCTGGAATCTTCAAATTCCAGTCTACAATCAACTTTTCAGAAAGCATAGGACTAATTAATATCTCCTCCGTATACTGTTAAAGGTGGATATGCCCTTACCACTTCTCATCTGACATGCTTAACTTTAAATTTTAGTTTCTATCATACTTGTTTAAAAATAGCTTGATATAAGTGGGCTGTCAATTGTTCAGTTAACTGGAGAGTTACAGATTGTTTTCTAGGTAGCATATGGAATCTTGGCTTCAGTTACTGGTTAGAAGATACCGAATGGGAGATGAGACAGGGATATAAAAATCTACCACTCCCTAATTGCTCACGGTGTCTGAAATCTTTGTATAAACAATGATTTATGCTGAAAGCCTGCTTTCCTTCTGGAAGTTTGAACCTTTTTTTTTTAATGTGATAAGGAAGTGTGTGTGTATTCAAAGCCTCTGATGAGCATTTTTAGTAGACAACCCAGCATACATAAGGTCACATGTGTGCCACTCATATACTTCACATGTGGTCACAGTATCCTTATGAGTAAGCTAAAAAACAGCCCTTGCAAGCTTATGCCTGGTTTCCTCTAGACCTGAATCTATCTCTGCACCTTTTCCCTGTGCTAATTTTTTTTTTTTTTTTTGGCTGTAACATCAAAGCTGTTAAATACAATAATGTTGAATCCTACAGGTCTTCCTGTTGGGTTATCGAACACTGGTCTTGGGGATCCCCAATGCCTATTATATGGTTTGCTCCTGTTTTTTATGTATACAGCTGTGTTTCACTGTCACATGAAAACAAGTAAAAAACTAAAAGCTTTGATTAGCATATATTCTATAGCCTAAGTGTTGAACTGGTGATAAAAGGTATACAAACACAGCTCACTGAAAATGTTTAGAGTGAAGGAAGGCTCTTCCTTCTTCCTGTTTAAACCTTTTGCATATTGATTAGAAATGTTCTCTTACCGCACATGAACTCCTGGGCTCAATCCCCTCCACTTGGCAGGGTGGGGTGGAGTGCTGGGGATCTGACTCAGGCTTTGAACCTTCTAGGAAAGTACTCTATCACTGAGCTGTATGTATCTCCAGCTCACACATGGTTTTAAATTTGTTAACAGTTGTTATTCATCATCTTGATTTATTTATTTTTTTAGACAGGGTCTCACTCTGTATTCCAGGCTGGCCCTGGACTCATGACAATCCTATTTCAGCCTCCTGAGTGCTAGGATTACAGGCATGTGCCACCACACCCAGCTTGTGTGGTACTGGGGAATCAAGTCAGATACTTAGCGTTTGCTAGACAAGTGCTTTAACCTCTGAGCCATTCCTCCAGCCCAGGAACAGCATATTTAAAGTTTCCTCAAGAATCTAGTATTTTGAGGACTGCAGAATAACAGGTTAGAGCCTTTGCCTAGCAAGCTCAAGGTCTTGAGTTCAACTTTCCAGCACTCAGGAGTCTGAGACAGAGGACTGCCACGGATACAAGGCATACATAGTAGCGTAGTAAGTGCAGGAACATCATTTGGACAGTATGAGACCTGGCCTCATAAAAAAAGAAACTAGTATTTGAGCAATTAATATATAATAAGGAAAAGTACCTATGAGAAGAGACAGTTATTAGTTAAACTGTATTCTCAGACAACTTTCATGCTGAAGTTCTGATCCTTATTATCTGAGAATGTGACTGAATGTGGAGCTAGACTTCTTTAAGGAATGATTAAGGTAAAATGTAATCTATATGGTGAGACTTGACCAGTGTCCTTAAAAGAGATCAGCACAGGGGCTGGCAGAATGGCTCAGTGGTTAAAGCGCTTGCCAGAGCTAGGTACCCAAGTTCATTCCCCAGCACCACATAAGCTGGGCGTATGCCACCAATTTAGTAGTCGGGAGGCTGAGGCAGGAGGATTGCCATGACTCCCAAGGCCAGCTGGGACTCCATAGTGAGTTCAAGACCAGCCTGGGCTAGAGAGTGAGACCCTGTCACAAAAAACAGCACATGTACAACGCAAAGATGAGCAATCATGTAACGATACAAGACAGTTATTTACAAGCGTTGTTAAGAGGCTTCAGAAGATATCAAACAGCTTGGCCTTGGATTTTGATTTCTAGAACTGAGAAAATAAATTTCCTATTGCTCTTGAATCACCTAATTTGTGACAGTAAACTATTATAATCTTAGTTAATGTCCTTTATTCCTTCAAGAAATATAAATGGAGTTCATATTCAAATCTAGGCCTAAGTAAGTTAGAATTTCTGCTTTATTATTATGCCACCTATATGATATAAAAAGCAGTTAAACAAGCTTAAGAAAAGAGACATATTAACAAAGGTATAAATGGATCAATCTCTGGATCACTGGGAAGACATCACATTCATGTAATTTCAGCTATATATTTTAATTAACAACCTTGGTCTAAAATTTCTTGGGGAGTCTATATAACCCTTCTACTTCTCAGGCTACTTCTCAGGCTAATCTACTTCTAGTCCTTAAATATATTTGTCAGGTCTCTACCCTGATCTTTCCCCTTGGCCCTATATTCCTCACCTAATAGCTAGGTCCATGTTAACAGCTAAAACTATCTAGATATAAAAAATTTACAAACTTATTTTAAGCCTCATTTTTAAACCCCAGGCTCTACCTGACGGTTCCAATTTCATGTTTCAGGAGAACTTCATGCTCAACATGTTCAAAATAAAATGAATTCTCCACCCAAAATATGATCTCTTAGGGTACGGGTCCCCAAACCCTGGGGCCATGGATGGTACCAGTATTTAGCCTTGGAAGGACTGGACCCTTGGGACAGATGAGAAGTGACCAGGATATGGACAAGGACCAAAGCTCTGCCTCATCAGCATGCTCCTATTAGGTTCTAATGGCTGAGGCAAGAAAGTGCTGTGATTTCTTAGGCCAGACTGAACCATAGAGGGAGGGCCTATTTCAAAAAAGGATTTAAGTTGTTGTATCTATAGTTTCTACTATATTTTTTATCTGGGAAGTCTCAGACAATGGCATCTAAGTGTACTTCACACACAGCAGCATCTGGTGGCTGGCCTTCAAAACCCAACACTTATTTTAGGCTGGTGTGGCTCACCCATTACTTTATTTTTAAGCCTCTGCCTGTGCCAGTTGTGGTAAGCTGACCAAGTAACCTTAGCTAAGAAGAGGGCTGGGAAGACCCTATTAAGACACAGTAGAAGACCCTACAACTGCCAACAAAAAGAAAGCTGAATTTAAAAGAAAATACCGAATCATACTTAAATTAAGCCTTCAGTGCAATGAGAGATTCTCTAAGCCTGCTTTGTATAAATGTGAACATCTATTTAACAAAGCCATGAGAACATCCAAATTGCTTCGCCACATGGCAAGCACGCTGACTTAAAAAAACAAACAAAACAATACAAAAAACAAAAACGGGCTGGAGGAATACCAGCGGCTAGAGTGCTTGCCTAGCTGGTGCAAGGCCCTGAGTTCAATGCCTGAGCACCATATAAACTGGGCAGGGTATGGTGGTACATGCCTGTAATCCCAGCACTCTGGAGGCTGAGGCAGGAGGACTGCCATGAGTCCAAGGCCAGCCTGGGCTACATATTAATTAAGTTCAGGACCAGCCTGGGCTACAGAACAAGATCCTGGAGAGAGAGAGAGAGAGAGAGAGAGAGAGAGCGAGGCAGAAGCAATTATTGATGGCCACTTTATCAAATCCGTCTGTAATAATAGCACCACTTTTAGTTACTAACTGTTTTGCTAATGCTAAGTGCTTTGAATTTCTGGAAGAGGTTGGAGGTCAAAAGGTGGTACATGTTCCTCTTTCAGCTAGCATTGTAACTAGACAAACAGATGAAATACAGTGTGTATCAAGGACAGCTGTTAGAACCCAGGAGTCACCACACTATATGCTCCAGGTGAACAAATCCACCGATGTTAACAAGGCAACGATGGTTGTTTTTGTGCAATACATTTTTCAAGAGGCTGTGCATGTTATGTGTGCTTCTGTAACCAACCAACATCACAGCTGCAGAACTACTTAAGTCTTTGAATGATTACATGTTAAGAAAACTGAACTGTAAGATGGGTGTAGTGGTGCACGCCTCTAATCCCAGCACTTGGGAGGCTGAGGCAAGAGGACTACCGTGAGTCTGAGGCCAGTGTGTACTCCACAGTGAGTTCAGGACCAGTCTGGCTACAAAGTAAGTAAGTAAAAAAGAAAGAGAGAGAGAGAGAGAAAGGAAGGAAGGAAGGAAGGAAGGAAGGAAGGAAGGAAGGAAAGAAGGAAGGAAGAAAAAGCAGCCCTGAACTGGTCATTTTTTGTCTGTGTATGCATAGACAGAGTAGATGCCATGCCTGGATGTATTTCTGGTCTCACCACTTGGTTCAAGGATATCACTTCTGAAAGTGAGCCCAACCACTATGTCATCTATAGAGAAATGTTGGCTACTCGAACAATGCTACCTGAACTTAACAATTTTTTTGCAGATGTGATTAAAATTACCCATCACATTAAAGCACATGTCCTTATCTCGTATTTGGACAGTCCTGTGAGCAGATGGATTCAGAGCACACGTCTTTTATATATAAGTGGCTTTTATGTATGAGATGGCTTTCTAAAGGTAGATCACTGACCAGAGTTTGAGTTATAGAAGCACTCCAGAGATTTCTTGTAGAAAAACAATCACCAATGACATGACTTGATTATAAAAAACTGTAAAACATTTCAGTTGTTTGCTCATATATCAGACACCATCTATAATAATGCTGTCATGAATACATTATGCCTTAACTTTACTGGGTTTATAAATCAAGAAAGATCAGAACAAAAATATAAAACATGTAAACCTGAAAGGTACTCCACTGAAAGCTGGATTCAATCTAGGGAGCACAATAAAATTTAAGAAACTAAAAAATGCAGTGGAGAAATGTCCAATAATGTGCTGAGGCTGGAATAGTACAAGTCTGGTTTGCAGCAAAGGAAAAATAAAGTCACTGCTAAAGAATGCAGCATGTCACCAAAAGCTGTATCTTTTCATCCAGTAAGAAACAAGAGCCAACTTTTCTGAATTTTCTCCCTACAGACTTACAAGCGGCTGCTGGCACCACCCCCTCCCCAGCTGCAGCCTCCTACTGGGAAATGTTTTCTCTGAATTTTGCCAGACTTACACATAAGGCCAAGAAAAGGAAAATTTTAAACAGTTGGCCTCAATGTGTATTTTAGTTTTGATGTTCCATTAATCTTGACCATAATAAGAGAACTCCAAAACCTAGAAATTATATGGAGAGGTTATATATATTATAGCCCCTGAATAATCACACACATACAAAAAATAAAATCCAGGCTAATCTACTGAAAAGTGATATAATTTTATTTTTATAACAAAATCTACACACCAGTGTGGTCCCCATGTTTGAAACAGATCACTGCTTTCAAGGAGTGGGTTGAGGGTTTTTTTTTTTCCCCTGATCTTCTGTGATTCTGGAGATCCATCTAACCCATGACCTTCCAGCTGAGTTATATCCCTAGTTGCCTTTTAGCTTTAATTTTGAGACAGAGTGTCACTAAGTTGCCTAAGCTGGACTTGAGCTTGGGATTTTCCGGCCTCAGCCACCTAGAGTGTGCTGGGCTTACAAGCCTACCACCAGACCCATACTGTCCGCTTTTCTTTTTTAAAGAATTTAAAAGTTGGTTTATTTTAATTAAATATTCACTACATACTTAACACACAGCATTTTTTACAGTATTTTAATTGGGAGAGAAGTGTTAGGCATTATCACCACAGGCATTCAGGATGAGCAAGTCATTAAATTATTAATAAGTTCTTCTAAAGCTTTAAGAAATCTAAAACTGAGGTTGCATTCTGAGCATAGGTGCCAGTTATCTTTACTGAACACCCAACCACAGTCTAGGCAAAGTTTTAGGTCAGACACAGGGAACATTTGATCCACGGTCCATATATATGGCCCATAAGTTTTGTTTGACTTGGACAAAACCTTACCAAAGACCAGCAGTTTTAGAGACTGCATTAATTGTTTTAAAGATACAACTGGCTAATTTTTTAAGTTGATAATTTACATCGCATGTGAATTATGTCATAAATACCCAAACAGCTGTTGGCAGAAAAAATGTTCTTCACCTCTGTTCCACCACCACTTCTGAAAGAAGATACAGTAGTAACCAAGACAGATAAAGTTCCTGCCATCATGAAACTTGAACACCCTTTAGAAGGGTAGAGAAGACAGTAAACAAATTAAAGAGTATTTACCTCACTTGCAGCCCATTCTATCCCTAAAATGTCCACAACCTGACAGCTTCTCTTTTAGTCAACCTATAGGCTGGCTAAAATTTAATAATATTTCTCTTGGTTGAAGATGGGTTAACCAATTTGATTTACTTTTTTCCTCAGTAATTAAAATTGGAAAAGAAAACTGAAGTAACTGACTTCAAAGACTGTGAAAAGCTGCCCAATAAAAGACATGTACAAAATGAGATCAAGAGGAAAATAATGAGATTAAAGACAGGTTAAGACGCAAAACTGGGCTAGAGGAATGGCACAGTGATTAAAGCACTTGCCTGGAGTTCAATTTCCCAGCACCACATAAAGCTGGGTGTGGTGGTGCACACCTGTAATCCCAGCACTCAAGAGGCTGAGGCAGGAGGACTACCATGAGTTCAAAGCTAGCTTGGGCTACATAGCGAGTTAAGGAACAGCCTGGGCTACTGAGTGAGACCTTGTCTCAAAAAAGAAAGAAAGGAAGAAAAAAAAAAGAAAGAAAAAAGAATGCAATGCAAAGCAAATATTTTGATGAGAACGCACAAAAAAAGAAAAACAAAAGAAAAGCCCCCTGAGAAGTTAAGAGACATACGAGAATGACTACAGTGGTTTCTGGTCATTTTCCTGATTCTAATTCACATGTATATTATTAAATAAATCAGCTGGACAAGATGGTGGCTGAGTAAGAGCCCTGCTTGATGGCTCCTAGCAGGCTCATCCAAAAAAGTTGAGACAGTTTAAAAGCAAAAACATAAACAAAAAAAGATGCTACCTGCTCAACTTAGAAAGAAGAAGGCTCCAGGAATTAAAGGGAGGCCACAGGAAGGGTGGAAACTCCAAAATGTGCCAGAGGCTTTAGAACACACTAGTGTGGGAAGCCGCCCCAACCTGCCTGGGAAGAACTGTGACCAGGAGTGAACAGCTGGCATGCACAGACAAAAAATCATGAGAAGAAAAGGCAATAGGACACATGCATAAACACCTTGACTCTCTAGAAGCTAATATATCACAACAGGCCTTGAAATACTGGAACTTACAGCAAAGAAAAGTGAAACACAAAAAAATCAGTTCGAACAAGACATACTTAAACATGACAAATAAATCATGAATTTAAAGAGGAATTCACTAAAAAAATGGTCTTAATGTATAGAAAGTTCACTGAGTTTATAGAAGACACAAATGTTGGCAGAGGCAAAGAAAGAAATGCAAGATACCAAGGAATATTTTGACAAAGAAGTGGAAAATACGAAAAGAAATCAATAGCTGAAATTCAGGATACAAAAAATTCATTTGAAAAGTTGGAAGCTGGCTCAAGTACTGTGAACACAGAGTACCAGACTCTGAACACAGGGTTGACGAATTAAATGCTGCAATCAGTAAGCCAGGGTTGGTGGCAAGTGCCTGTAATCCCAGCACTGGGAGGTTGAAGCAGGAGACTGATGTGAGTTCAAGGCTGGCCTGGGTTATCCGCTGAGTTCAGGACTAGCCCTGACTACAGAGCAAGATCCTGTCTCAATCAGCCAATCAATGCATGCTGCAATCTGGGACGACTCCAAAACAAAAAGTGAGCAAGGTAGCTGATGGAGGACTGAAAGAGAAACAATCTCAGACTTTAGGGGTATCAAAGAAAGAGAAGATAGAACCAAAATATTAAGCATTTATTCAATGAAATCAAGACAACATTTCCTAAACCTAGGAAAGAAAATACTATTCAGATATAAGAACCTCATAGAACACCAAATAATTTTAACCAGAAAAAAAATCTTACTGCGATACATCATAATCAAAACCTCAGAAATCAACACAAAGAAAGGATATTAACAACAATAAGAGAAAAACATTTTCAACCACACAAGCCCAACCAAGTAATTGCAGATATCTCAATGCAAACCTTAAAGGCCAGGAGAGCCTGGAAAGAAATCTTCCAAGCTTTACAAGAACGCAAACATCAACCCAGGTTATTGAATCCAGCAAAATTATCCCTGAAAAATGAAGAAGTAAGACTTTTTCACTATAAAGACATTCTATAGAAATTTATAACTAGACTAGCACTTCAGAAAACACTTGAAGGAATATTAGAGTCAGAGAGAAAAGCAGCACCAAAGAACTTGAGGAAAGAAAATACCGAAAGGGAAGGAATAATTTAAAAAGGAAAAACAAAGAACCAACCCTAAAAAACCAAGACAATGACACGATTCAGTAAAAATCTTATAATACTTGCTCTCAATGCTAATTGCCTTAACTCACCAATCAAGGGTAAAGACTGGCAGACTGGATCAAAACCGAAAACAAACCATTTGTTGCTTGCAAGAAACACAAATTTCATCCATAATCCATGAAAAAATGTTCAGCATCTTAGCCTAAGAGAAATGCAAATGAAAACAACACTGAAATTCCATCTAACTCTAGTGAGAATGGCTGGTATCAACAACTCAAAAAACAGGGTTGGAGACATAGATCAGTGGTTAGAATACCTGCCTAGCAAGCACAAAGCCCTGGGTTCAATTTCCAGCACCAATAAGCAGGTGCCTGTAATCAATCCCAGTACCCAAGAGGCTGATGCAGATGGATTACCTTCAGTTTGAGGCCAGCCTGGTCCATATATATAGTGAGTTCAGGACCAGCCCTACACTATTGAACAAGGCAAGGGTCGTGAGAGAAAGGGAATCCTTCTACATAGCTGGTAGGGCAGTAAACTGGTACAACCATTTTGAAAAGCACAATGGAGATTCCACAAAAAACTAAAAATAGACACTCTACTGAGCTTGCGTGTGCTTGCAAGTGGTCAGACCCCATGGCTTCCCTCTGCACCTCCAGGCCACCAAGTTCAACCCTGACTTCGTGGTGTGAATGATACCGAAAGTGGAGGGGGCTTCTGAGGCAGCTGATACCATGTGCCTGGTGCAGGCGCCGAGAGAGCCAACTGAGGGGTATGAGCGCAATGAGACCTTTGTGAGGAAGATGTACCATGTGCTGCTGGAGGTGGAGGTGCTGGAGAGCACCCCGCAGTGCCTTAAATCTGGATGTCTATTTCCCATCAGCTCCGTGATCCAACATGCTGCTAAGCAATGAGTAGAGACCTAACTACCCGGCACGGGGTGGACACGATTGTGGCTGTGTTTACATTTGTTGACTGACGTTCCACTTACTTTTTCCGATGTAGCCCCAAACCTCAGCCAAACGATACACTGAACCCAAGAGTGTTCTTGAGCTCCGTAGTATTTTTTTCTTATTAATGGTTCAAAACCAAATAAAGCAAACTGAAAATAGATGCTCCATTTCTCCAGTTGAACTAGCTATACCTCTCCTGAGCATCTTCATCTTCTCAAGGAGTTACAAAGCAAGAACCTGTCTCAAGAATAAAGTGAAAGTTGTTGAAAAAAATTTTTAAAAGTCATCATACAAGAGTAATACATGCATACCCATGTTTATAGCAATGCAACTTATGTCCATAAACAGATGAATGGGTAAAGATGATGTGGTATATTTACACTACTCTGCCATAAAGACAAATGCGAATCATTTGTAGGAAAACGGATATACCTTGAGACCATTATGTTAGTGAAATGAATCAGACATAGGTTAAATATTGCATGGTTTCTCTTAATATAAGAAAAACACACCATAAAAAGAGTAGGATTTGGAAGAAAGGAAGATGAGAGACTGTGAAGAAGGAAAGGGAATGTGGTGGGGTGTTAAGGGAATGGAAAGGGGAAGGGAAGTAAAACTGATCAATATAAATACCTAATTACACCCATTTCTTAAGCTGATTGCTAAGTATCAAAAATCCACGCTAATGAAAGAATAAATCAGAATTTAACTAAAAGAAGTGTCTCCTAAACATTACCACCATTCCCTTCTCTAAATTAAACTATCTTTCCTTTTTTCTTTTTGGGGGTGCGAGGCACTAGGCATAGACCTGTGCTTGCTAGGTAGGCGCTCTGACACTAAACTACACATCTCCTGAGACCCCAACTCATTTTTAGCCTTTGAGATAGGGTCTTACTAAATTGTCCAGAATGTCCTTGAGTTTTTAATACTCCTGCTTCGAACTCCTGAATAGCTATGATTACATGATGTTCCAACACATCCAGCTAGAGTTTCAGAACATTTTCATCCCTACTAAAAGAAATCACACGCTTATGAGTAGCCACTTTTCACTTCTCCCCACACTCCACAGGCCTAGACCATCACTAATCTGCCTTCTGTCTTACAGATCTGCTTGTTCGGACACTACATGTGAATGGAATCACAGAAATATGTGCGCTTTTGGGACTGCACATTCACTTAGCATGTTTTCAAAGCTCACTCATGCTCTAGCATGCATTAGAACCACATCCCCTTCTGTTGCTGAATATTCTATCATACGAATATGGCCTTTTATGTAGCCACAGATAAACATGAGTGTTTCCACTTTTGGCTATTATGAATAGTTTTACAAAAACTCAAAGGCCTGTGTACAAATGTTTCATTTCTCTTGCATATACACCTAGAAGCAAAACTGTTCAACATTTTTTTAATGGCTCTAGAGAATGAAATCAGTGACACATGGCAGGTAAGTGCAGTACCACTGAGTTGTTATATACTCAGCCCTTTTTTATTCCGAAAGTCTCACTACATTGCCTAGGCTGGCCTTGAACCTGAAAATCTCCCTCCAGAATAGCTGGGATTACAGGTGTGGGCCACAGCACCCATTATATTCAACCTCTGGAAGAATTGCTAAATTGTATTCCAAAGAACTTGCACCATCTTGCATTCCCACCAGAGACGTACAAGAGTTTTAATTTCTCTACATCACTGCCAAACTTACCTGTCATTTTAAATTTTAGCCATCCTGGTGCTGGGGTCATAGTCCTGTGGTTAATGTGCTTGCCCAACAAGACCTGGCACCGGGTTCGATTTCCCAGCACCACATGCGCTAGCCATGGTAGCAAATCCTTGTAATCCCAGCACTCAGGAGGTTGGAGGACTGCCATGAATTTGAGGCCACTTTGGGCTATCTATATAAATGACCTCAGGAACAGCCTTGACTATACAGCAAGACCCTGCTCCCCCATCGCCACCCCCCCCCCAAAAAAAAACCTTTTCCTAAAGCTAACCTACGTATGAAATGGTACCTTACTGTAGTTATGAAGTGGTATCTCATTTAGTTTGATGTGGATTTCCCTGGTAACAACTGATGTTACGCAACTCTTGACATCTTTGCTGTCCGCTGCAAAAACTAAGTTTAGAGCTTGTTTTACAGCCAGACATTTCTCGGCATAGTGGCAAACATCTGTAATCTCAATGCTCTGGAAAACTGAGACAGGAGGATCCCAAGTCTGAGCCCAGTCAAGGCAACTCTGATGATCCTCTCTCAATAAAAATAACAATGGAATGAAAATAGGAAAAGAAACAGAAAAAAATGAAAAGTGTGGTGGTACACATCTGTAATCCTGGCACTCTAGGAGGCTGAGGCCAGAAGACTGAAATTCAAGCCATCTGGGAAACTGAGTGAGACTGTCTCAAAATAAAAAATAAAACAAGGCTTAGGGATGTAGCTTGGTGCAAAGGCCATGGATTTAACATCCAGTTCTGTGAAAAACAAATATAGTTTTCAAAAAAAGGCCAGTGGTATAACTCAGTGTAAAGACCACAAATTTAACACTCAGTACTGAAACACAGTCTCTCTCTCTCTCTCTCCTCCTTTCTAAAGATTTCACTTTTTCTTTTTTTGGTAGTATTGGGAATTTAAACCCAGGGTCTTCTCAATAAGCAGTTCCCCAACCTTTGTTTTTTAATTTTTAAGACACAGTCTCACTAAGTTGCAGAGGCAGGACTGAAACTTGTGGCCCTACTGCTTCAGCCCTGCAGGATACTTGGGACTGCAGGCAGGCAGCACCACCCTCAAGTTTTAACTTTCTTGATGATGAACTCAGAGCCTCATACATATAGGCAAGCAGTCTACATTTAAGCTATAACCTCATCTTCTGAAACATGTTTCTAATTTTGATGATACCAACTTATTTTTTGGTCATTTGTGCTGTCAGGATCATATGTAAGGTTTTGTTTGAGAATCTCATCCTGTATTTTTCTAAGGGTTTTATAGCTTTAGCTCTTATACTGAGGTAATGGACTAAGGGTCTATGAGTTAATATTTGTGGGGCCCAGCTTCACTTTGTATGTGGATATGCAGGTGTCCTGGTACTATTCACTGGAAACTGTTTTGAAATAAAACTTAAAATTCAGTAGGAATTTTTCCTAGAACCACAGTGAAATATTTTAGGTTGAGGTTAAATGAACAGTGATCTTAGATGTTCACCTGAAGCTAACCAAGTTCTCCTGAGGACACCTAAAATTGGGCCAACTAAGTAGGTTTTCTTACACTTTTAATCAGCTGCTGCATCTTCTAAACAGGTGGTTCCTATTTTCCAATGCACTATTCAAAGATTACGCACTGGACTGTACTCTCAGCAGTATATTTACAGGGGCTGGAGGAATGGCAACAGCGGTTAAAGCACTTGCCTAGCAAACTCAAGGCCCCAGTGCCAAGCGTGGTGGCACACACCTGTATTCCTGGCACTCAGGAGGCTGAGACAGGATTGTCATGAGTTCAAAGCCAGTCTGGACTACAGGGTGAGACCCTCTCTCCAAAAAAAAAAAAAGGATAATCATAATCAGTATTTTTCTAGTACGTGATTCAGATTATACCAAGTATCAGCATCTGTAAGTTCAGAAGTGGAAAAGAGTTCAGTTCTGCTTTGACATTTTTCTGGGGCTGGATGAATAGCACAGAGGTTAGACTGCTGGAATAGCAGTTGCAAGGCCCTGGGTTTGACTTCCCAGCACCACATAAACAGGACGTGGTGGTACATGCCTGAATCCCAACAATTGAGATACTGAGGCAGGAGGATCACCATGAGTTGAGTTCAAGACCTGCCTGAACTACAGAAGGCAACCCTGTCTCAAAAAGTCATGGGATTGTAGCTCACTGCAAAAGCCCTGGGCTCAATTTCCAGAGTCAAAACCAAAACAAAGCAAAACAAAAACACTATAACCTACTGTGGATTGCAATATAACTTTTTAGAGTCACAAATTATACTTAGAAAATATAATGAAATATAATAATATACAATAAAGTAATGATCACTAATGTTTTATGAACAGTTTTTTGTGTGTATGCACACACTCACAGGACTTACTGGGACCTGACCCAGGGCCTTTCCACCAAGCTACATCCCCACCCTTATTTTTCCCCATTTTTTATTGACACAGGATCTTGGCAAAAGTGCAAGGCCCTGAGTTTGACTCTCCAGCACCACAAAAGCCATGCCTGTAATTCCAACAGTTAGGAGCCTGAGGCAGCAGCACTGCCATGGGTTCCAGGACAGCCTGGACTACAAGAGCAGAACTCTATCTCAAAAAAAAAAAAAAAAAAAAAAAAAAAAAAAAAAAAAAAAAAAAAAAAAAAAAAAAAAAAAAAAAAAAAAAGAAAGAAAAAGAAAAGAAAGAAAAAGAAAAAATTGCCCCAGCTGTGTGGGTCTTAAACTTGAGACTTTACTGTCTCTACCACCTGAAATGCTGAGTGACATGACTGGCTAATAAAGTTAACTCTTAAATGACAAATTACTTAATTTGTTTTCATTTTTACAAATTGAACTATAGTGTAAAATGAGCTGTCAAAAAGTTTGAAAGCCTAATCTAGGCAATTTGAGATGCTGCTCTCACTTTTCTTGTGATTAAGATAAAAACAAAACCTTCCCATATCTAAGAAATTATCCTGTAAGTTCATTTTCAACATATTTCATTTTTAAATGGCTGCATTTCGTGCCACTTCATAATAAGGTCTCAGTTTACCTTATAATGCTGCAGCAGAAAAATTCAACTGAATCCCTCTGCCATGCACCAATCACTGCTATGGCTCAAGCTCCCAAAGGTTCTGCGGTTTTTGGTAGTACTGATAAAAACTCAAGACCTGTAACTCAGAGACTGCTCCTTGGAGATTTGTAACCTTTTTTGTGACGGTAATCTCTGGCAGTCTGATGACAGCTTACTTTTTCTTACTTTCTTTCTTTTTTTTTTTTTTTTTAAGACAGGGTTTAGCTCTGTAGCTCAGGTTGGTCCTGAACTCTCTCTATGTCACTATGTAGCCAAGACTGGCCTTGGACTTACAGCAATCCTCTTGCCTCAGCCTCAAGTGCTGGTATTATAGGCATGCACGACTCTGCCCTGGAGAACTGAGCTCAGGGCCTTGAACTCACAGCCTTTAACTGCTCTGCCACTCACTCAGTCCCTGGATAGGTTTTTTGAATGAACAAAATGAGATTGCTAACAAAATTCATTGCATTTGATGCAGTTCTATCAGACTCTACAAGGCTCTGTGGCCCTCAATTTTAGTACACCCCAGTCCTAAAAAATTAGATTTCTTTTCCTTTTCTTTTTGAGACAGGGTCTGGCTCTGTAGCCCATGCTGATCCTGAACTCATTATGGAGCTAGGCTAGCCTTGGACTTGGCAATCCTCCTGCGTTAGCCTCCCAGAGTGCTGGGATTGATTGTAGGCCTGAGCCTCCATGCCCAGCTTTATGCGGTGCTGGGGAATGCGCCCAGGGTCTTGCGCTTGCTAGGCAAGCTCTTTAACCACTGTGCCATTCCTCTAGCCCTAAAGCTCAGATTTGTAATAAAGTTTTTCTTTTTCTTTCTTTTCTTTTGCAGCACTACAGATTGAACTTAGGATCTTCACACTGAGTTTTACCTCCAATCTTGCTTTTTTTTTTTCTTTAAATTTTAAGATGGCGTCTAACTAAGTTGCCCAGGCTGGCTTCAAATTTGTGATCTTCCTGTCTCAGGATCTCAAAAAGCTGGGATTACAGATATGTTGTCATTGTGCCCAGGAAGAACTGAAATTGTAATACGGGAGAAAGTTAGGTCATATATAAAAATAAGCCTTCTTGAAAACTAATTGCAAAAACAGTTTCCAGAAAATGAAAGAGTGGAGAAGGTGAGGCATACTTAAAGAGAAAACATGGATAAGCTAACTTCAACATTAAAGGCAACTCTCTCAAACTGATGTTATTTTATTTACTCCAGCAAAGTTGTGCCAATCCTAAAAAAGATTATTTTACTCAGAAGAGAAAAAGGTATTCAAATCCCAAAATAATTTACTCAAAGTGGTTATGTTGCTTTATTCATAGCCACAGCCTCCAGGACCTCTCTATTGGCCATTGTGGGGCCAGGAGTGTAATTCAGCAGTTAAAGTGCTAGCCTAGCAAACAGAAGGCCCTGGGTTTGGTTCCCCAGAACCACATAAACTGGGTATAATGGCCTACACCTACAATCCCGGCACTCAGAAGAGTGAGGCAGAAAAATGTCATTGAGTTCAAGGACAGCCTCGACTACAGATCAAGAACTGGTTTTGAAAAAGTCATTTCTATTGGCAACTGCTAAGCCAAGCTTAATCATCTGTGTTCTCTAATATGCAAAATACGAGAAGTATGAGAGGTGAAAAATCATGTGCAATGATTCAAAAAGCAGCTGGTCACGGTGGCATATACTGGAAATCTTACCACTCTGGGACACTGAAGAGGAGGAGCACAAGCTTGAGCCATGTGACAATTTAGCAACCTAGCAAGACCCTATCCCAAAATCAAAAAGAACTGCAGATGCACAGGTCCTGGATTCAGTGTCCATTACCACAAAAATAAACAAAAAAATTAAACCAGGGCTGAGGCTGGACGACTACCACTGAGTTCTAGGCCAGCCTAGCTACATAGTGAGTGAGCTCAGGATCACACTGGACTGCAGAATAAGACATTGTCTCAAAACAAACAAAAAAATCAAAAAGTAGAATACACTTCACCAGTTACTACCAACTGTCTAACATAACTCAAAAGGTGTTGGATGCACTAACTGTCTTCAGAGAATAAACCCATCTTTCCAGTAAATCACTAAAATGAAATGACTATTTGTTCTGAAGTCAATACTTTTTGGAAGAGGGCGTGGGAATAAAAAGGAGCTCTGAAAATTGGGAAAATGATCTACAAAGAATTAGCCAAATTTAAATTCAAGTCCATATCAAAAATGTACACTAAAAGCATAAATTAAAAACAGGCAATCTTACATCATTCTATTTAGAAAATCCTCAGAACTCTAATCGAAACCTCCTAGCATGAGTTTAACAAAGACTTTAGGTTAGAAGTGCACATAAATCAATTGTATTTTTGAATATCAGCAATGAACAACTAGAAAGCAACATAAATTCTTAAAATACCATTTAAAATATCAAAAACTAAATTATCTGTATGCTGAAAACTAATTCATAAAAACAGCCTGGCAAATAGGCCTCAGCCAGTTAACAAAATTTATGATCATAATTCATACTACCTAACAGCACTGTGCAAACAGTGGCATACCATAAAAATCTACATCCACAAATCCTTCATGTATAGTTTACTCATTCTTGATAGTAAAACTATCCTTTTCTTTTTACAACCTTCTAAAAATTTATTTATTACCAACAGCACTGAGTTTAAGTACTACATAAAACTAAAGATAAAAGGAAGATGGATTCAACGTAGTTTTTCTGCAATTTTTCTTCTAACATCTGGTCATGTTCATGTTATTTTAATATGAACTTAACTTTTGACAACAGAAAAAGGATTATTAATCCTTAATTCACTAAAGTGTTTTAGAAGAGAACAAGAAAAGGTGTCTTGAACATTTTGTTCCCAGTGATATTATATGACAGCCAGTTTTCATGATAAAAAATCAAAATATGATTTTAAGAGACGGGCTAAGAAATATATGAGTATGTACAACACATAAATGATTAACAGAAACAAGAGATCAAAGCATTTGATAGGGGAATTTTTCCAAGAAAATGATGGATGACCCTAAGAAACAATACATTATAACACTCCGATTCATTTAACCTACTGCTCACTGTTCTTCAGCACTATGCTAAATATTTTCATAGATTAACTCATTTAATCTTTGAAAAAGTCTTAAAAGATATACAATGATGCCCAATTGAAGAAACAGAAACTTAGCACCTAATTGAGGTCAGATCAGAGTAAGAAAAGGGTTGCTTGGTGAAGGGTTTCTCATCCTGCACATTACTCACAGTTCAGATCAGATCTCTTTCTTTTCCTTTTTTTGGTACTGCAGATTGAACCCAGGGCCTTCACACTGAGTTGCGTTACCAGCCCAATTTCTTTATTCTTGATTTTGAGACAGGATTTCCCTAAGTTGCTATGTTGCCCTGGCTGGGCTCAAACTTGTGATCCTTCTGCATCAGCCTCCCAGAGGGCGGGAATTCCTTGCCTGTGAGAGGCGGACCAGTCAGATCATCATTATAAAGGGACTATCTTGTGTATCTTAGGATGTTTAGCAGCACCTCTCTGTCAAGTAGATCTCAGCAGTCCCTCCTTCCCCATGACAAGTTGTGGCAACTAAAAATATCTTCAGGTCTGAAATATTTAGCTCTGTGGTATCCAGGACCAGGAAAAAAATAAAAAGTCCTCAAATGTTTCCTGGTATGTAAATTCATCCTGGTTGAGAAGTGCTAGAGCAGTAAATAGAACAAAGGAATACCAGGCAGATCATGGCTGTATCTCCAGATTCTCACGATTGCCTGAGCATCTAGTGCATATCTATTTCTATTCTATTTCCCTACGACATTATGTAGTTATCCCTTTGCCCTAGTCACTTTTTCATTGCTGGGTAACAACATAAAATACCCCACAACTTAAAAGAGGTTTATTTGGGTTCAGTTTTAGAAGGTCTCAGTCCATTCACTGGCATCTGGCAATGGTGCAAGGGCATGGCACATAGCCTAGCTAGAGAAAGCTGTTCGCAGTGTAAGACAGGAAGCAGAAAAATCTTGGGAGAAGCTGAGGTAAGAATATATCCACCCAGACCACATCCTCAATGACCCACCCATCTCAACAAGGCTCTACCTTTCATCAACATATGAAATCAACAGATTAATTTCCTTCCATGATGCAATTAGCCCCCACAATCTAATCACCTTTCAAAAACATGAAATACTTGGGGGACAGTTCAGATTCAAACCACAGTGTCCTAACTATCTAAACAGTTCTCCCAGTAGCCCTGTTATACTGTTAAGCTTGTTTCTGTGTCTTTAAGATAAAATGAATCAAGCTGAGTATGGTGGTACACACCTGTAATCCCAGCACTTAGGGAGGCTGAAGCAGAATTACTGAGTGGTACAGCAGCCTCAGCTATACACTGAGTTTAGGACCAGCCTGGCCTACAGAGCAAGACCCTGTCTCAAAAAAAGTAAATATACAAATAAGATTTATCATTTTCACAGAATTATGAAAATTAAAGAATTCCTGATTTCTAGTTGACACATAAGGAGCTTAGAAGCTGCCACACTGTTCTAACAAGTAAAAACTGAGTAAATTAATAAAAAAAATTTAATCTGTCACAAGGTAACAAGTCACTGGAGCACCCCCCAAGGTCCAGGGCCAGGGTAATAAAACCTAAACTCACTGATGAACAGCTGGAGGCTTAGTGTGAACAAGTCAGAGTTAAAAACTTCACAGAGGAACCCAGTTCCTAGGAAAGCTCACACTTTTGTAGCTCAGCAGTACAGCATTCGCCTAGCATGCACGAGGTTCTGGGCTCAATCTCCAGTACAAGGAAAACAAATTAAAAAGCTGGATGCAGTAGCAAGTATCTGAGAGGTTGTGGTAAGTAAGAGGAATGCCAAGAGCTTAAGTTCAAGGATCACGGTAATCATGAGACTATGCCTCAAAAAAGAAAAAAGAGCTGGAGGAATGGCATAGCGGTTAAAAAGCTTGCCTTCCAAGCACAAGGCTGAGTTCAATTCCTCAGTACCACATAAAGCTGGGTGAGCTGGCACATGCAGCATTCAGGAGGCAGAGGCCGGAGGATTGTTCTGAGTCCAAGGCCAGCCGGGGCTACACAGGTTGAGATCAGGATCAGCCTGAGCAACAGAGCGAAATCCTGCTCAAGAAAAAAGAAAAAAAAAAAAAAAAGGAAGGAAGGAATTAAAAAGAAAAAGTGGGGATGTAGCTCAATAATATTCAGTCCTTGGCACAGAGAATGACAGTGAAAAAAGACAAGTAAAAGAGTAACGGATGTGAACAGGTATTTCTCCAGGGATATATACACACACATAGCCAAGGTGCATATGAATACTCTCAACATTAAGCTTTAGGGTGGAACTAATTAAAATCACAAAAAAGGGTAGGGTGTGTAGGTCACTAAAGTGCTTGCTCAGCATGCTCAAGGCTCTGGGTTCCATTCCCCACACCACATAAAGATTGGCTAGGTATGGTGGTGTGTGTTTGTAATTCCCACACTTTAGGAGGCTAAGGCAGCAGGACTGCCTTAAATTCGAACCCAGCCTGAATTACAAAATGAGCTCAAGATCAGCCTGGATTACCCAGTGAGCTTCTGTCTCAGAACAGTCAAAGAAAAAAAAAACCTATTTGATTGTCATCCACCAACAAGATCGAAAATATCAACATGAAGATATCAAAGCCCTGGAACCAGCACAGTATATATATGGTATAAGAGCTTTGGAAAACAGTTTGGGACATGGAATTATATGGCACAGTAATTTCACAGCTGTGTATCTAAAAAGAAAGAAAGAAAGAAAGAAAGAAAGACAGACAGACAGACAGACAGACAGACAAAAATATTTGTACTTATAATCAAAGGAACTAACTCCTGGGGAGAAGATGTAGCACCTGCACAGGAGGCTCAATAACCAAGCAGCCTCCCCCACCCCTGGAAAAAAGAAATGAAGTTTAAGCAAGCTACAACATGGATAAACCTGGAAAATATTGGCTATGTAAATGAGCCAGCCACAACTGGCCATATTATTTGCATGAATCCACTTGTGTGATACGTCCAGCATGGGCAAATCTGTAGACAGGAAGTAGACTGGATTAGTGGTTGCATGAGGCTTTGGGAGTGGTTGAGTATCAGGTATCTTTTTTGAAAATATTCCAAAATTGGCTAGTAGTTATATTTCTGGATATATTAAAACCCAAACTATACATCTTAATAGTGAGCTGTATAATACTAGTTCCATCACCTAGCAATGCTACTCATTGATATTCACCCAGAATAAGCAGGTGCTTGTATGTTTACAGCAGCTTTATGTCCCAAAATCACCTTAATTTTTCCTATGTATGGTGACTTTTGGGACACTTTATAAACTGAACCTCCAAAAGGTTCATGTATTTGGATGTAGTAGGATAACTACATCCTACTACATTCAAGTAGATGCAGATATAGTGCAACCTCATGCTGTTGGGAGGTAGTGCTTGGCTAGAAGTGGCAGGTGCTTGGGGTTTGATCTGGAGAGATGTGTCAACTTGTTGAGAATGGAGGCTGCCCAAGGCAGAGCTCCCAGGTGGGTAGTATTGACTGTGGGCCAGGATGTGAAGGAAGGATATTCATCTTGGATGTGGGCAATTTTATCTGCAGCTTGTAGTCATTAAAAAGAGAAAACATTGTTGAAATTTCTTCCTGGAAAAGCTCTGGTCTTGCCTGAGTCTTCAGACATCAATTAACTCTTCACTTCACTCATTTTTCTGTCTGCAATGTGTGAGCAGATCTCCAGCCTCTGCCATAGGATTCCACCACTATCAACTGCCTAAGAATGGACCGTGTGAGTCCTTCTAAAACTGTGAGCTAAAATAAATCTTTTCTTCTTTAAGTTGTGGATGTCTGGTATTCTGTCACAGCAAGAGAAAGTAAGACTGAGCAACAAAGAGACTCAATGATATCTTGTCTCAAAAGGATTTTTGAAAATGGGCTAGGACTATAGTTCAGTATGAATGCCTTAGATTCAATACCCCATACCACAGGCAAAGACTAAAAAAAAAAAGATCAAATGAAACTCTCATCCAGTTGCTGGTAGGCCTGATAAAATCACTGAGTAATTCAGCTAGACCAGATAGTGCAGGCTGTAATCCCACTACTCCAGAAGCCAGAGGTGGCGGGTGAAGCCCAACCTGAGAAACTCTGTATCTGGCAACTTTCTTAAATGCATCAAAAAATAGGACTGCAGCTGGAGCAATAGCGCAGTGGTTGGAGTACTTGCCTAGCAAGCCCAAGACCCTGGGTTTAGTTCACCAGCACCAGAGAAGCCGGGTGTGGTGGTATACATCTGAGTGCTTCCCTCACACTCAGGAGGCTGAGGCAGAAAGATTGCCGTGAGTTTGAGGCCAGCCTGAGCTACACAGTTAGTTTAGGACCAGCCTGGACTACAGAGTGAGACCCTGTCTCAAAAAAAAAAAAAAAAAAAAAAAAAAAAAAAGAGAGAGAGAAAGAGAAATGGACAGATCATGTTAAAGCAAGTGAAGCAAAATATAAATTACAGAATCACAGAATCTATGTGATGAGAACATGGGTATTTGTTCACTTTTTTGAGGATTTCTATAACAAAATGTTAAGGAAAAAAGTCAAATATACCAGTCCCATTACCTAGCAATTCTATTCCTTTATATTTACTCAGAATAAACAGGTACTTGTATAATGTACTTAGCAGCATTATGTATACAGACAAAAAAACTGATGCAAACCAAATATGAGATAAAGTATATTTATGTACAAGTGAAAAGGATGTTAATTATTACCATTATAAACATGAATTTCACAAACATTTGAAGTTTAAGGATGGTAGGACAAGATGGCAGGAGAAAAGGAGCTCTACTCAATAGTTCTTCACAGGCTCATCCAAAAAGTTGAGATACAGTTAAAAAAAAGTTACCTGCTTAACTTAGCTTGAAAGGAGAGAAGAGCTCCAGGAACTGAAAAGAGGCCACAGAAAAGATGGCAATCCTGAAGGAGCATCCATCACAAGCTGAAGAACACACCAGGCCCACAAGCTGCCCCAGACCGTCTGGGAAGGGCCTGGGAAAGGCTGTGAGCAGCTTGAGCAGTCAGAAGCTCAAGTAAGCCTGGAACCTGGAGTTGCAGGGATTAACATCATCACCTGGCAGCCCTGGTATCCAGAACTGAGTCTCTGGGTATAGTGCAAACAATACATGCTTTATGAGTTAGTTTCCCATTGAAGACTCTCTTGCAGCTCAGCAGGACAGCCTGGGAGAAGCAGCCCTGACAAGACAGACTAGGAACTGATAAAGGCAGGAACATTTGTGAAAAAGAACCTGAGTCTAAACTGTTTTATGTAAAACAAGCCACAGATAGGCTACAAACCAGGGATTTTTGGGATACTCTCAAAACAGTGCCTAGGAAGAAACCATCACAAGAAGAAGTCAGAGAAGGAAGAAAGGCTGCCAACCTCCTAGAAGAATGGGTCACTGTTAGAACAGATTGAAGCGGTCAGAGACCCCTGACAACAGGGAGAGCTCTGCTGAGGAAGCTGAGAGTGAATAAGACACTGTGGAGGCCTGAATTTTAGGTCCTCCTTGGTGCCTACATGCAGCACAGAACTCAGTGGGACTTTGGTATCACCCTACATATCCTCAAACACATTTAGAGAAACTTTTCTGATAGGCAATTAAAACGAAATTCCTCAGCAACAGAATCATAGGAAGACAAGACAATAGGACACACCTGACTCTCCAGAAGCTAGTATCATGGAGTCTGGAATGGTAGAACACACAGGAAAGAAATTAAAAAAACAAGTAGGCCAAACAGTCTATCAGTTCAAACAAGACATACTTAAATACAAGTAATGATTCAGGAGGAATTGACTATAACAAATAACGGCTAAACTGATAAAAAGTTCACTGAATTCATAGAAGACACAATAAAAAGCTGCTTGAGTTAAAGGCAATGCAAGATATAAAAGAGATCTAGCTGAAACTCAGGGTATGAAAAATTCATTTGAAATTAGGAGAAGCAGTTGCTGGAGGAATAGCACAGTGGTTAGAGCATCTACCTAGCGAGCGCACGGTTGAGTTCCATTCCCCAGCACCACACGAGCCAGGCATGGTGGCAGACGTCTATAATCCCAGCACTTGGGAGTCTGAGGCAGGAATACTGCCTGTGTTCAAGGCCAGCCTGGGCTATACTAGACAATGAGTTCAGGATGAGCCTAGACTACATGGCAAAACCTTGTCTCAAAATGAATAAATAAAAATAAAAAGTCAGGGGAAGCTTGAACATTGCGAGGACAGAATATGATTTGAAAACAAGGTTGATGAATTAAATGCAGTAATCAGGCACAATACCACAATAAGAAGTTAGTAAGCTAGCTGTATATAATGCTGCTGGATGACTCAAAGAGAAACAATCTCAGAACTACGGCTATGAGAAAGAGCAGAAGACAGCACAAAAGGCATTAAGAACCTATTTACTGAAACCATAACATACAATTTCCTGAATCTGGGAAAAGAAATTAATATTCAGATAAAAGAACCTTACAGAACACCAAATAACCTTTACTAGAAAAGAACCTTGCCATAACACATCATAATCAAAACCTCAGAAATCAACACAAAGAAAATATCACAAGCAGTATGAGAAAAAAAAATCAACAAAAAACTAAAAGCTACATCACACTATGGAACAAATGAACTTAAGAGACCATATCGTTAATCATTAGACAAGCTTACATAAATTTAAAAAAGAGGAAATAATTACCTGCGTACTTTCAGATCATAGTAGAAACTAGAAATCACCAGCAAAATAAACTACAGAAGCTATATAAATACATGTAGATTAAATAACACAACACAAAACAAGTGACAGATCACAGAAAAAACAAAGAAATAAAAAGCTTCTTAAAGTCAAATGATAATGGAAGCACATCGAACCAGTATCTACTGGACACAATGAAAGCAGTACTACAAAGGAAATTTATGGCTATGAATGCACAAATGAAAAAAAAAAACAGCAGAGGCTGGAGTTGTAGATCAGTGATTAGGGACACACACCTAAAATCAGCACTTGGAAGGTGGCAGGAGGTCTGCCATGAGTTTGAGACCAGGTGGAGCTACATAGTAAGTTTAGGACCAGCCTGGACTACAGAGCAAGACCTTGTCTCAAAAAAAATAATAAAAATTGTATAGCAATAATGAAATCAGAGAAAGATCAGAAAACAATACCATTTACAGTAGCCTCAAAGAAAATTAATCAATCTAACTAAAGAAGTGAGGAACCTCTATACTGAAAACTAGTATTCTGGAAATAAAATTGAAGAGAATATGCGAAAATGGAAAGGCATCCTTTGTTCCTGAATAGGCAAAATCAATGTTGTCAAAATGGCCATATCACCAAAACTGATATACAGATTCAGTGCAACCCTAATCCAAACACCAACAGTAGTTTTCACAGAACTAGAAAAAAATGATCCTAAAATAAATTCGGACCAGAAGAGACCCAGAATGCACAAACAATCCTAAGCAACAAAACAAAAGCAGGAGGCAACACAATACTAGGCATCAAGCTGTATTACAAAGCAACAGTGATAAATACACAAAAACTGATAGGTGGGTCAATGGAGAATGCAGAAGACAACCCCAGACACCTTCAGCCATCTGATCTTCAACAATGCGGCCAAAAATATACACTGGAGGAAAGACAGTCTCTTCAACAACTGGTACTTTGAAAACTGGTTATTCACAAGGGCAAGAATGAAACTGGACCTCCTTTTCTCACCATGTTCCAAAATCAAATAAAAATGGATCAGAGACTTATACATTAAAATGGGAACACTGAACATGTTGGAAAACCCGTGAAAGACAAGGCATAGGCAAGGATTTTCCCAATAGAACATCCAATGCACATGAGGCCAAGAAATGGGATCCTATCAAATTAAAAAGCTCTGTACAGCTAACCATCAACAGAGTGAAGAGACAACTGATGAAATGAGAAAAAAAAAAAAAAACTGTCAGCTACTCCTCAGAGAGGGTTATTATCCAGAATATACAAAGAACTAAAAAAAGACTCAATCAAAAAATAGACAACTGAAATGAAGACAGTTCTCAGAAGTCCAAACCACCAGTAAAAACATGAAAAAATGTCCAGCATCTTTAGCCACCAGAGAAATGCAAATCAAAAACACTGAGGTTCATCTAACTCCAGTAAGAATGGCACCAAGGACCAGAAACAACAAATGCTGGTGAGGTGGGGAGAGGGAAGGGGGAGGGAAGGAACCCTCTATATCGTTATTGGGACTGTAAAGTGTATAACCATTAAGGAAATCAGTATGGGGATTCCTCAAAAAACTGAAAATAGACATCTGATTTACCTCTTCTGGATATACTTCCAAAAGAAATGTAGTCATAATACAAGAGTGATACACATGCATACCCATTTTTGGCAAGAGCTCTAACCACTGTGCCATTCCTCCAGTCCCTATACCTATGTTTATAGCAGCACAATTTATAATAGCCATATCTTGAAGCCAATATGTTCATCAACACATGAACAGATAAAGAAGATCTGGTACATTTACACAATGGAGTATTTTTCCACCATAAAGAAAGATAAATCTGAATCACTTGTAGGAAAGTGGATATACGTTCAAAACATTATGCTTGACAAAATGAATGAGACATAGAAGGTTAAATACTGTACGGTTTCTCTGAGAAAACTAAACCACAAAAAGTAAAAGATGGTGTCTATAGCACAGTGGTTAAAGAACTTGCCTAGCGAGTGCAAGGCCTTGGGTTCGAATCCCCAGCACCATGTAAATTGGGCATAGTGCATATACCTGTAATCTCAGCAACTGGCACTTGGGAGGCCAGTGTAGGAGGACAGCCATGAGTTCAAGGCCAACCTGGAGTACATGAGTTTAGGACCAGCCTGAACTACAGAGCAAAAACCTGTTAACAAAAACAGGCAAATACATAATAAATAAATAAAAGATGGAAGAAAATAGGAAGATAAACTTTGTGGAGACGGAAAAGTGGACGGATTGTGGGTGAGTGGGAGGGGGTGGGGTAAGAAGTAAAAATAACCAAGATGTGATACATAAATTCACCAATTTCTCAGTAAAATAAAATGAAGTGTAAAAGTAGGCAATATAGGGGCTGGAGGAATAGCTCAGGTTAAAACAAGCACCTAGCCAAGCCCAAGGCCCCGAGTTTCATTCCCCAGCACCACATAAACTAGGCATGGTAACCTGTAATCTCAGAGGCTGAGGCAGGAGGAATGCCTTGTGTTCAAGGCCAGACTGGGCTACATAGTGAGTTGAGGATCAGTCTGAACTGCAGAGGCACAAACAAGCAAACCAAAATAAATAAATAAATGAATGAATAAAAATAAAAAACCCCAAAAAACAAAAAAACTAGGCAATTCAAATATTTGTGTGACAGGAAAACAGAATAGTGTTTACCTTTGGAGAAATGACACTAATTGTTGGAGGAGGCACAAGGGAGCCTTTGGGGAGGGTGAAAATAATTCACTGGGCTATGTTAAAAAAAAACAAACAAACCCTGAACTATGGCTTTAAAGACTTTTTTTTTAACTGTAGATAAGTAATACTAGTTTAAAAGTATACACGCATACATATTACACTCCAAACAAGACTATATAACTTTTGAGAATATTCTGCTGTTGAGACGGGATTTATATACTCCATCCAGGCTGGCACTTAACCTTGCTCCTCCTGTGGCAGCTTCCTGAGCGTTTATTACAGGCATGCACCACCTGCTCGAGTTATTCACCACCTACTCATTACTCTTTTAGCTCCCATCTCCCCCATTCATAATTTAATCAGGCAGAATGTATACCTTTATATTTTAATGCTGTATTGAGGATTGAATCCAGGACCTTTGCATTGGGCTACATCCCCAGATCATTTTTATGTCTTTAATTTGAGACAGGGTGTCTTACAAAGTTGCCAAGTTGCCCAGGATGGGCTCAAACTTGCAGTCCTCCTGCCTCAGTCTCCTAGACTGCTAAGGAGACCTGAGCTACTAGGCATGACTAATTTAATATTTGATTATGTGCTGTTTCCCAATGAGCTAATAATCATCATGTATATGTGTGTGTGTGTATATATATGTCTTGCCCACTTAACTAACACATCAGCTCCTTCAGAATAAGGAACTCATCATTTCTCCTTTCCCCTTGGTACCTGACAGAAGGCAGTATTTTTAAAATGAGGATTCAGAAATTTTTAATAATTTTAGAAATATGTTTAGAGGAATGTTTTTCCATTCCCACACGTTCATATTCCTTAGTTACTTTATTATAGGCTCTCTGGATTAAGTAACACGGTAATTATTCAACTGGCTCCTGGGAGCACACTCCAGGTTGGCTAATTAAGATAGGTATGTATGCATGCTTATGAAATTTTACTTGCATTCTTAGTCAAAATAAGGAATTATTCTAAGAGTTTAAAACAAAATATAAAGGGAAATTGAATATAAAAACCAGCATGTCTGATTTTTTAAAGGGAGAAAATATTATCACTTGACTTCAATCTCATGTAGCAGTCTTTTCTGCATTAATGTGTGGTTTCAATTCCAAATGCTTAAAAATACATACCATATTCCAAATTTTTAAAGGAGAGAGGTTACTTTATTTTTTTCTTTTTGGTACTGGGGATATTCCTAAAGCCTTTACACTGGGCTGTATCCCTGGTCTTTTTAAAGATTTTGTTTTTGAGATAAGGTCTGGCTCTGTAGTTCAGACTGCACCTGAACTCCCTATGTCAGCCAGGCTATCCTTGCACACAACTCAATTCTCCTATCTCAGCCTCTGAAGGCAGAGATCATAGGTATACTCCAACATGCCTGAAAATTTTTTCTGTGGTGCTGAGGAATCAAATCAGGGCCTTGTGTGTGCTTGGCAAGCACTTTCACCACTGAGTCATGCTCCCAGTCTTTTCTTTCTTTTTGATTTTGAGTGAGGGTCTCACTAAATCACTAAGCTGTCTAGGCTAGGCTCGAATTTAGGATCCTCCAGCCTCAGCCTTCCTAAGTGCTGAGATCGTAAGTTTGTGCTACTAGGCTCCATGACAGTTTACTTATAAGGAGTTATAGAACAGTACAGGTCTGGGGCATAGTTCAGTGATTAAAAATTATGGTAACACACACTTGTAATCCCGGCACTTGGGAGGCTGAGGCAGGAGGACTGTCTTGAGTTTGAGGGCAAACTTGAGTACATACTCAGAACTGGCCTGGATGATACAGCGAGACCGTGTCTCAAAAAAACTCTCTCTCTCTCTCCCTCTCTCTCTTTCTCTCTCTCTCTCCCTGGATGATACAGCAAGACCCTGCCTCAAAACACACAAAAACACACATATACTCTAGCCCAAGCCTTTTAACAACCAAAAAAAGTACCTTGAAAAAGAAGTTTTACTTACGGGGCTCCAAGAACAACACAACATTTAGAGCACTTGCCCAGTAAGCAGAAGGCCCTAGGTTTGATTCTCCAGCACTACATAGCCAGGCGTAGAGGCACATGACTATAATCCAGCACTCAGGCACTCAGGAGGCTGAGGCAGGAGGATTGCTGTGAGTTTGAGACCAGCCTGGGCTACGTAGTGAGTTCAGGACCAGCTCTGATCGTGTCTCAAGAAAAAAAAGAAAGAAAGCAAGCAAGCAAGCAAGCAAGCAAGCTTTAATCTGGCACAGTTTGAAAGATCTAAATGTTACATTTTCCTCTTGTTCATGAAGAAGCTCCTTATAAGATAGTATGATAAACTTTTCCCTCCCAGTTGATATTTTTCATGTAAGGGGCAGAGCCAAAATCTGATCCCAGGTACACTTGGACTTGCCGCTCTATTAATAATTTACTCTCTTCTGATTTTAAACCTCTGCATATAGTAATGTATAGGGCAAGGGAAGAAGATGGTAAATGTCAAACCATAGGTGCCCTTCAATTTAAGAGGATGTTAATACCAATAAACCCAACATGAGTTACAAATATCCTAAATTGAAAATACATTTAATATCTAACTTAGCAAACTACTTAGCAACACAGTATCCCATATCGTATTGATTGTATAGTATTATTTATCCTTTTGATGAAGTGACTGACTGGAAAGTTGACACTTGGTACTGCTTACTGCCCAGTATCACAAAAAGTATCATAATCATATATCATTAGCCCAAGAAAAGATCAAAATTCAAAGCACAGCGTCTACTGAGTGAATATTACCTTTGCACCATCATAAAGTCAAAAAAGCAGGTTGGAGGAATAGCACAGCGGTTACAGAGCTTGCCTAGTAAGCCCAAGAGCCTGAGTTTGATTCCCTAGTACTATATAAACTAGGCACTATGACACATACCTATAATCCCAGCACTTGGAAGGCGAAGGCTAGAGGATTGTTGCACATTTGGCTATACAGCAAGTTCAGGACCAGCCTATCATACATAGTGAGACCCTGTCTCAAAAATAAATGAATATATGAATAAAGTAAAAAAAGTGTTTAAATATTACTGTTAGAGAATCACAGTAAGTCAGGGTCGCTCTATATAATTACTATAAAACTGAGTGGTCCCAATCTTCATATATATTCAGGCAGAAGTGATTTGTTGTTCAATGAATACTAAGCTCTTTTAATAATAAATAGAGCATCATCTCAAATTAAAATGACAAACAGCTGAGTGACAGAGTAGTAATCTCTCAAGCTGCTCACATACACCTTGAAGGTGGGTTGCCTACTTATCTTCTGGTCTGCAAGCCTTTCATTTTTCAGCTCCTTCCTTCCTTCCTTCCTCCCTCCCTCCCTCCCTCTCTCCCTCCCTCCCTTCCAGACAGGGTCTTGCTCTGCGGTCCAGGCTGGTCACTTCGGAGCACAGGCTGCCCTAAAACTCAGAGCAATCAGGGAAGTCCTCCTGCCTCAGCCTTCCAAGTACTGAGGTTACAGGTGTGCACTATCACACCTAGCTTATGTATTGCTGGGAAATGAAATCAGATCCTTGAGCTTGCTAGGCAAGCTCTTCAATGGCTGAGCTGTTCCTCCAGCCCCTTTCAGGCTCTCCTGCCTGACTTAGCCTCCTATCGTGACCCTTTGGAGAATGCCTTAGATGATCACATTTCCTTTCTAACCATCCTAAACATTCAGGAAGTTGAGATGGGTAAAGATATGCAAATCTTTAATTTTATTTCTTAGTTCATGAACCACCTACTCCATCTCTGTCTAGTATTTTAAGAACATAGATTCAAATACATTCACTTTGTTTTGCGACAATATATCTGCAAGGTTTTATCTTTTGGAGACAGAATCTGTTGCACAGGTCAGCCTTGAATTCTTGATCATTGGGAATACAGATGTATGCCACTATGCCCGGCACTAAATCAAGTCATATTTACTATTACTCACATCTGACTCTTTGGGAATATATGCATAGTTCTACTTCAAAACACATTAATTCACTTAAAAGAAATGCACTCAGCTGGGCAAGTAGCATACGTCTATAATCCTAGCATTCAGGATTATGCTGAAGCAGGAGGATTACTATGAGTTTGAGGCCAATTTGCACTGTTGATAGAGACTTGGCCTCAAAAAATCCAGTAATTTTCATTCAACCAAATTATTGGCTACTTAATGCATCACATACTGTTCTAGGTACTTAGGAAAAAAATTTTTTCCAGTACTGGGGATAAAAACCACAACTGTTCTACCATTGACAACTATTCTCTAGTAGCTGAGATTACATATATACACCATCATACTGCTGGAAGAAAACAGTAATTTAAAAAAAATTCTTCTTCCTTTCTACCTAGTGACAGAAGAGAGATAATAACATAGATACTGTCTTCTGTAGGGTGGGGTGGTACATGCCTACAATCCTAGCAATGGGTAGGCTAAGGCAGAAGGATGAGTTGAGGCCAGCATGAGATATACCAATTCTGTCTCAAAAAATTTTTAAGATTTTTGGGGGTGAGGGGACACGGTCTTGCTCTGCAGTCCAGGCTGGTCCTGAACTCACTATGTAGTCCATCCAGGCTGGCCTCCTCTCAAACTCAGGCAATTCTCTTGCCTCAGCCTCCAGAGTGCTGGGATTACAGGCATGCCCCACCATGCCTAGCTTATGTGGTGCTGGGAATCAAATCAAACCCCGGGCTTTCTGCTTGCCAGCTCTAACCACTGTCCTATTCCCCCAACCCCAAAGTTTTTTTTTTTTTTAAGTGGTAAGTTTTATAGGAAAAAAAAAGTAGGAGAAGGGGAAATTCCAAGACATTAGAGCAGGGCTTTTTTTTTTTTTTTTTTTTGGTCCCTGTTGCCTACCACCCAGCCCTAGCTTTGTCCTAGCCAAGCCTTGATCTGGAGCCTAGCCCCCAACCTGGGATACAAACCTGAGCCTTCTCTACTGTAATGTTCTGGCAGATGTCAGATTGCTAATTTTAAATAGGGTGGTTTCAATGATTTAAGAAGGTGACACTTGAGAAAAGACAGCATAGAGCACATAATCTGTTAGCAGAGCTCTTGTCTAGCATGTGCTAGGACCTGGATTTGACACACAGCATCAGAAAGTTTTGCCCCACCACTGTAAAAAACAAGTGTCAAAGAAACAGGAGGTCAGAGTCAGTCAGCCACAGTGATACGTAAGGAGTACTAAAGGAGATACGTAAGGAGAAGCAGGGCAAAAGTCCGGGATAGCTGACAGACAGAGAGGCGAGCCAGGCTGGAGGAAAGGAAGCGAGGCCAGTACAGCAGGAGTAGTAGGTGCTGTAAGTATGGGGAAAGGAGACAGTTTATGTAGAGTTTATATAAAGGATACTTGCAAGGCAGCCATGTCCAACCAGAGGATTGCAGGAGGTCTTTTTAAAAATATGTTATAATAACATTTTCAAAAAGGAAGCTTTATTACTTTTTGTGGGTGGTGATTGGGACTGAGCCTAGGACTTTTACACTGAGCTATATCCCTAACCCATTTTTATTTTTATTTTGAGACAAGGTCTTGTTAAGTTGTCCGGGCTGGGCTCAAACTTGTGATTCTTCTGCCTGAGCCTCCCGAGTGCTGGAATTCCAAGTCTGTGCCATGAGGCTGAGCTTTTATTACATTTACACCTTAAGTATATTATAGGGGCTGGAGGAATAGCACAGTGGTAAAAACACGTGACTAGAAAGCACAAGGCCCTGAGTTTAATCCCCCAGCACCACAAAAGCTGGACTTGGTGAATACCTGTAATACCAGCACTCCAGGCGGCTGAGGCAGGAGGACAGCTGTAAGTTTAAGACCAGCTGGGATTCACAATGGGGTCAGAACCAGCCTTAGAGTTGATCCTGTCTCAAAAACAAAAAACACTAAGTATATTATATATTTTATATGTGGCCCAAGAAAATTTCTTCTTTCAAAACAAAACAAACAAACAAAAAAAATGCAGGCCCCAAAACCAGCAGGATACAAGCTGAAGAATACTGTGAAAGAAAATGCCTTTCATTAAACAGAGACCAACAAAGAGTCCTGGGGAGGGTCATGCTCTGTTCTACTATGTGCAACTCTAGCTGCCATGTTGAGAACAAGCCATAGGAAGGGCAAGAGCAAAAGCAGGTTGCCCAACTGGGTCTACTGAAGACACCCAGCAGTATGTACTTCCTACAAATGCTGATCATAATAGTACTGAGCTTACTTTTTTCTTTATTTTTGGTTTCTTTGGTGCTGGCGATAGAGCCAAGGGGCCTCATTATGCTAAGTACACACCTTACCACAAACTACAATCCTATTTCAGGACTTATTTTTATTTTTTGTTTTTTTAATTTACTATCTCTTCCCTTTCCCCTTCCTACTTTCTCACATTTCTTCTTTCCCTCAACAAAGTCCATCTTTTTACTTTCTTCCAAATCTCTTACATTTTTTACGGCTTGGTTTTCACATCTTAGCTAAACTAGATGGGCTAGAGGAACAGCACAGCGGTTAAGGTGCTTCTCTTGCAAGTGCAAGGCCCTGAGATCAGATTCCCAAGCACCACATAAAGTCGGGCGTGGTGGTGCATTCCTATAATCCCAGTACCCAGGAGGCTGAGGCAGGGAGATTGTCTTGAGTCCAAGGTCAGCGTGGGCTATACCTGTGAGTTCAGGACCAGCCTGGATTGCAGAGCAATTCACTGTCTCAAAAAAAGGAAAAAAAACATTTAATAATCATTTAATATTTAACTTTCTGGGTCTGATTCATTTTGCTGCCAAAACTTTTAGGCAAAAATGAACTGAGTATCTACCACATCCTGTAAATGGAAAAATAACTAGAAAGTCCCTGTAGTTCTTGAAAAAGTTACTTTTGTCAACTGAAAATACTAAAAATCATTTACCTTGGGTTGATGTTCCTCAGATTCTCTAAAATAAACATCCTTAAAATCATATTACTTTCAGGGGGACAATATTCTTTCTACAAAAGTTTCTTATTATGCCCTCATCTATTAAAGTAACTTTTTTCAATTCATACTAAATTGTTATAACTAGAACTCACTGTGTAGTCCAGGCTGGCCTTGGGACTCAAGGCAATCCTTCTGTTTCAGCCTCCCAAACACTGAGATTACAAGCATGCGTCACCATGCCCAGCTTGTGTGGTAGTACTGGGGAATCCAACTCAGGGCCTTGTGCTTGCTAGGATAGCATTAACCTCTGTGTCACTCCTCTAGCTCCCAGGTATTTTTTTTTTTTTTTACGAAAATAAAGACCTTTTAAGTATGTACATTAACTGTACAATATATACACAAAAGTTTTTTTTTTTTTGAAACGGGCTCACTCTGTAGCCCACCCAGGCTGGTCCTGAACTCACTGGTGTAACGCAGGCCGGTCTTGGACTCAGGACAATCAGCCTGCCAAGTGCTCTACTACGCCCATCTTAAAAGTCATCTTTTTTTTCCCTGAGGCAGGGGCTCACTCTGTAATCTAAACTGGACTTGACCTCACACAATCCCAATCCTAAAGCCTCAGCCTCCAAAGTCTTGGGATTACAGACCTGGCTAATCTTTATGTGATGATGGGAATTCCTACACGGGGCACTCAACATAAAGTGCATTCTAGACAAGCAACTTTAACCACAAAGCTACATTTCTAGCCCACAAAAGCCATCTTTTAGCGGTTCATTACAGAAAGTGTTCCTTTATTTTGATAATCATCTATTCCCTACTTATAAAGTCCTAGTACAACTTAGTCTATTCTTTAAAAGAAATAAGCCATGTGCTTCTGCTATATACTAATTCTTGAAAAAGTTACTTTTGTCAACTGAAAATACTAGAAATCATTTACCATGGATTGATGTCTCTCAGATCATCTAAAATAAAGATCCTTAAAATTGTATTACCTTCAGGGGGACAATGTTCTTTCTACAAAAGTTTCTTATGCCCTCATCTATTAAAGTAACTTTTTTTCAATTTATACTAAATTGTTATCTAAGTATCTGGGTCATTCACTTCAGGAAAAGGCAGCCACAAAAAGTTCCCACTGTCAAAAATAACACATTCCTAACCAAGCAGCAGCAGAGGCCCATAATCCCAAGCACTCTGAAAAGCTGAGGTAGAGGTTCACAAATTACTCCAGCCTGAGTAATTCAGTGATTTAGCCAGATTCTTTTTCAAAATCTAAAGTAAAAATGGGCTGGGAATGTAGCTTAGTGGAAGGCTCAATCCCTAGTACCACAGGAAAAAAAAGAAAACATAAAGGTAACAACAAAGCGTCCCACACAAAAACACCATACAAACCTACCACACTCCAAAAAAGCACTCATAATACCAAAAAAAAAGCCTTATTTTCCTGAAAAGGCTAAATGCAGTTCCTATAAATTCCAGTTATTCTTAATGTAACAATTATCATAAGGGTAGGAACAGGACATGGTGGTGCAGGCCTATAATCTCAGCATTCTTGAGGGCGAGGCAGCATGATCAAAAGTTGGGAGTGCAGCCTGAGAAACTCAGGAAGACCCTATCTTAAAATTAAAGTGAGAAAAATGGGCTAGGGATATAGCTCAGTGTGATGGGATATGTAACAGTGTGGAGGTCCTGGGCTCTTATCGCCAGTTATGACTAATACCAAAAACAAAACAAAACAAAACAAAAAACAGAGAGAAGATATTTATTTCATTAGGGAGCAAAGATTTTTTGGGTGGAGTTGGAATAGGGTCTTACTATGTAGCCCAGTCTGGCCTCAAACACAGGGCAATCTCCTTCTTCAGCCTCCCAAGTGCTAAGATTAAAGGTATGTGGCACCATGCCTGGCTTACAGAGGGTGAAAATTTTGAAATAAAAATTCATACCTGTAAAATAAATTGCTCATAAATTTAAATAGGCACATTTGTTGTATAGTATACATGGTAATGGAACAAAGTATGAAACGTAAGTCGTTTCCTTGCTTCACTCAAAAGATATTTGGGCTGGGCATTATCCACTCTAGGAGGCCTTTGTAGGGAGACTGAGAATGGGAGCCCAGGCTGGGCAAGGCAGGGGCTCAGCAAGAGACCCTGTCTTATAGCATTAAGTAAAGGCTGGGGATGGAGCTCAGTGTAAAAGGCCTTCAGTACAACTACCAGTACCACACAATAAACACAAAGATATTTGGAAAGATATTTTATTATGCAGATTCATCTTAGATTTAACTACCTTTGTGACAATTTATATACCCTGGAGAGAAGTGGGTGTGTAAATAAAGTGTAATGCTGAATTAAAATTAATTCAACATTTAGGGGTTTTTAGGTGCCAGGAATGGCATGAATCATTACGGAGAGCCCCTAAGAGCAAGGCTTTTGGGGCTGCAGGAGTAGCACAGCAGTTAAAGCACTTGCCTAGTAAGTGCAAGGCCTGCCCTAGGTTTGATTCCCCAGCACTGCATTAGGGCGTGGTGGTGCATGTCTGTAATCCCAGTATTCAGAAGCTGAGGCAGGAGGAATGCCTTGAGTTTGAGGCTAGTATGGGCTACATATTGAGTTCAGGACCAATCTGAGATCCTGTATGGGGTGGGGGTGGGGAGTGGGACTGGCAGGAAGCATGGCTTCTATTCTTTACTTATCTCATTTACTGAGTACTGAGCCAGACGCTGGAGATACAAAAACACATGTAAAATATGGCATGTAGCTAACATGGGAGGAGAGCAACACCTCAAGAATGAGACACACATCTAACTAAAAGCTACAACACTTAAGTGTTATAGGTGTAGCTTATGTAAGAGTAGAGGGTTCGGTGAGGGACACATATCCAAGAATTCAAGGTGGGAGGGAGGGTAGTGTCAGGACTTCAGATACAGGAGCTGAGTCCTTAAAGAGGATTAGATGTTCACCTTACCGACCTTGGGGGGAAGGGCTCCAAACTGAGAGGAACTAAAGCAAAGGCAGATGTGTGTGTACTAATGTACATGGTAGGCCTGGAATACAGAATTTGAGACAAGCCATGGAGGTTTCTGCAAGCCACAATTAAGACTGGACTCTACTGGTGTATACAGGAAAGAACCCTCAAGGGTTTTAGTCAGAAAATCAGCATATATAATCAGGTTTTTCTGGTGTGATGACATTGGTTTACACAGGAATGACAGAAGAAAACACTAGATAATGATGTCACCTCATGAAACAACAAAGGAGTTTGCCCAGTTAGAAAATTAAATTCCCTTCAAGGGGGGAAAAAAAAAAATCAAGGACAACTATTCAAGCCCTTTTAGAAAAAGGTTTTTCAATATCATTTACAACTAAAAACCAAAGATTTCACACATAACATAGATTGTAATATCTACATAACTATGTTCAGTTTTCCAAGCTGTTTTAGCTCTTATTCTGAACGCATCAGGGGCTGCCGGTTGTTGTACAAACAGCAACGACATCTACTTAAGCATACTTGATAAAAAGGGAACACTATGGGTAGCAGATGGCATTTTCCAAGTCAGGCAGAAAGGTTTCCAAAGTTCAAGATAATCAAGTTCTATTAAGTCAGCTCGTTTAAAAGGTGTGTCACAGGGGCGGAGCAAAAGGAGGAGGAGTTTAAAATTAATACATACATATATAAACAAGTAACTCGACGTCCCTGGAACTAAAATCAGCACTCAGAGATCTCTCTCCTAAACAGAGGGAGAAATGAACACCTAGCAGATCCAATTAACCAAAGATAAATGGGGTAAGGGGGCTGACCATCTAACCGGAACCCATAATCCAATTGGCGAGCTATGAGGAAATCATATGATTCCGACATAAAGGCAGGAAAATAATGTCACTCCTGAACTCCACACGTGAGCCAGCAGGCACTGGTCAAGAGGATATGATAACATACTTGATTCCCTGAACTCAAGGACAGAGCACCATGCCCAAACGGCACCGAAGGGGAGGTGAAGGATCGCGCCTATTTTGGGATCGGGCGGTAGGTGCCCTCGGACCCCAGACCGGAAGGGGTCCCTGACCTCCAACCCAGGCCGGGCCGGGCCCGGGGCGGGGACAGCCGGGAGACCCCCGCTCCTCCGCCGGCAGCCTCGGCTCGCCGCCCCTCACACACACCCTCCCGTACCTGATATGGCGGCGGCGGCTCCTGATCCGGCTCGGTCCCTTCGCCAAAGCTGGCCCGGTCGGACTGAGACTCGTGAAGCAGGGAGATGTCGTCGGAGGTGGGGGATTTGAGGCAGTTCCCCATCTTCCGGGGCTGGGGCGCGGGATCTAGGGGAGGAAGAGAGCAGTGACGGGGCCGTTCGCACGCTCCGCGGGCAGGCTCCGCCGGCGAGCTGGGGTCGACACGGGCCGGGCTCAGGCGGCGGCTCCCCCGCCCCGCGGCGCCGCCAAGGGGCCTCGCATGCCAGCCCCCGCGACGGGGCTCCCGGCTGGGCCGCGGTCTGCGCCGGGGTCGCGGCGGCGCCTCCCGCGAGGCGGCGACGGGGGGGCGGGGGCGGGGAGACGGCGCGCGTCCCCACCCCGCCCCCCCGCGGGGCGGCGGCGGCCGCGGGGCTGCCGGGCCTAATCCAGGTCAGGCGCGGGGGGCGCGGCCGCCGCGGCTGCCTCAGCTGCTGCCTCAGCTGCTGCTGGCCCCGCCGACGCCCGGGCCGCGGCCGCCGGCCTCATCCTACTCCGCCTCAGCGTGGCGGCGGCGGCCAGAGCGAGGCTGGCCGGGACCCTGCGTCATGCCGCCGTGCGTGCGGTGGCCCCGCCCCCGGCGCCTGCCCTGGCGCCCCGCCCCCTCCGCCAGCTGCTCCTGCGTCCGTGGGCCCCGACCCCGAGTAGCCGAGTTCTCCCCGGGCTCCCTCGCTTGGCTCCAACCGTGGCTGCAACCTGGCCCTGTGCTGTCGGTCTTACCTGGGCGTTGTTTTAACAGCACCCTCTGCCGAATGACCTATTTGTATGTCCACACCTGACTGGATGAGTCCCGTGGTTAAAATGTTACTTGGCTACCCCTTTATCCCGTCAGAATAAAGTTCAAGTTTATTAATAAACCCTCGCTGTCTCTCTAATCACTGCTTTACTGTCCTCCTACATCAGATAGCCGGAGATACTTCTAGTTGTGTACCGCCATTGTTAATTTTTTGCCATCCGGGCGTGGTGGCACACGCCTGTAATCCCAGCTTTGAGAGGCTGAGACAGGATTGCCGTTGAGTTTGAGGCCAGCCTGGGCTATATACTGAAACCCCGTTTCAAAACAAATTTTTTTTTCTTTCCATTCCCACCACCATAGTCAAATTACCATCATCTCCCCAATCAGCCTTCTTTAGTAGACTGACTCCCAGCTAATTGCCCGGTTTTCATCACTGCCTCCATCCCAGTCACTATTTGCAACAGTTGAGAGAATTAGCTTTTCAAATGTAAATCTAGGGCTGGGGTATAGCTCAGTGGCTATAGACCTTGTCTAGTACAGAGTCTGGGTTATAATCCCAGCACCACAGAAAAAGCTGAATGTGGTTGTGCACGCCTGTCATCCCAGACTTTGGGAGGCTGAGGCAGGAGAGAGAATTTCGTAATTTACCAAGACTGTTGAAAACTATTAAGTAAATAGTTTAGAAATTGGACTACCTCTCTAGTCACATCAGTAGCATTGTCCTTCTTTCACAAATTCGAAGCTCAGGCAGAGCAGGCATTGCTCAGCAATCAGTGGTTAGAGCACTTGCTTAGCACGCATAGGCCTGCAGTTTCCCGCACCACATGAGGATTAGCTGAGTGTAATCCTAGCCTTTGGGAGGCTGAATTTTGATGGGCTTGGGTCAGCACAGGCTACTTAGTGAGCTCAGGACCAGCCTGGACTATAGATGAAGACCCTGTCTCAATTGAAAAAAACAACAAAACTCTAAGTTGTTCAAAGTCCTAGGGTTTTTTTTCCTGTATTCTTTCTCTGACAGAAACACTTCTTCCTACTTTGACCTTCTACTTTTCATCATGGTAGTCTTTTTTCTTGAGACAAGGACAAGGTATCTCTGTAGTCTAGACTGGTAGTCCAGACTGGCCTTGAACTCACGACGATCTGCCTGAGTGCTGGGATTATAGGTGTGCACCACCACACCTGGTTTTTATGGTGCTGGGAATCAAAATCAAGGTTAGAGAGCTAGGCAGACCCTCTAACCTGGCTGCTATTCCTCCAGCCACATCAGACTCGCCTTCATTCCCTCTTCTCTTTGCTGGATATTGTTTCCTTGGGAAACCTTTTCTAAGCTTTTAGTGTGAGTTAGTCATCTCTATGCTCTCAGACCAAGTTTTTCGGTATCATAGCCTGATCAAGATGAATCATGTGTCCCTCCTATGCATAAGGCCTGGCACCTTGCCTAAGGCAGAGCAGGCTCTCTTCCTGGTTGAATGAATAAAGAGCTCAAGCAACATGTTCAAAAAAAGGAAACCAAACTGGCCCCACAGAAGTCCGGTGATCCCAGCACTTTAGGTGACCGAGACAGGAGAATCCCAAATTCAAGTCCAGCCCAGGCAATTTAGCAAATTAGTGAAGGCCTTAAAACCTCAAGTAAACAATAAAAAAGGATCTGGGGAAGCAGCTCAACAGAGTGCTTGCCTAGAAAGCTCAAGGCTCTGGGTTTAATTTCCCCAGCACCACATGAACTGAGCGTGGTGGCATACACCTTTAATTTCGGCCCCCAAGAGGCTGATGAAGGAGGGAGGATTGCTGCTATGTTAGAAGCTGGCCTGGGTTATAGTAGTGAGCTCTAGACCAGCCTGGACTGGACTGCAGAAGGAAATCCTGTCTAAAAATAAAAAATAAAAAAAAATCTGTGGATATAGCTCAGAGTGAAGGTCCTGTGTTCAATTTCCAGTACCACACACACACAAAGGAAACCAGAAAGATGAGACTGCTACTGAGAATCATTCGACAAGAAGACAAGAAATGGATATGAAAAAAAGGTAGAATAGAGAAGGAGCTCAGCAGTTAGGAGTGCTTCCTTAGCAAGCTGCAGGCCCTGAGTTTGATTCCCCAACACCACCTAAACTGGATGTGGTGGCGCACACTTGTAAATTCCAGCAGAGGCTGAGGCAGGGGGATTGCCTTGAGTTCAAGGCCAGCCTGGGCTACATAGTGAGTTCAGGACCAGCCTGGGCCACAGAGCAAGACCCTGACTCAAATAAAAAAGTAGATCTTGATTTCTATTTATGTATTTATTTTGTGGTACTGGATATCAAGCCCAGAACCTCTACACTGAGTTACATCCCCAGGCTACCTATTTTTGATTCTAAGACAAGTTCTCGCTAAGTCCCTAAATTGCCAAGGCTGGGCTTGAACTTGTGATCTTCTTGCTCCAGCTGCCCAGAATGCTGGGATCAGAGGCATTCTCTCCTGGGCCCACCCAGCTTCCCTTTGTTTTATTCACCATTTGCTGTTTTTTTCTTCATTCTTGTTGTTTTGTTTTTATGCCAGGGTCTATACTAGGCACAAGGTCTATACTGGCTTCTTCCTGGTGGAGCTCAGAGCCCCTTTAAGAAGACAGGTAGGAAGCTTGGAGAGGTGAAGGCAGAAAGGAGGAGGAAAACCTTCCACACAGCTTATACCAGGCAGAGCAAGTTTAAAAGATTAAAATATGGATGCTCCTCCCCTTGTGATGGAGTTATGTTGTCATTAAAACCATCCTAAATTAAATTTCTACCCCTACTCCACCTTTTGAGACAGGCTCTCACCCTGTAATCCAAGCTGACCTGGACCTGGCTATATAGCTCTGGATGCTTTGAATTCAATGTCCTCCTGCCTCAGCCTTCGGAAGAACATCCCACCTATTGTCTCACTTCTACTTTTGTTGTTGTTGTGCAGAGTGAACTCAGGGCCTTCACACTGAGCTATATTTTCCATCTGTTTTCTCTTTTATTTTTAATTTTTTTAGTGTATTATGTGAGGCTTATTAAAATGAAAAGGAGGCATTAGAGGAGTGGCAAAGCAGTTTAAAGTGCTTACCTAGCAAGTGTAAGTTAAGATCCTGGGTTCAATTCCCAAGCACCACATAAGCTGGGAGTGGTGGCACACCCCTGTAGTCCCCACACTCAGGAGGCTGAGGCAGGAGGGTTGCTATGCATCCAAGCCTAGCCTAGGCTCCACAGTGAGTTCATTCAGTACCAGCCTGAGCTACAGAATGAGACCCTGTCTCAAAAAAAAAAAAAAGAAAGAAAGAAAAGAAAATTTGAAATTGAAGTAAAAGAAGACAGGGGCTGGAGCAATAGCTCAGAGATAAAGAACTTGCCTAGCAAGCTCAAGGCTCTGAGTTTGATTCCCCAGCACCATATAAACTGGGCATGGTGGCACATGACTGCAATCCCAGCACTCAGGAGGTGGAGGCAGATGGACTGCCTGAGTTTGAGGAGGCCAGCCTGAGCTATGTAGTGAGTTCAGGACCAGCCTGGGCTACAGAGCTAGACACTGTCTCAAAAAAAAAAAAAAAAAAAAAAAAAGACTACATGCAGAGACGGGGCTAACCCCAAATTTCTAGCTGTTTTTGCCAACATGTCAGTCACAGGAGCACGAGTGTGAGGCTGCCTTGGGCCCTCTGTACCAGATCACCTGCACACTCAGTCTCATCAACTACTCCACTTAACCCCATAGGGAGCAGAAGAATCTGTCATTTAAGCTTTACTCTGAATATTGACTTTTTTTGAGACAGGGTCAGGCTCTGTAGCCCAGGCTGGTCCTGAACTCACTATGGCACCCAGGTTGGCCTTGGACTCAATAGCAATCCTCCTGTCTCAGCCTCTGGAGTGCTGGGATTACAGGTGTGGGCCACCACACCCAGTTTATGTGGTGCTGGGGAATGAACTAAGGTAATTAGGCCTGGCTAGGCAATCACTTTAACTGCTAAACAATTCCTCCAGCCTCGATGGAGAGATTTTCCTTTTTTATTAACAGTAATTTTATTATGGTAAAAAATTCGTATGACATAAAATTTAACATTTTTTGGTAAATACATGGATTCCAAATTCTGTAACACATTAGAACCACGGGGTTTGGGGAATTAGTGAGCATCTATGTCCACCCCTTTTCAGAAGTTCACCCCTTTCCTATATGACCATTGCTTCTCTTTCTACCCAGCTATTGTGGTTTGGATCTGGAATGTCCCCCAAAAGTCTCATGTATTTACGTGTTATAGATTGTCTATGGAAACATGTGCTGTTGAGAGATTGGGGCCTAGTCTGGAGGGGTGGATTACAGGTGTATAAGTTAGGATTAAAGGCATGTAAATTAGGATTAAGGGTGTGTAGTGGCCACACCTTCCACACCTGGATCCAGAGAGGCTAATCACTGGGAGGAGACCGGGAAGGATGTATAAACTAAGTCCTGCCTTCCTTGGAGGACTAGTCTCAACTAGTCAACTTGCATTCCTCTTTGTGATGTCATGAGAAGCTGCCTCTACCTCTGCCTCTGCCATGTACTTCGAATGCTGCTGGCTGCCCCTGAATGGACTGTGACTTTCTGAAACTGAGCTAAAATAAACCTTTCCACCCGTAAATTTGTGAACATTGGGTATTGAGTCACAGCAACAGAAAAGTAACTGAGACACCTGCAATTCGTGTTTGGGCCTTTTATGTTATTATTTTTGTGCATTTCATAAGAAGGACCCCAGTCAGTCTTTTGTGTTTGGTCCATTTCACTGAACATTGACTCAAGGTGGTCCCATTTTCATTTAAATGCTTAATTTCTGTCTTTCTTTATGGCTACGTATTATCCTATTGTGTATAGGTACCACATCTTCTTTAACCATTTCTCTATGGATGGGCAAGTAGGTTATTTCTAAGATTTGGCCATTATGAATCATGTTGCTATAAACATGGATATGCATGTGTCTTTTGGTATGTTTACTTTATTTCTCTTGGAAACATGCCCGGTAGAGCAGTAGCTGGATCAAATGGAATATCTACTCTCAGCTTTCTAAGTAACCTCCAGACTGCTTTCCATCCTGGTTGCACCAGACTGCATTCTTACCAGCACTGGAGAGGGTGCGAGAAAAAAAGGAACTCTACTCTGATCCAGAGTTTTTAAAGCAATCCACTTTTGGATAGTTTGTTACACAATTACAAATAATCATTGCAGAATTTGATCCCTGGAAATGATATATGCTTCTATAGCAACAATCCCAAGTCATGTGACAATAGGTGTGGGAGTGGTTCACGAGTGGAAGCTTGAAGTGTCTCAAGGAGCCTAGCAGTTAAAGCAGGGAAGACCTGGACAAGACCGCCAGTGAGAATTTGTTCCCAAGGAATTGCTACAGGAAACTGGAAGAATTTGGCAACACCTTTTGCAGCAGCATGCAAAGTGAAAGATAATGAATTTGTGGATATGGCAGAGGGAGTTTCCAGGCAGAAAGTGTCCAGCTGGCTTTTACAGCTGTCTACGAAAAATTGTGAGAACAAGAGCCAGGACAGCTGGGCCTGGTATTACAGGTTTATAATCCCAACATGTTGGGAGGCTGAGGCAGGAGAATGGAGAGTTTGAGTCCAGCTTGGGCATCTTTGCAAATTAGCTAGACCCTGTCTCAAATAAACAGTAAAAAAGGGGCTAGGGATAGATAGCTCAGAGTGAAGGCCTGTGTTCAATCCCTGATACAGCAAAAAACAAAAGCAAACCAAAACTAAAACAAGATTCTATTTCAAGAGTGCTTGCCTAGCAAGGACAAGGCCCTGAGTTTGATTCCCCAGCACCACATAAGCTGCGAATGGTGGCGTACGCCTATAATCTCAGCACTCAGGAGGCTGAGGCAGGAGGACTGCTGTGAGTTTAAAGCCAGCCTGGGCTACATAATGAGTTCAGCAAAAAGTTCTAAGTGCCTTACTTACATGCCTCATAGACCCTCCCTGCTAAACCCCAGGGTGTCTGAGTTCCCTGGGCAGCTCTGTACCTGCCTCATAGGGCCCCTCCTGGAAAGGGGTCTAGAGTTTCTGAGTACTTTCTTTTTCTTTCCTTTTTTTGCTAGTAGAGTATAATTTGAAACTCAGGAAGCTCCTCCAGTTTAATTTTTTCTAATACAACTATAATAATCATAATTATTATTATAGTAATATATATAACACATTATTATTATGATTCTGTTGGGGCCAGACTTTTTAATCATTGTTTTGTTTGGGGTTTTGGTTGTTTTGGCTCAAGCCCTCGCCTAGCATGCAGAAGGTCCTGGGTTTGATTCTCCACTAGGGAAGGAGCCAGCATCTCCACTTGGAGCTACACTTCCTGCACATTTTTATTTTTATATTGACATAGGGTCTTGCTCAGTCACTAAATTGCCCAGGCTGGGCTCAAACTTGCAGTCCTTCTGCCTCAGCCTCCCAAGTGCTGGCTTCACAGGCCTGCACGTGGGCCTTGGCAAGAAGGTTTTTTGTTTGTTTGTTTGAGACAGGGTCTCACTCTGTAGTCCAGACTGGTTCTGAACTCATTATCTAGTCCACGCTGATCCTGGACTCAAAGCAATCCTTCTGCTTCAGCCTGTGGAGTGCTGTTACAGGCGTGCACCACCACACCCAGCTTATGTGGTACTGGGGAATTGAACTCAGGTACTTAGTGCTTGCTAGGCAAGTGCATTAGCCGCTGAGCTATTTCTCCAGCCCCAAGAAGGACACAGCATTTCAGGACACAGTCCAGGACACCAGGAAAGGCATGGGCGGGTTAGGCAGAGGCAGACAGTAGGAGAAAACGAGGAGAGATGTCCACTTGCAGAACTCAAGGGACTGGAAATACAGGGAGCAGCTTCATGGCTGCTGGGGCAGGCAAGGGCAGGTCTGGTTTCCTGTGGCATGGCGCCTGTGGAGAGGGCCTTAGGGCTCGAGGGGCAATCCCACCTCAAGATCATTTTTTCTGCTTAGGGAGGCGCTCTCAGTTTACAGCAGTTCTGCTGGATTCAAAGGTGACCATAGGTTTAGGGCAATGACTGGAGATTTTTGGGTGACTTTTCCAGGTTGAATGTCTATAAATCTCTTACCATAATGTACTCAGTTTTAAAGGTTGATGTAGCTTATGCAATTTTAGGGCTAATCAACTTTGTATTGCTGTTTATTCATTGATTAATTGTACTAAGGACTGAATCTAGGGCCTTTGCTGAGTTATATCCTCAAAAAAGGGTTTTTTTTTAGACCCCTTTTTTTAGACAGGGTCTTGCTCTGTAGTCCAGGCTGGTTCTGAGCTCATTATGTAGCCCAGGCTGGCCTCGAACTCACAGCAATCCTCCTGCCTCAGCCTTCCGAGTGCTAGGATTATAGGCATGTGCCACCATGCCCATCAGCCCTTTTTTTTTTTTTGAGAAAGAGACAGAGAGAGAGGATCTCTCTCTGTAGTTCAGGTTGGTTCCAAACTCACGTATAGCTAGGCTGACTTTGAAAACATGGCAATCCTCTTGTCTCAGTCTCTCAAGTGCTGTGATTACAGGCAAATGTCACGAGGCTAGGCTTCTTTTTTTTTCTTTTTTTGTTTTTAAGGCAAAGTTTTACTACATCATGAAGTTATCTAGAGTCCTGGGGACATAGCTCAGTGGCTAAAGCCCTTGCCTAGCATGCAGAAAAGGTCCTGGGTTTGATTCCCTAATATCACATAAAGATTAGCTGGGTGTAGTGACACATGCCTATAATCCTAGAATTAGGGAGGCTGAGGCTGGAAGATCTGCAGTGAGTTTGAGGTCAGTTTGGGCTACATAGTGAGGTTATTATTATTATTTTTATTATTATCATCATTATTATTATTTTGGCATGGTCTTACTCTGGTTGTTCAGGCTGGTCCTGAACTCACTTTGTAGTAGCCCAGGCTGGTCTTGAACTCATGGCAATCCTCTTGCCTCAGCCTCCCTAGTGCTGGGATTATAGGCGTGTACCACCACATCCAGTTTATGTGGTGCTGGGGAATCAAGCCCAGGGTCCTGCACTTGCTACGTGTATTAGTTTGGGTTCTTTCAAAAGACAGAATTTACAGATTTTGTTACAAAAATGTCTATTAGGAAAACTTACCAATCCAAGGATAGAGGTGGTCCAAGATGGCTGCTCAGCAGTGAAGCAGATCTCCCATCCGGGACTGCAGAGCAGCCGGTGAGGTGAGAATCTGCTGTAGATCTCGGGTGAAGACCGAAGCCTGAAGGTCAGCGACTGAAGAGCAGCGACGGGCAGACAGGCACAAGTTGAGACTGGAGCGAATCTGCACTGATGATCTGCGACGTGCAGCAAGTCAGCGTCGACATCCAGCAAGTCTCGAACACCAGGGGTTTCCCAGAAGAACAAGCTGTAACAATGAGCCCTCTTCCTTCCATTTATACTGTTGGAGTTCCAGTTGGCCCTCCCACATCTGGGTGGGTGCTCTTCCCTCATTGGCCGGCCCACGAATGACTTACACTCTGATCCAGACCAGTTCTTGAGCCCCAGTCTAGGGTGGTTGACAAATCTTAGTCCTAAGGGAGGTGTGGTTCCTAATTCCATAATCCCTTCAATGGATACACCAGGCAAGTGCTTTAACCGCTGTGCTGTTCCTCCGGCCCCTACATAGTGAGTCTTGACCAGCCTGGACTACAGAGAAAGGAAAACTGCTTCAAAACAAAACAAAAAAATGTTGCCCAGACTGGGTTAGAATCTGCCATCTTCTTGCCTCAGCTTCCCTAAATGCTGGGATTATAGGTGTGTACCACCATGCCTCTGACGTACAGTCAGTTTTTGGACAGACACTCCCTAAATGATTTACATGCTTAGATGCAGAGCTGAGCAGAGATCTGATCCAAAGTTTTAAGGTAATAAAGGACACAAGCAGGGCCTGGTGGTACAGGCCTGTAATCCCAGCACACTAGAAGGTGGGGACAGGAGGATCACATGTTTGAGCTCAGCCTGGAAAACTTGTTGAGACTATTTATTTATTTATTTTGAGATAGGGTCTCACTCTGTAGCTCAGGCTGGCCCTGAACTCCCTATGTAATCCAGGCTACCCTTGGACTCATGAAAACCCTTCTGTCTCAGCCTCCCTAATGCTGGGATTACAAGCATATGCCATCATGCCCAGCTTTTTATGGTGCTGGGGAATTGAACTCAGGGCCTTGCACTTCCAAGGCTAGTGCTTTAACTGCTGTGCCACTCCTCCAGTGAGACTCTGTCTTAAAATAAAGAATTAAAAAGTGAGGGGTGGTGGGGGGAGGGGGGTGTGGCATATATAGCCTAGTAAGCATGAGGCTCTGGATTGGATTCTCCAGTACCATATAAACTGGGCATGGTGGCACATACCTGCAATCCCAGAGCCTGGGAGGCTGAGGCAGAAGGATTGCCTGACTTTGAGGCCAGCCTGGGCTACATAGTGTGTTCAAGACCAGTTGGGCTACAGGGAAGGATCTTGTTTAAAAAAAAAAAAAAAAAAAAAAAAAAGAGGCTAGTGGAATTGTACAGGCCCTCAGTTCAATTTTCCAGCATCACATAACTGAATGTGGTGGTACATCCTTGTAACCCCAGTACCTGGGAGGCTGAGGCAGGAGGATGGCTCTGAGTTTGAAGCAAGCCTGGACTATATGGTGAGTTCAGGAATAGCCTGGACTACAGAGCAAGACCCTGTTTCAAAAAACATAAACCTAAAAAACAAGCTGAGGACACAGCTCAATACGAAGGCCTGGGTTCTAAATATATGGATAAATAAATAATAGGAGACAAATACAAGATGAAGGTCAGGCTTTGTACTGCTTTCAGTGACCTGTGGGGCTTCTGTAGGCCCAAATGAGGACACACTTTTTTCTTTTTTTTAAGCAAAAGCATCTTTCAAGTCCCTCATTACTTCAGAAGAAAAACACAAATTAAGCTTCTAAAGAGTAACCCATGGTGGTCTCCATCTCAGACCCCTACTTGTTTAAAGAGAAGCAGAGGGAGAAAAGAACTCAGGTGTCACCTGGGGCAATGTTGGGCTCCTGTAGTGCAGGCTACCTATTCAAGAGGCTGAAACAGGTCACTCAAGGTGACAAGCTTGCTCCCTTCCCCGAGCTTCTTTTTACTCCTTGTCTTTGTTTTCAAAATAAAACAATAGGTCTGCTGTGGTGGCACATGCCTCTAATCCCAGCACTCAGGAGACTGAGGCAGGAGGATTGCCTTGAGGTCAAGGCCAGCCTGGGGCTACAAAGTAAGACACTGTCTCAAAAACAAACAAAATAAAAAAGAAAAAGACAAGCTTTATTGAGCCCAGGACTTTAAAACCAGTCAAGACAACATAGCTATATTCTATCTCAGAAATAAAAAGAGGAGGAAGAAGAAGCAGAAAGAGTTGTGGATGTAACTCAATAGTAGATGGAGTCATTAGCCTGCACAAGCCAGGCCCTGGGCCCCGGACCCCTAGGACTGAGCAGCTCCTCCCTCCATCCCCCCCAAAGCCCTCAGCTACAAAAATGAGCTATTTCTTACTAAAAGAAATAATGACTCAGAGGGCAGGATCAAAAGTTAGAGTGAAGACCTGGAGGAATAGCGCAGCTGTTGGAGCAGGTGCAAGGCCCTGGATCCCATTCCCCGCACCACTAAACCAAGTGTGGAGGCGGGTGCTTGCAATCCCAATGCTCAGGAGGCCTAGGCAAGAGGAAGCTATGAGTTGGAGGCCAGACTCCCTACAGAGTGAGAGATATGGTCTCATTTTTTTTTCTTAGACAGAGAACCGTTCTTAAGGAGGAGCTAGCCTTAATTTAAAAGACTGGGGATACCTGCTCGGGCCCCTCGAGGCTTCTTGGCCAGGAGCTTTTCTCCTCTCTCTCTCAGGCAGTGACCTGCTTGGGTCCCCTCTTGGGTTCTCAGCCCAGAGCCTCTCTTTTCTCTCTTGTTTTATGCAATAAACTGTTGCTTGCCTTATTTTCGTGCTCCGTTCGTCTTATTCTTAATCACACGAAGGTGTGTGGACCTGGGGACCTTCCCACGACTCCTGTGGGGAGAGAGGGAAATCTCAACGCTCTGGGAGCTCCTGTCCGGGATTCACAACTTCTCCATGCCAACAACTACATTAACAGAAATGAAGGCCTGGACCCGGGGCATCCTGTCCCTGTGAAGCAAAGGATGGAAGCTGTGATGCTGAGAAAGCCCCTTCACCCTTCTGGGTTCCTGAGAAAAGCTACTGGAAGAACTGCGCTTTCCCACACAGCCTAGCTAAACCTCAGGGGCACCTGCCTTGCTTAGCTATGACTATGTCAGTGACAGGTGCTCCAGATCTTTCCTTCCTTACTTCATAAATAGCTGAACTGCTTTGTTCCTGTTGACCAGAATGGCTTATAAGGTAAATATATGTATACACACACACACACACACACACACACAGACACACACAGACACACACACACACAGACACACACACATACACACAGACAAATAGGGCTAGCCAGGTTTCAGAATTACTCTCTCTCTCTCTTTCTTTCTTTCTTTCTTTCTTTCTTTCTTTCTTTCTTTCTTTCTTCCCGGTCTCACTCTATAGCCCAGACTGGCCCTAAACTCATTATGTAGTCAGGGCTAGCCTCGAACTCATTGCAGTCCTCCTGCCTCAGCCTCCCTAGTGCTGGGATTACAAGCGTGTGCCACCATACCCAGCTTATGTGGTGCCGGGGAGACAAACTCAGGGCCCTGTGATTCCTAGGCAAGCACTTTAACCGCTGAGCCATTCCTCCAGCCCCCCTTTATATTTTTTGAGACAAGAATAGGCAAACTCCCTAGATTGCCCAGGCTGGGCTTGAATTTGCAATCCTCCTGCCTCTGACTTTCAGAGTACTGGCTTTATTGGCGTGTGCCACTGTGCCCAGCTTCAGAATTTCTCAAATCTGACTGTCATGTGCTTATGTTCCCCATCGCCATTCTCTTGAAAAGAAGTAACTACTGCAGTCACTTCATACCCACCCTGCCATTGTAATTAAGCATGGAAAGGCAGATAAAGAATTCATTTTCCCACTTTTATTAGTATGTATGTGTGATACACAATGGTGACATTAAACTTGAGAATTTTGCACACATATATATTGCATCAGCTTTGCATTCCCTCCCTCTCCCCCTCACTCTTCTCCCCTTTCCTGCACCCCCCTTGACTCCCAACATACTATTATTTATATTCTGATTTTCTCATATTAGAGAAACCATGTGTTATTTAATCTTCTGAGTTTGATTCACCTTACTAAGCATAGTGGCCTCCAGTTTTATCCGTTTTTCTACAAATGATTCAAATCTGTCTTTTCTCTCTCTCTCTCTGTAGCCCAGGCTGGTCCTGAACTCACTATGTAGCCCAGACTGGCCTTGAACTCGTGGCAATCCTTCTGCCTCAGCCTCTCGAGTGCTGGGATTGCAGGCATGCGCCACCACGCCCAGTTTATACCACATATTTTAATCCACTGGTACTTAGGTCTTTCAGCATCTTCCACAGTTCAGCTACTATTAGATGTGCGCTATAAACATGGGCATACACGTATCTCTGCCACATGGTGCTTTTAACTGTTTTGGAGAGGTACCCAGCAGAGGTATCAATGGGTCCAGTTGCACATCTATGTTTAGTGTTTTGAGACATCTTTCCTCCATAGTGGCTGTACCAGTGTACAGCCCACCAGCAAGGTGAAGGCATCCCTGTTTCCCCACACCCTCACCAGCCTCTCCTCCTTTTTGAGTTCTTCCATACGCTGTTCTCTCTGGGGAGAGGCAGCATCTCATGCTGCTTGATTGGCACTTCTGCAGGGGCTAACAAAGCCGCACATTATCATATATTTTCTGGCCATGTGTGCTTCTTCTGACAATTGTCCATGCATTTCGATCACCCATTTTTAATTGGGTCTTTGATTTGGAGGGTCTTCTTTGTGTATCCTAGTTACTGGCCCTGTCTGAGGTGTGGGTGGTAGACACTTTTCCCATTCTGTCAGTCCTGTCCTCATTCTGTTGATGGTTTCCTTTGCTGCGTGGAAGCTTTATAATTTGATATAATTCCACTTGTTAATTCGGGGGGGGGGGTGGGAGGGTAAGTATTTCTTTTGTATCAGATGTCCTATTGAAAACGCATTTGCCCACACCTGTATCTTTAAGAGTTTTGCCGATTTTGTTCTCCAATGAGGCTCAGTGTTTCTATTTTGGTATCTGGGCCTTTGATCCGCTTTGATTTGACTTTAGTACCTAGTGGTAGGTGGGGGTCTAGGTTCGTTCTTCTTTGTGTGGATAGCGGGTTCTCCCAGCACTCTGTATTGAAGAGGCTATGTTTTTGGCCCCTTTGTCAAAGATCACAGAGCTGAGTATATTTGAAGTTGTCTCTGAATCTCTGCTTCCTCAGTTCTGTTCTGCCAGCTGACCTGTCTGTTTTTATGTCAGTACCATATTTTTAAAAAAAATCATTGTTACTTTGTTATGTAACTTGATGTCCGGAATTGTGATGCCCCTGGGCTTTGTTTTGTTGTTCAGGATTGCTTGGGTCACTCTGATCTCTGTTGGTTCCACATGAATTTTGGGATTGTTTTTTCTAGTTCTGTGAAAAATGTTGTTGGTACTTTGATAAGAATTGCATTAAATGTGCACATCAGTTTTGGTAGCACAATCATTTTGATATTAGCTTTGCCTATCCATAAATAGTGGATGTCTTTCCATTTTCTATAGTCCTCTTCAATTTCTTTTTTTTCAAAGTAAGGTGGTTTTCATTGTAGAAGTCCTTTGCTCCTTAGTTAGGTTTATTCCTGGGTATTTAATTTTTTGAGGAGCTACTGAAGTGGGATTATTATTCTCAGCTCATTCTCAGTGAGTTCATTGTTAGTGTAGAAAAATCTTACTGAGGATAGGAGGAATGGCACAGTGGTTAAAGTGCTTGCCTTGTGAGTGCGAGACCCTGAATTTAATTCCTCAGTACCACATAAGTTGGGCGTGGTTATGCATGCTTGTAATCCTGGCAGGCTGAGGGAGGAGAATTGCCTTGTGTCTGAGTCCAGCTTGAAGGAGCTACATAGTGAGTTCAAGAGCAGCTTGGGCTACAGAATGAGACCTTATCTCAACAACAACAACAAAAAAATGCTATTCACTTATTTTATTTTATTCATGCTTGAGACAGGGTCTTGCTCTGTATTCTAGGCTGGTCCTGAGCTCACTTTGTAGCCCAGGCGGGCCTTGGACTCACAGCCATTCTCATACCTCAGCCTTTTGAGTGCTGGACTTACAGGTATATACCGGTCTTGCACTGTAGTCCAGGTTGGTCCTGAACTCAGTATATAACCCAGGTTAGCCTTGGATTTATGGAAATCTTCCTGCATCAGCCTTCCAGGTGCTGAAATTACAGGTTTACAGGCATGTACCACTATGCCTAGCTTTATGTGGTGCTGGAGAATCGAACTTGGGCCCTTGTGCTTGCTAGGCAAGTGCTTTCACTGTTGTGCCATTCTTTCAGCCCCTGAACTTGTAATTTTCTTGCCTCAGTTTCTCCAACTGCTGGGATTGCAGGGCTTCATCATCAGGCATGGTTTGGTAACTTCTACTTTCTTTCTTTGTGTGTGTGTGTGTGTGTGTGTGTGTGTGTGTGTGTGTTTGAGAAGGGGTCTTGCTGTGTATAGTTCAGCCTGGTCCTGAAATCACTATGTAGCCCAGGCTGGCCTCAAGCACACAGCAATCTTCCTACTTCAGCCTCTTGAGTTTATAGACATGTATCACTGCACCTGGCTTAAGTGATGCCAGGGAATTGAATCTAAGGCCTTGTGCTTACTAGGCAAGAGCTCTAACCACTTAGCTATTCCTCTAGCCTATAATTTCCACTTTCTATCTCAAAGGAACATTATCTCAGAGTCCTAAATCCTGAGCCATTATTACACTCTGCTATAGCCATCATATCGGAACACAGGAGAGAAACGAAGCCAGTTTTCCAGCCACTCTTCCAAGGCTCAAGGCACATGTGTGAACACAAATAAATCTCATTGTGTGGCCCCAGGTGACTTCCTGTGGAACAAATGTGACTGGTGGTTTCCTGACCTACAAAATTGTGAGAGGACTTCCAGACAAGATGACAGCTGAACAGTAGTCCCGCTCAATGGCTCATCATAGGTACATCCAAAAAGTTGAGATGCAGTTAAAACCTACCTGCTAAACTTAGCTTGGAGGGGGAGAAGAGCCGCATGAATTGAAAGGAGACCACAGGAAGGTTGGAAACCCTGAAGATGCCTCAGAAGGTGAAGAACATGCCAGCTCGACATGCCAGCTTGGGAAGCTGTCACAGGCTGCCCAGGAAGGGCTGTGAATAGTCGAGAGCAGCTGGCAGCCACAGGCGCAGGGTAAGCACAGAGCCAAGAGCCATGGGAATTAATGGCTAGTAGCCCCAGTCATTAGAGATCAGCCTGGGACTAATGTAAACTGCAAACACACTGGAACTTCTCCTTGAAAAGGCCTCATACAGCTTAGCAGACCTTCATGGGAGAAACAGGTGTCAGAAGCGCCATACAAGGAAGTAATGTAGACAGGAACCATTTTGAAAGGAACATAAATAATTTGGGAGCACTCTTGCCCAGTGCCTAGGAAGAAATCAGCATCAGAGACAGTTGCAGAGAAGGGAGAAGGGCTGCTTAACTCCCAGACACCTCAGGCCACAGTGAGAGCAGGCCATGGATAGCAGAGAGCTTTGTCTCAGGGAAAATAGGCCAGGACAGGTGGGGGAGTTTTGCCAAGGGGCTCAAGAGTGAACAATACACGTTGGAAGCCATCATACTGTTAGCTTCCCTTCACTGCCTACTCTCAGCACAGAACTCCATGGGCTTTTTGCTGCCATCACAACCCTCACACAAATTCAAAGAAACATCTTGGCTAGGCCAGCAATGTGAAGTCCCTGAGCAATAGAATCATGGCAAGAGAAGGCACCAGGATACATGCAGAAATGCCTGACTTCCCAGAAGCTAATATCATCATTATTAAGCTATTACCTAGAAGCTAAGCCATGAAATAGTGAAACTTTGAGGAAAGGAAGTAAAAAAACAAAGTAGACCAAACAGTCAATCAGTTCAAACAAGACACACTCAAACAAATGTGAGTCATGACTAGCAAGCTTAAAGAGCAATTTACTAAACAAATAATGGCCCCAATGCATAAAAAGTATATGGAAGACACAAACAAAAAGCTAGATGAAGTAAACAGTGAAGTGCAAGATATGAGAAGACATTTTGGTATAGAAGTACAAAATCTGAATAGGAATAAAGCTACAATTCAAGATATGAAAAACTCACTTGAAAGCAGGGGAAGTTGGCTCAAACATTGCAAGGACAGGATATCAGACTTAGAAGACAAGGATGACGAGTCAAATCTTGCATTCAGGGATCTGAAACAAGAAGTGAGCCAGATTGCTGGGTACAACAGCTGCTGGTTGACTCAGGGAGAACCAACCTCAGGATTATAGGTATTAGAGAAATAGCAAGGACAGCACGAAAGGTATAAAGAATTTATTCACTGAAGTTATAACACAAAATGTCTTGAATCAAGAAAAAGAAATTAATATTCAGGTACAAGAGAAATGTAGAACATCAAATAACCTTGACCCGAAAAGAAACCTGTCACATCACATCATAATCAAAATCTCAGCTGGAAGAATGGCTCAGCACTTAAAGCTCTTGTCTAGCAAGCACTAAGTCAAGTGCTAAGTACCTGAGTTCGATTCCCCAGCACCACATAAGCTGGGCATGGTGGCACATGCCTGTAATCCTAGCACTTGGGAGTCTGACGCAGGAGGATAGCGATGAGTCCAAGGTCAGCCTGGGCTCCATAGTGAGTTCAGGACCAGCCTGGGCTACACAGCGAGACCCTCTCTCAAAACAAAACAAAACTCAAAACTAAACAACAAAAACAGAATCTCAGAAACTCAACACAAAGAGAGTATATTAAAAGTAGTAAGAGAAAAATGGACATATTCTACTAAGGCAATCTCATTCGAATAACTACAGGTTTCTCAATGCAAACCTTAAAAGCTAGGTGGGTCTGGAATGAATTCTCGCAAGCTAGAAAGCAAATGTCAACCCAGGTGGTTGTATCCAGAAAAATTATCCCTGAAAATTTAAGGAGAAGTAAAAAATTTTCACAACAAAGAAACCCTAATGAAATTTATTGAAATAAGAAAAAAAATCCAACCTAGGTAAAATTTAAAATTAATTATCCCGAGCACTGCCATCTTAAGCCTTTCTCTACTCCCATATCATCATGCTTCTCAGTAAAGCTCTAGGTCATTAACCATAATCTCGCAATATCCTGTTTGCTAAAAAGTTGTGCTTAAGAGGTCACCTTGACCCTTTCCCAACTCGAAATGTTCATTATGGGTATTGTTTTAACATGTTTCAGGAACTGGGAAACTTTGCTCAAAGAAACAATGACTAAAACTGTTGGTATTGCTCACCCCCTTTGAGGTTTTTGCCTTTATAAGTTATGCTCTAAAACTGGTAGGGACTGGAGGCATAGCATGGCAGTTAGAGCAGTTGCTAAGGAAGTGAAAGGACCTGAATTCAATTCCCCAGCACCAATACTAACTGGGCATGTTGGCACATGTCTGTAATCCCAGCACTTGGGAGGCTGAGGTAGGAAGATTGCTGTGAGTCCAAGGCCAGCCTGGGCTTAATAATGAGTTCAGGACCAGCCTGGGCTACAGAGCCTGACCCTGTCTCTAAAAAACAAACAAACCACTAAGTGTGGCTGGAGCTGCAGGTCCACCTGTGGCCTTCCTCCTGCCTTCCTCCCCATCCCCGTCAGCGTTAAGACCCTTCCCACCACTCTCTGGCCAGTCTTAGCTCATGTGCATTCTGGAGGCTGAAGCAGGAGGATTGTTTTGAATCCAAGGCCAGCCTGGGTTCTGTAGTGAGAGTGAGTTCAGGACCATCCTGGATTACAGAGCAAGACCCTGACATAAATAAATAAATAAAACTGGTAGGGGTTGGGGCTGGAGGAATAGCTCATTGGTTAAAGCACTTGCTTAGTAAGCTCAAGGCCCTGAGTTTATTCCCCAGCACCACATAAAGCCAGGTGTGGTGGCACATGCCTGTAGCTTCAGCACTCATGAGGCTGAGGCAGGAGGTTTGCCATGAATCTAAGGCCAGCCTGGGTTACGTAGTGAGTTCAGGACCAGCCTGGGCTACAGAGTGAGACCCTGTCTCAAAAATTTTTTAAAAAAAGTTTTGATTTACATGTGCATCCCTTTCCTCTTCCTACCTCCTCAAATCACGCCCCACCCCCATGATCCTTTTCCCTCTCCACAATATCTATCATATTATTCTCTTTCTTTCTTTCTTTCTTTCTTTCTTTCTTTCTTTCTTTCTTTCTTTCTTTTTTCTTTCTTTCTTTTTTCTTTGCCTAGCTAGCTTGCTAGGTAAATGCTTTAACTGCTGAGCCATTCCTCCAGTCCCTATCATCTTTCTTTTATATATATTTTTTCTTATTAGAGAAACTGTATGATATTTAACTTTCTATGTCTGGTTCATTTCATTGAGCATAATGGTTTCAAGGTGCATTGGTTTTCCTACAAATGACTCAAATTCAGCTTTCTTTATGACACAGTATTACTCCATTGGGTATATATACCATATCTTCTTTATCCATTCATCTGTCGTGGGATAATACTGGTTTCTTCCAAGATTTGGCACAATCATAAACTGTGGCGTTACAAGCATGGGTATACATGTATCACTCTTGTATGATGACTTTAATTCTTTTGGGAAAATCCCCAGAAGAAGTATATCTGGATCAAATGAGATATCCATTTTTAGTTTTTTGAGAAATCTCCACATTGCTTCTTACCATAGTGGTTGTACCATTTTACAGTTTTACCTGCTATGTAGGGGGGTTCCTTTTACCCCACAATCTCACTAGCAAAAAATAGCTGCTGCTGCTGCTGCTGCTGCTGCTTCTTCTTCTTCTTCTTCTTCTTCTTCTTCTTCTTCTTCTTCTTCTTCTTCTTCTCCTTCTTCTCCTTCTTCTTCTTGAGTTCTTATTACCAGACATTCTTACTGGAGTTAGACAGAACTTCAGTGCTTCTTTGGCTTGCATTTGCTTGATGGCTAAAGATGCTGGGCTTATATTTACTGGCTGTTTGGACTGCTTATTCTGAGAACTGTCTATTTATATAAGTTGCCTACTTTTTGATTGGGTCCTTTCTACTGGAGGTTCTAATTTTTGTTTATTTTTTGAGACAGGGTCTTGCTCTGCAGTCTAGGCTGATCCTGAACTCAGTATGGAGCCCAGGCTGGCCTCCAGCTCATAGTAATTCTCCTGCCTCTGCCTCCCTTATGCTGGGATTACAGGCGTGTGCCACCACACCTAGCTTTTATTAGGTGCTGGGGAATCGAACTCAGGGCCTTGAGCTTGCTAAATAAGCACTCTAATCTCTACTATTCCTCCAGCCTCTGGAGGGTCTAATTTTTTCAGTTCTTTGTATGTTCTAGGTAACAGTCCTTTGTCTAAGCGGTGGCTGGCAGTGTTTTCCCTATCCTGTCAGTTCTTTCTTCACTCTGTTGTTTCTTTGCTGTGTAGAAGCTTAAAAATAATTTTTTGCAGGTTATTCTTTTTTCATTTTTTTTCATTTTTCATTTTTAGCCCAGGTTGGTTCTGAACTCAGGATGGAGCCCAGGCTGGCCTTGAACTTAAGGCAATCCTCCTGCCTCGGTCTCCTGAGTGCTGGAATTACAGGCGTGCACCATCACGCCCAGCTTATGGGATGCTGGGGAATCAAACGCAGGGCATTGAACTTGCTAGGCAAGCACTTTCACTGCTGTGCCATTCCTCTAGCCCCTTCTTTGCAGATTATTCAGAGATCACTTTATTGGCAAAATTACAGAAGGGGAAAGATGAAGGATAAAGCTTCTGCTAGTCACAGGGGGACCTGGAAATGTGGGTTGCTCCAAGCTTGTTACTGATTCTCAGTTTTTCCTCACGTGCGTTGGGTGTTTTGAGAAAGTCTTTGCTTATACCTGTGTCTTCAAGGGTTTTGCCTATTTTTCTTCTAACAAGTTCAGAATTTTTATTTTAGTGTCTAGATCTTTCACCCAGTTTGATTTGATTTTGGTGCATGATGAAAGATGTGAGTCTAGTTTCACTCTTCTGCATGTGGTTAGCCAGTTTTCTCAGCACCATTTAGTAAAGAGGCTGTCTTCACCTTAGCATACGTTTTAAACCTTTGTCAAAGATCAGGTGGCTGAAGGCTCTCAGGGTTTTCTCTGCATCCTCAGTTCTGTTGCACTGATCCATCTGTCTGTTTTTCTGTCAATACCAGGTGTTTTTTTTTTTTAAATCCCTGTTGCTGTGTAATACAATTTGATATCTGGTATTGTGATGCCTCCACTTTTGTTTTGTTGCTCAGGTTTGTTTTGGCTGTTCTTCTCTTGTCATTCCTAATACATTTTTGGATCATTTTTTCTAATTCTGTAAAAAATGCTATTAGCGTTTAGATTGGGATGGCATTGTATCTGTATATTGGTTTAGGTAATACGGTCTTTTTTTAAGGGAAGAAAAGGTTTATTTTAGCTCACAGTTGCAGAAGGTCTCAGCCATTTATGGGCAGCTGACAATAGTGATTTGGTGGAGGCCTACCTGAGGAAAAGCTGTTCATGGCATGGCAGCACAGGGACCTGAGAGTCAGTTTGCTCATTTTGACAATGTTGGTTCTGCCTGTCCAGGAACGAACACGGCATGTCTTTCCATTTTCCAGAACTCTCTTCAATTTCTTTTCTTCAGAATGCCATAGTTTTCTGTATAGAGGGCCTTCACTTCCTTAGCTAGGTTGATTGCTAGGTATTTAATTTTCTTTGGGCTACTCTGACTAGGATTGTTTTTCTGATCCCTTTCTCTGTGTTTTCATTGTTGCTGTAGAGGAATGCTATTGTTTTGTGTGTCTGTGTGTTGATTTTTATCCTGCAACTTGGCTGAATTTGTTTATTAGGTCTAAGAGTCTTCTGGCGGAGTTTTTGGGGTCCTCTTTGTACAGCATTGTGTCATTTGCAAATAAGGATCATCTGTCTTCTTCCTTTCCTGTGTGTATTCCCTATTTCATCCTCTTGCCTGATTGCTCTGGCTAAGGTTTCAAGCGCTGTGCTGAAAGGGAGTGATAAATAACCCTTGTCTTCTTTCTGATTTTAGGGGAAATACTTTCAGTTTTTTCTCATTTAGAACAATATTGGCAGTAAAGTTGTCATAAACTACTTTTGTCGGCTTGAGGTAAGATCTTTCTACCTATTTTCATCAGAATTTTGATCATGAAAGGATGTTGTATTTTGTTAAAGGTTAGTTCTTTATCTATTGAGATGATCATGTGATTTTTGTTAATGTGATATGTTACATTAATAGGTGGATGTTTGTTGAACCATCATTTTCTTTTCTTTCTTTCTTCTTTTTTGAGACAGGGTCTCGCTCTGTAGTCCAGGCTGATCCTTAACTCACTATGTAGCCCATATGTGTACATTGTGCATTCATACTTATAAATATTTTTCTTAGTACTGCTTTTATTGTGTCCTATAGATTCTGGTATAATGTGCTCTGTGACATGCAGATTGACCAGACCAATGCCATACTGGTAGCCATTTTCATCCCTCTAACCCTGCACGCAGCTTATACACCTGCCAAGATGAGAAGTCCTGGGCTAGGCCCTGGTTGCTAAGGAGAACTAGCAGTATGTACCAACTCGCTTTGTGTTCTGCTTCTGTAACTTGCTCACTGATGCCAAAAAGCTTACTCAAGTGTGTCGACCAGGATGTAGTTTTCTTGCTTAAAAGACTCTGAAATCAGGGCCTGGGGCTGCACTCCTTGGGCTTGTCCCCTGTGTGTACAATCTCTGGCCAGCTAGTAAAGACTTTCCTTTCAGCTTTCAAGTGTCCTGAGTGGTGATCTTGGACCTTACAACACTTTTTTTTTTCTCCTACCTGACCCTTACAACACTTCTATTGTATCCTAGTTACTTTCTTGTCACTGTGACTCAATACCTCACATCCACAACTTAGGGAGGAAAGATTTATTGTAGCTTACAATTTCACAAGGTCTCAGTTTATTCACAGGTGGGCAGCTGGAAAATGGTGGAGGCTGAGACAGGAGGACTGCCATGAGTCCAAGGCTAGCCTAGGCTGCATAGTGAGTTCAAGACCAGCCTGGGCTATAGAGTGAGACCCTGTCTCAAGCAAACAAAAAAAGTATGTTATCAGAGCCACTCTGTGGGTGGCCCAGGCCTGTAATCCCAGCACCCTGGAAGCCTGAGGCAGGAGGATCACAAGAATCACAAGAATATCTCCAGGGGCTGGAGGAATAGCTCAGGCCTAGGAAACACACAACCCTGAGTTTGATTCCACAGCACCACATAAAGTGGGTGTAGAGGCACATACCTGTAATCCCAGTACTTTGGAGGCTGAGGCAGGAGGTTTGCCATGTGTTCAAGGCCAGGCTGAGCTACATAGTGAGTTCAGGACCAGCCTGGACTATAGAGTGAGACCCTGCCTCAGGAAAAAAAAAAATAAGAAAAAAAGAAAAAAGAATGTCTTCAAAGTCCATGATGTGTAACCCACTTGTAGCTTCTTTTATCCAAAACAGTTCAGACCCAGGCTCTTTCTAAAAAGATTCCTCTTGACTTGGAGGCCAGCCTGGACAACGCAGTGAGTCTCCTGAGTATGTCACTTCCTTGTGTGGTGCTGCTGAGAATTGCTTCCATTGGGCTGTTCTGCTGAGCTGTGGGGAGACCTTTCCAAGGGGAAGGCTCCCAGTGCAATGGCAGTTGTCACTACCCACAGGCTTCTTCTAGAGGCCACTCCTACCTGGGTGCACTTACCTGCGGTTCCTGGCTCTCCAGGCTTACCTGATGTCCACGGCTGCTGACTGCTCACTGCTGCTGACGGCCCTTACCAGGTGGCCTGGGGCTGCTTCCCAGGCTGGCACGTTCTTCAGCCTCTGACACTTTCTTTAGGTTTCTAACTTTTCTGTGGCCTTCTTTTAATTATTGGAGCTCTTCACTTGGTCTAAGCCAAGTTGAGTAGATAGTTTGCTTGTTATTTATTTATTTATTTTAGTATATCTCAACTTTTTGGATGGGCCTGTAAGGAGCCACTGTGTGAGGGATCCTGCCTGGGTGCCATCTTGTTTGAAAGTCCTGAGCTTTTCTTAAGTGGTAATGCAATATAATGGTTAAGGGAATGGACTCTGAAACCAGTTAGCTGAGGTTTGAGATTGGGCTGCGTGACCTTGGACAACATCATCTGTAAACGATGAGAGCAATTGTACTTACCTTTAAGATGGAGTCCATACATGTGAAATGATTACTTAGTTACTATTTATACATGTGTATGTTTTTTTCTTTGTTCTTTTCATTTCTTTCTCATTTCTGTGTGTGGGGGGGTGCATATATTCTGTTATTATTCTAGCTAAATTCTATAGTTTCCAACTGGAATCTCTCCTAACTCTGCTAACTTTTTTTTTTTTTTTTTTTTGAGACAGGCTCTTGTTCTGTAGTCCAGGCTGGTCCTGAACTCATTATGGAGCCTAGGCTGGCCTTGGACTCATGGCAATCCTCCTGCCTCAGCCTCCCAAGTGCAGGGATTACAGGTGTGTGCCACCACACCCAGTTTATGTGGTACTGGGGAATTGAACCCAGGGCCTTGAGCTTGCTAGGTAAGCACTTTAACTGCTGAGCTATTCCTCCAGCCACTCATCCTCTTCTAAAAATGTGTACAGGGACAACTTTTGTACCTTCTCTTTGATGAAAGGTTTATATTTTTTAAATGATCAGGTCTGGGGCATAGCTGTGCCACATGAGCTAGATGTGATGGTGTGCACTTGTAATCTCAGCCCCAAGGAGGCTGAGGTAGGAAAACTGCCATGAATTTGAGGCAAGCCTGGGCTACACACAAGTCCAACATCCTGGGTTTGACTACATAGTGAGCTCAGGACCAGCCTGCACTACAGAGTGAGAACCTGCCTCAAAAAAATTTTTTTTGAATGTAGAAGTCTATGTTGAGTTGTAAAAATGCCTTGACTTTTAACTGCCCATTCTATGAGGTTATCTAGGGGGAAAAATCCATAAACAACAGGATATTTATTATAATAAAAAATTAGAGGAGCAAAAATTTCCAACAATCTCAGAGCATTAAAATTTCAATTATTCAAGGCTGGGGGACAGGTCAGCAGTTAAAGTGCTTGCCTAGCAAGACCAAGGCCTTGGGTTTGATCCTCCAGCACCATATAAACTGGACATGATGGCACATGCTTATAATCCCAGCACTTGGGAGGCTGAGACAGGAAGATTCAAATGTGTTCAAGATGAGCTTTGGCTACATAGTGAGTTTGTTGTAGCATGGATTAACACACAGGACTCATAGGCAGGATGATCAAGAGTTTAGTGTCCAGACAGACCAGCATGCTGGGACCTGACCACCAGAGGAGCCGGTCCCCGAACAACTTGGGTGAGGGATTTTAATACTCACAGTATAGGAAAGCAAGAAGGGGGAATTTTCACAGAACAGAAGGGGGGTTTTGACAGAGAAAAAGAGAAATGGGGCACACATTGTTTCTACATCAGGAAGTTTATGTGTCTATCTAACGTCAATTTATTGACCATGGAGACTTCTGGGTACACAGAAACTTGCAATCTATCAGCCATGGCGACCTCTGGGTACACAGAAACATATTGTGGTTGTTCCTGGCACAGGTCCACGGTTAGGGCCAAAAGTTGATTTTCTCATGAGCTCAAGGAGAAGGGAGGGGTAAGCGGAAGGAGGTGGTGAGCAGAACAAACTCCATTTCGATTTTGTCTCTATCAAGTTCAGGACCAGTCCGGAGTACAGAGACCTTGTCTCAAAAACAACAACAATGACAAAAAACCGAAATGATTCTAGCATGTCAGTTGGTAATATTATGTGATAATTATTTTAAAATATTAAATATCATAAAATTAAAACAGAAGGACTACAGAGCAAGACCGTGTTGCAATAAAGTAAAATAAAAAAATTTAAATAGATGAACTAGAGGAATAGGAGAGAAGTTAGAGCGCTTGCCTAGCAAGCACAAGGCCCTGAGTGCAATTCCCCAGCATCACATAAACCAAGTATAGTGGCACATTCTTGTAATCCCAGCACTTGGGAGGCTGAGGCAGGTGAACTATCTTGAGTTTGAGGCCATCCTGGGATACACAGGAAGTCAGAACCAGCCTAGACTAGAAAGCAAGAACTCATTTAAAAAACACAGAACAATAAGTGTAATAAAAAAATACAAACATATGCGTCGTGTGGGATAATATAAATTTTATATACATATAAAACATGCAAAAAAATAGAACAATGACTGTAGTGAAAAAGATACAAGCACATTCTCTCTGTAGGTATACCTACAAAGTAAATATACAAAAAATAAAACCAGTTATTTTAGAGCAGTAGAATTAGAAAACTTTCTGTTTTCTTTTGAACAAAAATTATGTTGTAACAAAAACTCTTTTTATAATTAAAAAAAAAAGCCTAAATCTGACCCAAAAAAACGTAGCAATTGTGTCTCGTAGGCCCCTGAGATGAACAGGAGAACGGAATGCTTCAGCCAAACATTTGAAAGTTCCAGAGCAGTCAAGGCTTTGATGTCAGGTAGACTAAACAACCAGAAGTTTGAGTGATGTTTTGGCTCTCATCTGACACCATGTGAGCACGTAGGGTAGCTGCCCTCAGTTAATTCACTCCTAGCTGTAGGTGTTACATGACACTTGATTATCTTCCTGCATTATCTAAAGTGTGAAAGCTACGCTTCACCCTTATAGTGGGCTCCAGTGACTGCCAGCCTTGTGTCCACCCTTCCTTCCTTCACAAAGTCCCTGTTCTCTAGCTATTGTAGTTTAGATCTGGAAAGTCCCCCCAAAAGTCTCACGTGTTTGAGTGTTATGTGTTATCTGTGGACTCATGTGCTGTTAGGAGACTGGGGCCTGCTCTGGAGGGGTGGAGTGTGTGGTGGAAGACAGGCATGTGGATTGGACTCCAGACATGTGGTGAGGGTTTAAACCTGAAAGGGGAGGGACACCAAGGCTGGACCCAGATGGGGTGGATGGTCATATATATATATATATATTTTTAATTCAAGACAGAATCTTGCAAAGTTGCAAGTTGCCTGGGCTGGGCTTGATTCTGTGATCCTCCTGTTTCAGGCTTCTAGAATGCCGGGATATATGCTGCAAGGATGTATGCTGCTTTCTGCCTTTCTTCGGGACTTGACTTGGCTTCCTGTTCGCAGTGTTGTGAGGAGCCAGCCCCTCCTGCACCTCCGCCATGCGGTCCCACTGCTGTTGGCCACCCTTGAACAGACTGTGAGCTTCCAAAACTGTGAACTGAAATAAACTATTCCTCCCCTAAAAATTGTGGATGTCGGGTATTTAGTCACAGTGATGAAAAGTAACTAAGACATTAGTAGTAGAGACGCAGTCCTAACCCTCAGTATGCTCATGATTATATCCTCATTGTTACCATTGTTAGAGAATATCAATTATGGTCCATTCAATGGTTACATGCTAGAATACTAGAGCTTGTATACTCTGTAGAATTTAATTTTTACCATCACCTTTCTGTGGCACTATGATTTTCATTTTCAAGATGCAGAGGCTCAATGAGGTTAAATCTCTTGCCCAAGGTCATAACCAGTGAGTCACAGGGGCGGGATTCAGCCTGCCATGGTCCCAAGACTGCTTTTCATCAGACACTGCATGCCAGTGCAGACTAAGACGCTTACAAAGTATTCTTTGAGGCTGCACTGAAGTATGGAGAGAAAGGGAAGAGCCCCTGAGAGCCCTCACCCACGGCTGCCCTGCGGCACACACAGAGGGAGGGCACTTTTGAGGGCTGGTAGCTGCAGCCTGAAGTTTAGTTCAAAACCCACTTGTAGACTGTCTAGGATATTTGGGGTCTATGGCAAGTACTTTGGCATAGTAAAATCAAGTACTATCTTTTCCTTGGAGGAGAAAACAGGTGGATGAGGATGTCAGGCACTTAAAGTTGAGTGGATGGGAAGCTCAGGAAACCCAGAAGTGAACCAACAGGAACAATGGTGACATATACTCCCATCGATCCCAGGGAGTAGCTGAAGTATAGACTCTCATCCCCAGTGTTCCAAGAAAGGGTAGGTATTCAGAGGGATCCAGGAATCAAGTGACAGAGAAACAGTACCTTTGGAATAGTGGTGTCTCCCCACAGGAACATATTAGAGATGAAGAAAGAAGTGAAGCCCTTGGCCAGGGCTGGAGGAATGGCACAGCAGTTAAAGTGCTCGTGTAGCAAGCACAAGGCCCTGAGTTCGATTCCCCAGCAACACGTAAGCCAGGCATGGTGGCGCATTCCTACAATCCTACCGCTAAGGAATCCGAGGTAGGAGGATTATCCTGAGTTCAAGGCCAGCCTGAGCTACATAGTGAGTTCAGGACCACCCTGGGCTACAAAGCGAGTCCCTATCTGAGAGAGAGAGATAGACAGAGAGAGAGAGAGAGAGAGAGAGAGAGAGAGAGAGAGAGAGAGCGCGAGAGAGAGACCCGTCAGGCTGGTAATCACAGCACTCTGGAGGGCTAAGACAGGAGGATCATAAGTTCAAGCTCAGCATGGGAGACTTAGTGAGACTGTCTCAAGACAAAAATAGAAAAAAGGGCTAAGGGGTGAAGCTTAGTTTGAACCCCCTGGGTTCAAACTCAGTACAACAACAATAAAAAAGGGGGGAAATGCTAAGGCAATTCGTACCATAACCTGGCGCGCGTGTGCATGTATTTTTGTTGCAGTGCTGGTGATGTAAATGCAGAGCCTTTGCTCTGCGGTATATAACCCAGCCATTTTTTAAAAATTCAAGACAGAATCTTGCAAATTTGCAAGTTACATGGGCTGGGCTTGAATCTGTGATCCTCCTGTTTCAGCCTTCCAGAATGCCGAGATTACAGATAGTTCTTTAAATTTCTTGAAAGTTACATGAAATATGGAATGTTTGGTTTCACACCAGGCATCTGTCTCTGCTGCTGACCTGTGACTGGGATGCAATACTGGAGAGGTGGACAAGGACATTATTTTATCCTAAAGAACAAGAGAGAGAGCCAAGGGAAGGTTTTAAACAGGTTAAACAAGCAAAGGTTTCATTTTGGTTTGAGAATAAGAATTTTGATCTTCTTTATTTATTTTTAGAGTGCTGGGAATTGAACCCCGTCCTCACATGCTGAGCACATGGTCTAGTATTGAGTCACACCCCTGGCTCTGAAAATAAACATTTTCAAAAGGAAATTATCAAAAAATTTCAAAAAGTTTTCCCTGAAAATCTCTGCCAGCTAAATTTTTATTGCTTTCAAAAATCTACTTATTGCTTAATAACTATTTATTATTTATCATGTACCTGTCATAATTGTGGAAACTTAGGATATAACCGTAAATAAACACACAAAAACTCCTGGCACGGGCTGAACGAATAACACAGCAGTTAGACCACTTCATTAGAAAGTTCAAGGCCCTCAGTCTGATAACCTAGCAGCACATAAACTGGGCATGGTGGTGCATGCTTATAATCCTAGAATTTAGGAGGCTGAGGCAGGAGGACAATATTTCTGATTTCCTTTCTCTCTCTCTCTCTCTTCTTTCTTTCTTCATTCCTTTCTGTCTGTCTGTCTGTTTATCTATTTATCTGTCTTTTTGTCTGGCTTTCTTTCTCCCCCCTCTCACCTTTTGAAACAATCTTACCATATAACCCAAGCTGCCCTTGAACTCATGTGTAGCTCAAGCTAACCTCAAACTTGGGATCCTCTTGTCTCAGCATCCTGAGTTCTGGAATGACAAGCTCGAGCCACCTGCCTGGAATGACGATTTTATTTTTTCTTCTGGTACTTGGGTTTGAACTCCTGGCTTTTACCCTCAGTGCTATCCCCCGCTCATTTTTAAATTTTTGAGACAAGGTGATACTAAATTATTAAGTTGCCCAGCAATATTCCTGCCTCAGCTTCCCAAAATGCTGGGATTATTGGCCTCTGCCACCAGGCCCAGTCTTGTTGATTTTCTTAAAAACAACAACAAAAACAAAGAATACTGTGAAGTTCCAAAGAAATTATTTCTGCTGGCTGTCAAATGATAGTTGTTTTGCTGCTACGTAACCAACAGGGGGAGCCCTTGTCACAAAGCCTAGTGACTCCCCAGGCAAATCAGTACATTAGTAGAAAGCCCGCGGAAGAACAGAAGACAGAGAAGTGAGAGTTCAGGGCTGAACGATTTGGTCTTAAATTGCGTCGGGGAACGCAGAACTCCTTTTTCTTTTTTCCCCTGAGACAAGGTCTTGTTCTGTAGTCCGCACTGGCCTGAACAATCAGCAATCCTCCTGCCTCAGTCTCCCAAGTGCTGGGAATACAGGTGTGCACCACCATACCTGGTAATCTTCACGTGGTGCTGGGTGTCTAAGTTACCTTCTCATTGCAGTGACAGCACACGCGCCACCCACAACTGGAGGGAGGACAGACACTTTTTTTTTTTTCACAGTTTCAGAAGTTCTCATGAGTGGCACTGGTGGAAGCACATGCTGGTAGCCTAGTTGGAGGAAGCTGTTCACACCGTGGGCACAAGAAGCCAAATCAGGGAGGGAGGGCGGAGCTAGCGTATACACTGCTAGGTCCTGCCCCAGTGTTCCACCCCTTCCGGTCAAGCCCCAGTGATCCACCTTCTCAGCTCCCACGCCCATTTATATGCCACGTGCCCATAGTCCACTACACACGCCTAATCCACTCCACAGCTGCAACACTGCTCCTAAGAGCATACGGCTCCATAGCTATTCCACACCATTCAAACTCACTGGGCTTTTCGGGGACGTTCCAGATCCAAGCCCAGTGCCTTGTGGCTACTGAGCTGAGCCCCCAGCCCTAGAATTCCTTTTTTGAAACCGAGTTTAAGGAATGATGCTTAGTTATATATTTCAAAACAGCAAGTATGTATTGAATTTTCAAAAATCCCATTATGCCTGGCCAAAGAGACCTTTGATTTTTGTTTCTTTTTTATTTATTTGAGATGCTGGGAATAAATTACTTATCTTTAAGGTACACAATTATGATACATAAGTTGGGACCTGGAACATACATTTTCAAAATATTCCCTTTTATTGTGATAGTGGGGATTGAACCCAAGGCCTTTAAACTGAGCTACATCCTCAGTCCATTTTTGTTTTTGATTTTTTTCTCTTATTTTTTTGAGATGGATCTCACTTTGTAGCCCAGGCTGATCCTGAACTTACTGATGTAGCCCAGGCTGGCCTTGGACTCATAACAATCTACCTCAATGAACCTCCCGAGGGCTGGGATTACCGGTGTGCTACCACGCCCAGCTTTTTGTTTTGCTGGGGGAATTGAATTCAGAGCCTTGCACTTGCAAGGCAAGTGCTTTAAGTGCTGTGCCCTTCCTCCAGACCCTAATTTTGATTTTGAGATATTTTGCTCAGTCACAAAACTGCCCAGGCTGGACTTGAAATTGTAATCCTCCTACCTCAGTCTCCCAGTGTTGCTGGGATTATAAGCACGTGGCCCAGTGTTGCTGGGATTATAGGCATGTGGCATCAGGCCTAGCTTTCTCAAAAGATTTTTAGCTATTATTTCCACTACTTGTCTTTTATTACTGATCCTTCAAAGTGGATGCTCTCAGATTTTCACCTTTCTTCTTTCTTTTCTTTTTTTCTTCTTTTTGAGACAGGGTCTCGTTCAGGCTGAGCCCAGGCTGGTCCTGAACTCACTATGGAGCCTAGACTGGCCTTGGACTCACTGCAATCCTCCTCAAGTGCTGGGCTTACAGGCTTGTGACAACATGCCCAGTTTATGTGGTGCTGGGGAATCGAACTCGGGTACTTAGCACTTTTCTTAGTGCTTGCTAGGCAAGTGCTTTAACCACTGAGCCATTCCTCCAGCAGATTTTCAAATTTCTACTCCAGTCTTCATCTGCTTAACTCCCGTGTTGTCCTAAAATTTTCAGGATCCCAGAAAAAAAATTTTTTTTGAAGTAGGGTCTCACTCTCCATGCAGTCTAGCCTAGCCCTGGACTCACTGTGTAGCCCGGGTCAGCTTCAAATGCAAGGCAATCTTTCCATCTTAGCCTCCAGCATTTGAATTACAGGCATATGCCACCATGCCTGACAGAGTCCCGGAAACCTTGCCTCATTCGTAAAAACAGGAAGAGTTGCTAACTGTTTCTTGAGGTCTTTTCCCTGAAGCTGTCACTGAGTGGTAAGGATAAAAGATGACATAGTCTTAGTCCATTGGCTAAGAGCTCAGTGGGCTATTAGTTCAACCTGTGGCTCTTCAATTTTATCTTTCAATTTCATGCTCTGTAAATAAATTTTAAATAATGATCTTATTTGTTTTTTCCAGCTTGTCTTTGGGAAAGAACTCTTAAAGAACTCTGAGATAACTAGGTATGCTGGTACATCTCTTGCTTTACATGTAATATGCTTTGGAGAGATAGAATTAAAAAATTAAGTTTTCACATATGATAAAATAAAAAGAAAACTTGCCTCATCCACAGTATGGGTGTTTTTCTGGTACTTAACATATGGTATGGTCATGAACTGTTCATAAACATGTCTTTCCCACTTAAGAACAGAATTTGGATCTCAGTAGTTATGCTATCTCCAGGGCCTTGCAACAGAACAGCCAACTGTCTGCTTTTGCCTGGGACTTCTCCTGTTTCAGCTCGGAAAGTCCCACATATCTGGCAACTTTCTGTCTAAAGTGGGACAGTTAGTTACCCTACCACAGACATAACAAAATTCAATCAATAAGTTTATCTGGCCTGGAGGTGCAGGCCTGTAATGCCCGCACTTTGGGAGGCTGAGGCAGGAACATCGCAAGTTTGAGTCTAGCCTGGGCTACTTAGCAACTTAGAGCTTGACGTAGAGCTAGGTACCAACTATTTTTGTCGAGCCATTTTTGCTTCCTGGGCTTCCAATTCTCCAGCTAAATTTGTTAGGAGGCAGTGAGACATTAAGTAGGCCTGAGGGCAAAAGGGGCAGCCCAAATGCCACTCTGAAGTAATGGAAAATTTTATATATAAAGCTTGCCTCAAAAATCAAGAATAGGGACTGGAGGAATAGCTCAGACATTAAAGCACTTGCCTAGCAAGTGTTACATCAAGCACTAAGTACCTGAGTTTGATTCCCCAGCACCACATAAGCCAGACGTGGTGGGACACACCTATAATCCCAGCACTTGGAAGGCTGAGGCAGGAGGATTGCTGTGAGTCCAAGGCCAGCCTGGGCTCCATAGTGAGTATAGGACCAGCCTGGGCTACAGAGTGAGACTCTGTCTTACAAGTAATAATAAATCAAGAATAAAAATGGGTTGAGAATGTAGCTCAGTGGGAAGGCCCTGGACCCAATCCCTGGTGCCACACACACATATGCGTGCGCGCGCGCGCGCGCGCGCGCACACACACACACACACACACACACACACAAATACATTTGCCTGTATAAGAAAACTATTTTTGTTGACTCATTTTTGCTTCCTGGGTTTCCATTTCTCCAGCTAAATTTGTTAGTATGTAGTTAGACATTAAGTGAGCCTGAAGGATGAACAGGGCAGCCCAAATACCATGCTGAAGTAATGGAAGAATATATATATATATATATATATATATATATATATATATAGTCATTTGTTAGGCCTCACACCCAAAGCAATCCCATAAAGCACAATGGTATTTTAAAGTTACACAACATGCACATTCCTGGTTGCCACATCCAGAGACGCAGGGCCTCTGTCTGCATATCTTGCAGCCTGATCATACCAAGAAGAGACATACTCCTTAAAGACCTTCCCCACCTTGGGCTGGGACTTGGTTTAAGTTAAGAACTCGTATCTTCTGAGTGTCTTTCCCAAGTTTCTGACATGAATAAGACCCTAAGGGAACATTGACCATTTTAAGGACGGGAAGCCATTCTGGACTGTGAGAGCTTGCGTGGGGGTTCCAGCAGGGGAGCGCAGCAGCTCAGATACTCTTGACTGTGGACGGTCCTCCTCTAGTGGAGAAGGTGGTTCTCTTCCGTGGAGCATGCAACTTCTTGAGGGAACAAGGTGGAACCGTGAGGGAGGAATGTGGCACCTGCCTAGCCAGCCAGATCGGCTAAATCAACCCTGAGATCAATGGGGTGACAGATGTTGCAGCCAGATCACCCTCACATCCAGGAAGACACTTTTGAATTCTAAAGGAGCTTCTGAGTAAAAATGTCAGTAAGCATCGTAATTACCCTAGTTCCCTGAACTCCAAAAGTAACTCCTATGAGCATAAGAATATATCCAAACTCACACTCAGTGCAGATGCCCTAACGGAGCCACCCACCTTCCCGTTGAAGGGTTGAAGGTGTAATTCTCAGCACCCAGACTTGCAACTGGAAGCAGATGCCTTCACGGCACTGCCTGTTTTCTCTCTTGAAGATGTACCTTCTGTTTGTCCACTACACAATAAATTCTCCTTATATTTCTTCCTCTTCGTTTTTGATCCTAACACAAAAGAGATGACTTAGTGTACACGGTTTACACTAGGACACAACTGAGAACACGGCTAGTCCAGAATGCCGCAGGTCCCGGCCTTTATGGCCATTTATGTGTCTTGACTGAATTCCCTCATCAAGTGCACCAGAACCCAGGCAAGCAAGGACCGGGTCCTCACAGCATCAGGACCTGACTTCCAGGTGACATACCTAAAACATTTAAGCAAGACAATGACTGAGGCCCCTCTCAACTCTGAAGGATTGTAACTGATGTCACATTTGTGGCTGCCTAAATTCATTATTTTACTTTAAACTCTTAAAAAGTCATCTTTATATATTTTAAAGCACCATAGAAAATCATGATAAGTCGAGCATAAGACTAGGACATAAATCTTGCATGCATATATGCATGGTTTGATTTGTTTGTGACAATCTTGGTATATTGCCTTGAATTTTTAATCCTCCTGCCTCAGCCTGCAAAGTAACTGAGATGGAAGGCATGGACTGTCATGCCTGGTGATATTTTTGTCTTATGGATGAAAAGCAAGTGCTTTTATGACTATATTTTTTGTTATGGATAGTGTTTTTCTCATCCTAGAATTTCAAACATCTCCAGAACGTTTGTATGATTTTATAATCAGCCAACAAGATCTACACAACGGTAGCGTTTATGCTGAGGTTTCAGTGGGTGTGCTTTAAGAAATTACTTTTCACGAGATTGTTACTTTGCACAAAATTGTCAACAGAAGTCAAGTAACAGATTATATGTTTCCTTCACAACAAATTCCAGTGTCATCTTAGGTCTTAGTGGGGCCTGAGGCTCTGCATTCTGCACTTTAACCAGCTTCTAGGTGACAACAGTGCCTCTCCTCCACAGGTCCCATATTCTATGGAGCTCAAATTCACATTTATCCATTAATTACAACATTTTACAATGTCCTGAGCCTTTAGCAGTGCTTCCCACACTGACATACTGGGGTACAGGCAGCTGCTCTTAATGCAACTTTCTGATCTGCAAATAAGGCTAGTCTGGCTTTTTAAAAAATGCATATTCCCTTTATTCTATTCTGTGGCCTGATTGCTCTGGCTAAGGTTTTGAACACTGTTGAATAAGAGTGGCTAGAGAGGACACCTTTGTCTTGTTTCCGATTTTAGGGGAAATTCAATGTTTCCCAGTTTAAGATGATGTTGGAAATAGGACTGTCATGAGTTGCTTTTGTCAGCTTGAGGTAAGACATTTCTATGCCTGTTTTCATCAGGGTTTGAATTGATGGTAAGTTTTGCTAAAGTTTTGTGTGATGTCTATTGGGAAAATCATGTGAAGTTATCCTTGCTTTTGTTGATGTAGTGTGTTACACTAATTGATTTTCTTGAGACAGAAGTACTGTGACTTAGATATAGAATGTCCCCCAAAGTCTCATGTATTTGGATGATATGGATTATCTATGAAACTGTATGCTGTGAGGAGATGGGGACCTGATCTGGCGGGTGGATTGTAAGTGTGTGGTGGAATACAGGTGTGTAGTGGAAGATAGGCATGTGGTGGATTATAGATCACAAGTATGTGGTGGATTAGGGACTTAAATCAGGAAGGGGTCGAACACTGAGGCTGGACCCAGAAGGGGCTGATCACCGTGACAGGACCTGGAAGGATAGATTAAACTCAACGTTCCCCCTTCCTTCTGGACTTGGCTTCCTGTTTGCAGTGCAGTGAGGAGCTGTCTCCACCTCTGCTTCGGCCATGTGCTTCCACTGTTGCTGCTCACCCATGAGTGCACTGTGACCTTCTGAAACTGTGAGCTAAAATAAACTTTTCCTCTCCTAAGTTGTGCTAGGTATTTTGTCACAGCAATGAAAATGTAACTAAGACAAGGGTCTTGCTCTGCAGTCCAGTCAGGTTCTGAACTTGCTCTGTAGCCCAGGTTGCTCTTGAACCCATGACTCTCCTCCTGCCTTGGCCTCCTAAGTGTTGAGATTATAGGGGTGCAGCACCACACCCAGATGACACTGTGTATGGAAATTGAAGTAAGGGCTCTGTGCTTGCTAAGCAAGTGCTCTAACCACTGAACTATTCCTCCAGTCCCACACTAATTGGTTTATGTATGTTGAACCATTCTTGCATTCCTGGCATAAGGCCAACTTAGTTGTGATATATAATTTTTTAATGATTTGTTGCATTCTCTTTGCAAGTGTCTTGTTAGGGCATAGCACAGTGATTAAAGTGCTTGCCTAGTGAGCATAAGGCCCTGAGTTCAATTCCCCAGCCCCACATAAAGCTGGGCATGGTGGTGCACACCTACAATCCCAGAACTAGGGAGGCTGAGGCAGGAAGATTGCTGTGAGTCCAAGGCTAGCCTGGGCTCCATAGGGAGTTCAAGACCAGCCTGGGCTGCAGAGTGAGACCCTGTCTTAAAAAAAATTAACTGCAGTGAATCCACCAGTTCCTCAGTTTTTCTTGGTTGGTAGACCCTATAACACTGTCTCAGTTTCATCCGTGGTTATTGGTCTATTCAGGGTGTGGATCTTTTTGGCTCACTTTTGATATCTCAAATATGTCTAGGAATTTATTCATTTTTCTTTGTTCTTAAATTTATCATAATAATTTTTCAAAATACTTTCTTATAATCCTCTGGATTTGACAGTTTTGTTGTGATTTCACCATTTTCACTTTTAATTGCATCAACATGAATTTCTTCTTCTTTTTTTATTAGCTTCATTAGAGATTTGTTAATCTTATTTATCTTTTTGAAGAACCAATTCTTTGATTCATTGATCTTTGGTATGTCTTTTAGTTTCAATTTCATTAATTGCTCCTCTGATTCTTATAATGTCTTTGCTTATGCTGTTTTTGGATTTGGCTTGATCTTGTTTCTCTAGGATTTATTTATTTGGAATTGCTCTGTTTTTTAATAAAATATGTGTGCTCATAGCTACAAATTTCCTTCTTAATACTTCTTTCATTGTGTGCCATAAATTGTGGTATAATATGTTTTCATTGTCTTTTCACTTCAGGAAGATTTTGATTTCTTCCCTGATTTCTTTGATGTATTGGTCATTCTCTAACGTTTTATTTAATTTCCATGTATTTGTGTAGTTTCTGTAGTTTCTTTTGCTGTTGAGTTGTAGTTTCATTCCACTATTATATGAAAACATGCAGGGAAGTGTTTCTATTGTTTTATATTAATTTAAGCATGCCTTTTGGACAAGGATTTGATCTATTTTGGAAAAAGTTCCACGTGTTACTGAGAAAAAGATGTATTCTGTTGATGTTGGATGAAACACTCTGTATACATCTGTTAAGTCCATTTGTTCCATGGTGTGGTTAAGCTTTGATATTTCTTTTCTTTTCTTTTATTTTGTCTGGTTGACCTAGTTTTGAGAGTGGGTCATTGAAGTTCCCTAGTATGATTGTACCGGGGTTTATTTGACCTTTCATGTCCATTAGTTTCTGTTTTAATTAACTGGGTGCACCTATATCAGGTGCATATACATTTAGAGTTGTAAGCTCTTCCTTTCGGGTTGTTCCTTTTGCCAATAGAAAGTGCCCTTCTTTGTGTCTTCTCATCCATTTTGGTATGAAATCTGCTCTGACTAAGAATAGTGTAGCTGCTCGTCTTGGGCTCCAGTGGCATGGACAATTAGTTTCCATCCTTTGACCTCAGTTTGTGTGCTTCTTGTGGGTGAAGCATGTCTCCTGCAGCCAACAATTGCCTGGGTTTGTTTTTTGATTCGCTCTGCCAGTTTGTGTCTTTTGAATGGCAAATTAAGACTATTAGTATTGAGGGTAATTATTGTGAGGTATTTCCTGAGTCTTGTGATTGTCTTGTTTTTCTGGTGTTGGCTTTTTACTTTTCTTTTTGTGGTTACACTTTCCCTTTTGATGTTTCTTTTCCTCAGAGTTCCTTTGTACTGGTTTTCTCTTTATCTCTTAGTGCTTATCTTAGCGCTTGCTAGGCAAGAGCTTTAACCACTGAGCCATTCCTCTGACCTTCTCTTAGTACTTTAATATCCTCTCTTTGTGTTGAATTTCCAAAATTTTTACTATATGTGACTTGGTGAGGTTTCTTCCTCCTCAAGGATATTTGGTGTTCTATATATGTCTTTTATATCTTAATACAAATTTCTTTTTATTAAATTTGGGAAATATTCTGCTATGATGTCAGTTAATAAATTTTTAATAGCTTTTTTATTTTTCTGTGTCTTTTCTTTCACACTCATAATTCTGAGGTTGATTCTCTTTGAGTCATCCGTCAACTGGTATACCCAGCTGTCTTGCTACCTTGTTATGTCAAGATTGTCCCTGAATGCATCATATAATTTGTTAACCTTGTCTTCAAAGTCTGATACTCTATTCTCACTGTGTTTGGGTTGGCTTCCCTTGCTTTCAACTTAATTTTTTATAGCCTCTTGATTTCTTTTTAGATTTTTTACTTCTATGCCAAAATGTTCCTTCATGTCTCTCTTAGCTTGTTTCTCTCAGCCAGCTCTTTTTGTCTTCTAAAAATTCAGTAAACTTTTTATCTATTAGGACTCTTATTTGTTCAGTAAATTCCTCTTTAACCTCTTGCATTTGTCTAAGCATGTCTTGTTGGAACTGACAGTTCACTTGTCTTTTTTATTAATTCAGCCATTCTTTTGACTGAAGATTTAATTCATTTTCATTCAAGGTAATTACTGATAAGATTTAATAATGCCATTTTGTTGTTTTCTGATTGTTTTCTTTGGTTGAATCCATGGGGCCTTCACAGTGAGCACATTACCAGTTTTTTTATTTTTTATTTTGAGACAGGATCTTGCATAGCCACTAGCCTAGTCACTCAGCTTAGGCAGAGCTCAAACATATGATCCTTATGCCTCATCCTCCCAGAGTGCTGGGATTATGATTCGTTTCTCTTTTGCTTTTGTGCATTTACTATGAGTGTGTGCTTTATGTTTACTGTGGTTACAGAGAACATTTTATAGTAGTAACAGGTTATTTTAAGCTGATAACAACTTTGCATGAAACAATCTTTTTACTTCACTCTCTTCTACACTTTATTTTGTTTTCCTGAGCTTTGGCCAGAATCTCCCATTGAACTTGGCTCAGAGCACTCCAAGGCTTCTCCAGGCAGCATTTTCAAACCTTTCCAAACTTCTCCTACAAACCAGTTTCAAAGTCTTCCAAACCACATGGTCAAGTAAAGTCACAGCAATGACCCCACGTCTCTGGTACCAATTTTTCTCTTATCTACTTGTTCATTGCTGTGACTCAATACCCAACATGCACAAAGGAGGGGAGGAAAAGTTTATTTTAGCTCACAGTTTAAGGAGGTCAAAGTCCATTGATAAGTGGGTGGCTGGAAATGATGGAATCACATGGCAGGGTTAGGGCCTCATGACACAGGTGAACAGAGAAAAGTCCAGTCTCAGAAGGAGGGAAGGAAGGAAGGAAGTAGCATATATCCTTCCAGGTCCTGTCCCAGTAATCCACCCTGTTTGCGTCCAGCCTCAGTGTTTCACCCCTTCCAGGTTTAAGCCCCCACCACATGCCTGTGTTCTATAATCTACCACACCTGTAATCTACAACTCACCACCTGCCTTTGCCTGTCTTCCATCACACACCTATAATCCACTACAGTTCCATAATCCATCCTCCAGATCAGACCCCATCTCCTAACAGCACCTGGTTCCATAGATTGTTTTTATTTGGGGGACACTCCACACCACAATAGGAGCTTCATTCATTTGGATATGTACATCCTTCTCAAGATTTGAAAGTTCATTCTTTCTTTTCTCTTCTTTGATACTCAAGCTGAACTTTGGGCCTCATGCACCAAGGCAATTGCTCTCTCTACCCCTGAGCTACATCCCTAGCCCTTTAACATATTTTTTGAAATAGGATCTTGCTAAGTCACCCAGGTTGAACCTGAATCTGTGACTCTCCTGCATAGGCCTCCGCAGAAAGCTGATCAGACAGTATTTCTTTAAAGCTGTTTGTACTTCTCTCTCTCCTCCTAAGCTTCCCATAATATGCATAGCTGAATACATGACAATGTTCCATGGATTCCTTGAGCTTTCTTCATTATTTTTTCTTTTTGCTCTTTTATTTATTAATTTCTAATAACCCATCTTTGAACTTATTAACTTTCTTTTGCACGACTGAGTCTGCTTTTAAAACTCTCCTGTCAGATTGTATTCTTTGGGATTTATGTTTGATTCTTTTTCAGTGGATCCTATTCTATTATTAATTTTTTCGTTTTCAGTACATTTTTCCTAATTTCATTTAGTTGGCCATGTGAATTTTTTGCCCATTGAGCTTCTTTAAGATGATTACTTAGAATTCCCTTTGAGGGAATTCATAGACCTCTATTTACCTCTATTTACTTGGGCTTTGTTGATTGAGTTTTTTTGGGTTTCCTTTGAAAGCATCATGTCTGCCTGATTCTCATTGCCCATGTAGGCTTGTGTTCGAATCTGTGCATTTCAAGGAGAAAGCATTATTACCAGTTTTTAAAGATTAGTTTCAGCAGGTTAAGTCCTTCTCTTGTTAGGTTGCTAGGTTGATCCACTGCTTCTGGGATCAGGGTCAAACAGCTTCACACGTAGGTCACATAGCTGTTGCTGTGTCTGATATGGGGTCTGCATTTGACAGGCCGATACCATGGGCTCTAGTGGGCATGGATTTTATCTGGTCTGCGAGTCCACTGGACTATCTCTAGGACCCTGGTCCACAAAGCTGGTGCTGGGATGAAGGCCAACTTAGGGAGAGAGTGAGCATCCAAATGAGGCTTCCTCTGGCTCCCTGGGAAGGTTCCTTCTGAGTTGACGGGCAGGTTGCTGCCCTGGTCCATAACTGAGAGGGCGTGGAACCAATTATAAGCTATATAAGGGTACCCGGCCAGAACTGAGGTCAGTAAGTTGTCCCCTGAGACTCAGCTCTGCCTCCCTCTGGGCCCCTGTGCTATGAGCAGGACTGGTCTCTGATTGTTGCTGGGAGAGCCTGGAGCCAATTCTTAGAGGGTTCTGGGTTCCTGCTGCAGCTTTCAGGATGACAAAACTGTGCTGGAGACTCAAGCAGACATGTCTCTTTGACATCCAATGCCACTGGCAGAACTGGTACTTGACCACCACTGAGTGGGGCTCTAGTCAAGTCGCAGAGCTGTTTTCGAGTACACTTCCAGGACTGACATCTGCAGGTCTGTCACCCGAGGCACCAGTGAGCATGACTTCTCCCAGTTCTCTGGACATATAGTTCAAGAGCAGGACCAAGGCTAAGCAGGGCTGTAGTTATCTATCGGAAGTCAAGCCATCTCCAGATCTGAAGCCAGAGGTAGATTGCTACCTGAGGAGAGCATTGGTCTCCCAGGTTGCGGGCTGCACCAGTTTTATGTCATACGTAGATCACAAATATACCGTGAAGGCACTCTGTCCATGGAAAGCTACAGAATCTTTGTTGCAAATGGAAGATCTGAGGAAGATGGCTTCTATGTTGCTACCTTTTTGATATTGCTCTGCTATTGTCTTTATTTGGAAGCTTTAAATTTCTTCAAAATGTAAACTGAAGACAAACTGATGATTACCCTGTGGTAGTTTATACTGAGTTAACGTGGTTACACTAGAATTTTATTTTCTATATTTCTAAATTTTGACTCCGTAAATTCTTTCCTGTTTGTAAAGTAACTCACAATTTGTGTAGGCCTGGTTGCATCTGGCCTAATGAGAAACCATGACTCCGTGAAGGTTGGTCTCTGCAGACATGTTGTCCCGACTGCTGATCCCGCTGTCAAACACAGACTCTGTGGCCGCTGCCAGCTGTGTGGCAGCACATTTACTCAGAAGCGTGGCTTCTGGTGGACACTCCCACAGGTGCCTTCCATCTCATAGTGGCAGGTGAACAAGGTGATTTCTTGGATTAACTGACTGGTGACGCCTCTGACTCAACTTCCCTCCGCTGATAGTGGAACTTCTCTCACTGGCCCTTTACGTACAAATAGGTAAAGCGCTGGAAGAATTTAAGCCTGTTTTACCTTTTGGATCTTGTGCTTCCTACATTTGGTTCTTAGAAAAATACTTTTTTCTAAGCTAATTTTGGTTTTGATTTTCAGATATTTGTAATCGAAAGAACTGTAACTAATAACCTTGGGCAATGCTAGTAAGTCTGTTTCATTTCTGCCTCAGAAGTACAGATTTCCTGTGTTTCAGGCCATCTTTTCGAGGATGTGCATGTAGCAGACAACCTTTGAAGATGGTGGTGGCTTCCTCTGGTGCGGAAGGCTTGTGTATTGTACTGTCCATTCTAAAATATGTGATTAACTGAATTCTTTTCTCAGTTTGTAATTCAACTCACTGTGTAGGCATTATTTGGCCTTCATCACATTACCCTGCTGGAACTGGGGCTTAGGAAACAATGTAAAAATGATAATACTCTGGCTACTGCTATTACCACAAAAATATACTACCTTTTTATGTGATCTAAGTGACTGATCCATGCAATGTTGCAGGCTGACTCGTCACCTTGCCTAGAAGGTGAAATTTCAAGTCCATTATAGTTCTTGAACACAAGATAATTTTTGACTGGTTTACTTTAGATTGACATAAATATTGTTCAACAGATTTTTTAAAAAGAGAATAACATTTTAATATGCAAGTGAATGTGCTGTTTTTAATAAATTAATTCATGTTCTTATAGTATACAATTATATGCACAAATATTTTTATTTCTCATTTGTAATGTAGATAAGAACTTGGTTGAGTATTTTGCATGTTGACACAGAAACAAAATTCTTTCTAGTTGATTCAAAAAGAAGAATTTACTATAAAATTACAAGCATAATTTACAGCCAAGAATGACAGATGAATGCAGGCCTCAAGAATGGTAGCCAGTGACAGAAATTAAATCTTGCTAGCCTAAGCCAAAAAAGGATTTTGCAATTAGGACACAAGGATAGCCTACCAAGTCAAGGACAGAGTCATGCTTCAGGGAGGGCTGGAACGAGGGCTGGATGCTGTAGGAGCAAACTGTGGGGCATATTCTCCCAGTTTCTCATCTTTATTCTTCAATCTGTAAATGCTACGTCACTCGCACTGCTGATTTTAACTCCTAAGCTCCTGGGAGGACATGACGATGCACAGCTCCCAGTTTAGATCTCCTTTGTCCCAGAGACCAGTCAGAAAAAAGGATCACTTATCTCTACCTCCAGACTCAGAGGGAAATCTTAGGCCTTTATGGCTATCAGACGTAACTTCCTACTCTAGGATATGCAGGAAGACAGAAATCTTAGGACACCCAGAACCAGAAACCTACCAAAATTTTTATTTTTACTGTTCTTTATAGATCTGGGGTTGAAATGGCTTCTATGGATTTAGGGTAGAAAGGAGACATATGCTCAGAATCTGCTGCACTCTCTGTGGCCAGGGGCTTCAAAAGAAAGAGTTATTCTTACTTCTTTATTATTTTCTGTTATTTATCTATTTGTTTATTTGTTGGTCTTGACAGGGTCTCACTTTGTAGTCTAGGCTTGTCCTGAACTCACTACACAACCTAGGCTGGCCTCATAGTCACAGAAATCCTCTTGCCTCAGCCTTCTGAGTACTGGGATTAAAGGCATGTGCCACCACACTCAGCTAATTTTTATGTGGTGCTGGAGGATCCGACCCAGGGCCTTGTGTGCACTAGGCAAGCGCTCTACCTAGCACTCTGAACTGTGCCCCCAGCACACTGATACTATGTTCTGGGCCAGAAATGGGAGGCTTGAATAATGCAGTTTAATAACTTATTTGAGACAACATTACTTCTCATTTACTGTTTTTGTATGAGGTACTTAAGCAGAAAAGGTAATATTTTACCTAATCATCTTTTTCCTAAGAGAAAGCAAAAAAGAAAAAAGGATTAATTACCCAGAGAAAGAAATGATTACATGCTGGGTGCCAGAAGTCCTTCAGAACCATAATCTGACCAAAGGTCTCTCACACCAGAGTGCAAATCTGACTCACCTAGCTTGAACCATGTCATCTAGCAGATATAAGAGAGGGGAAAGAAAATGACTTTCGGCATTCTTCGCAGCGTTCTAGGCTCCCCATCAGAGCACATCTGTCTTGCTCACCAAGATGTTATGTTTTATAAACTCAGATAAGCTGACAGAGGTGTTTTACCCAGACCCACTCACAATGAAAGAAAATCAACAGGTCTGGAGTTGAAGGAAACGCTGTGAATGTCTAACTAATACTCATATGGAAGATTGCTTACAGTATTCCTGCATGTTGAAAATACAATCCTGTTGCTACGTCTCTTGATACAAGAGTGAAGTTTAATACTCATGATACCACTGTAGCTCCCCATAGTTTTAAGAACCAGCAAGGGAAGTCTGACCTCTCTACAGCAAAACTCCAGCCATCTTAGCAGTCTCAGTGGGATGGTGTTAAGAGACTCACACGCTGGTAATTCTGTCTTAACTCTTTACCTGGTTTCAGTGTATACAAAATTCCAAAAGAAAAAGTCCTTCAACACTATGTTGAAGGTTTTATAGTTCAACATCTTTGTTTCTTGGTGAAATTAGCTCTTCAGCATCATCTTTTTGATGATCATGAATTGTCTGTCACATTCATTACATTTTCGGTACATTCTTCTAGTGACATGGTTGATAGGTATGAAAAGACTTTTTCCCTTAGAGGTTCCTTGACAAAAGGCTTTGAACAACATTTTTTTGCTAGAGAATTCTCAAGAATTCTCAAAAAATTCTCATCCGCTGCTTCTACACTTAGGCTGTCAAAGGAATCAGGCGGTGATGTTGACAATTTTAACATAACATTGCTGCCGTTTGTCTCCGAGCAAATTTCTGAGCGGTCACGGTTGACCTTCTTTCTTGCAAGGTGGGATTCATCTCTAGAATGATCTTTAGTTGCTGTAAAAAAATTATATTTACTGTAAGCATTTCACACTTATGAATCAAATCTTAGTAATAAGGACAATGTTTCTTTTTAAAATTCAGGCTTTCTTTAGGGCTATCACGGACAGGACAATGCCATAAGGGAAAATTGAGAGTTGCTATCATCATCCATATGATATTCATGTAATTAAATATATAATTGGGAATTAGCAATATTTTCATTATAATCAACAGTAGAAAAGTATCCTATAAAACATCAACCTGTTTAACAAGAAAATAAGCTAATGAGGGAAGGAATTCCAGTTCTGGAATATTCCTCAAAATAGTTTCTTAATGATTTATATCTAAAATATTGCCTGATTTATTTATTTTGAGACAGGGTCTTCCTTGATAGTCCAGGCTGGTCCTGAACTCTCTGTGAAGTCCAGGCTGACCTTGAACTCCCGGCAGTCCTCCTGCTTCAGCCTTCCAAGTGCTGGGATTACAAGTGTGCACCACCACGCCCGGCATGGAGAACTGAACCAGGGCCTCGGCTTGCTAGGCCAAGTGCTGTAACCACTGTGTTATCGTTCCAGCCCTTGCCTGATTTCAAAATACAAGTTTCCCAAGCAAGCAGATTATGAAATGTTTGATCTGTAGTGGGAAGGGTCAATGAGCTGACCAATAACAGTATCACAGTCCCATGGAGCCTCACAGCTTCATTATGCATACTTCTATATTTCATTTATCCTCTCAAAAATTCTTCAAGGTAGGTATTATTAGTGTGACTTTTAAAAAGAAAAACTGGGGCTTGGAGGAAACTGAGTACAAATTGGATTCCAACCCAGATAGCCACTATTCTAACGTCTCACGCCTTTCTGCCATTCCAGCACTTGGGCTGCAGGCACACTGCAGATTAGACAATGTTACGTTTTTAAAAACATAAAATATCCTCAGTACATTTCCTAACATTTTACATGTTAACTTTTGACACTGTACAAATTAATTTTCAGGTGGCTTTAAGTATGTCATATTCAGCATTTCGGCAGTTAAGTGGGAGGTAACGTTTCCAGGTACTAAGACGAAACAAATATGGGAAGTGTTACAGGAAGCTCACTTTTTTGTTTTGTTTTGCTCTGTCTCTTCGCCATCCCCCAAGCCCCTCTTTGTGACTCACAGATGTAAGTACATGTCACTTCTGGATTCAGATAGGAAACAAAAATTAAAAATTTCTATTTTCAGGTACAAAATGATCAATTTTATTTTTTTCCAAGGCCATATACCCATTCATTATGAATAAATTAAATTTCTCTTGAATTTTCTTAACACTTAACTTACTTAAAAAACATTAGGATAGCCTTTTGATTAATATATGAAATACTAAATAGTGAGTGATAAGATTTCTTCTAATAAATTGCTGAGAGAAAATACCTTTTATACGTACTGCTTTCTTTTTTCTTTGATCTTCCTACATTAAAAAAACACAATTATTTGTATTTTGAAAATAAAACTAGTTTTACATAATTTATGTAATACACTTGGTCTATATATTCATATGAGATTAATACATTTAACATAACCAAATTTTGATGGAGAATTTTTTCACAGTGTGAATTTCTTTTACCAAAATATAGTGACATAAAATAAAAAGTTTGAAAAACGTTTGTGTTGCTTTAAAGAATTTAGTCTGGGCCACGAAGGAAATAAAAACATGAAAAGGGTTCAAACAGGGTTACGGCGAGCAGTGGTCTGATGAGAACAGAGAGGGCCAAAGAGCCATCGGAGATGCTGGGCTTCCTCACGTAATCCACAAGCAACAATAGCAGTGCGGATTCGGGCTGAAGGCCTTTAATAAAGGTAGGAGTATTCTTCTAAAGCAAATAACGTATTGCTGAAACATCACATTCCAGGTGTGTTCCAGGGAATGTAGCGGTTGATCGGTCTAAACCTCGCAGGTATGAGGAGCGCGTGGCGCGCTTGTTGGCGGGCGCCCCTACCTCAGCACCAGCGTGGTCCCCAGGGTTCCGGGGCAAAGGCACTAGTGCTCCACGGCAATCTGCAAGGCACTGGGCTCCCCGGAGGGCCTGGTCTAGGATACATGTACGCACTCGAATACACGAGGGTTTTTCTCAAAACCAAGTGTGCTTCTTTGTCGCTTTTCACCTTTTACGAATAAGTGCTAATATGGCTTCCTGAGCTTAACCCTCCTGGACTTGGGACATTTCTTTTGAGATTTCTATATAAATCACATTAGAATAATGCTTTCCAGGGTGCAATGTGCCTTCGAGTAGCTTTAGAAATTGTTACAGTTTAGAGCAGTAAGATGAGAAAGAAACGAAAGTATAAGCACAGGAAAGGAAGAAGTCAAAGCATTCCTTTTTGCAGATAAAATTCTTTTTTTTTTTTTTTTTGGATTGAACCAGGGGGGCCTTCACACTGAGCTAAAAATCCCAGGTAATTTTTATTTAAAAATTTTTTTAACTTTTATTTTCGATACAAGGTATCAATCACTAAGTTGTTAAATTCCTCCAGTTGGGCACAAATTTGCAATCCTCTGCAGGCTTCAGCCTGCCCCAGTATTGGGATAAAAGTCTGTACGGCTTAGTCCACAGCATGGGATAGAGAATATTTATAGGAAAGGAACAAGTCAAACTGTCCTTATTTGCAGATAACATGATCCTTTACATAGAAGATCCCAGGAACTCCACCAGAAGAATCTTAGAACTAACAAGCAAATTCATCCAAGTTACAGATTATAAACTCAACACACAAGAAACAATGGCATTACTTTACAGCAAAAATAAAGAAAATATAGTGAAAGTGATCAGAAAAAACAATCTCACTCACAGTAGCCTCTAAGAAAAATTAAATTAAATTCCTAAGAATCAACCGAACTAAGAAAGTTAAGCACCTCTATACTGAAAACTACATTCTTCTAAAAAAGAAAGAAAGAAAATCAAAGCTAACATTAGCAAATGGAAAGACTGTTTCTATGTTGGCAGAAAAATATTGTCAAAAAGGCCATACTACCAAAACGGATACACAGATTCAGTGCAATCCCAATGGAAACACAAACAGCATTTTTCACAGAACTAAAAAGAAGATCCAAAAATTTGTAAGGAACCAGAAGAGACTCAGAATAGCCAAAACAGAACAAAACAAAGGCAGAGGCATCAAAATACCAGACATCAAGTTATATTACAAAGCAAACAGTGATAACCACGTGGTATTGGCACAAAAAGAGGTGGATCAATGGAATAGAGTTAAGGATGCAATGACAACCCTGAGAGCATTTGGCCATCTTGTCTTTGGCAAAGAAGGAAAAAATAACATGCTGTAGAAAAGATAGCTCCTTTAATAAATGTTGCTGAGAAAACTGATTAACCATATGCAGAAGAATGAAACTAGACCCACATATTTCACCATGTACCAAAATTAAGTCAAAATGGATCAAGACCTAGACATTAAAATGGAAACACTGAACGTGTTGGAAGAAAAAATTAGGTAAAATTCTTGAACACATAGGTCTAGGTAAGGACTCTTCTGAAAATACTCAAAACACATGAGAAAACATCAGCAATTAACAAATGGGATTATATCAAATTAAAAAGCTTCTGTGCAGGAAAGAAATCAATGGCTTGAAGATAGAACCAATGGAATGAAAAAGAAAAACTGGCCAGCTACTTGTCAGACAGAGGACTATTATCTAGGTTACACAATTGAAAAAAGTTAGACCTACAAATAAAAGACCCAATAAAAATAGGCAACTCAAATGAATAGACAGTTCACAGAAGAAGTTCAAAATTTTTAACTGTATCTCAGCCTTTCTCGTGTGTTTGTGAGGAGCCGTTAACAAGACAGATCTTACTCTGCTGCCATCTTGTCTCTACCACTTCATCCTGTCTCATATAATGAAGCCATCGAGATGTTGTTATCTTGGATCCTAGAATTTTGTCTTTATGGGGCTTTTCTTTCCTTTTTTTCTTTTCCTTTCCTTTCCTTTCCTTTCCTTTCCTTTCCTTTTCTTTTCTTTTTGAGGCTGGTCTCAAACTGGGCTCATTGCCTCCTGAGTAGCTAGGGCAACCAACTGATTGTGACAAGGCCAGCAAGAACATACACCAGAGAAAGGACAGTCTCTTCCACAATGGTGCTAGAAAACCTGAGTATCTACATCACGATCAAACATCAATTCAAAATGGACCAAAAGCTTAAGTTGAAGATCTGAAACTACTTGAAGAAACTATGAGGGAAGCACTTTAGGACACCAGTCTGAGCAGTGGTTTTTTTTTTTTTAATGACATCAAATATACAGGGATCAAAAGGAAAAATTAACAAGTGGGATTATTCAATTAAAATGCTTTTCTGTGCAGTCCAGGAAACAATAACCAACAGAATAAGAGAATAATTAATTTTCAGAATATAAAACTGTTCAACTGAGTAATAATTAAACTTCAGAATATAAAGCTCAAGAAAATTCACCAGAGAGTGAGTTCCCCCAACAAAAATCCCCGACTCAAGTGAGTTGAAAACACATGGAAAACATATGGTTGTCATAGCAAAACCATATGGAAGCTCATAGCAGCTTTGCTCATAAATGCCCAACCTCTGAAACAATCAAGTTATACCATGGCGGGGTGGATGAATTGTAGTAGATCCACACAAAGGAATATTACTCAGTGCTGAAAAGAAGTGAGCCATGAGGTAGAGGTCATGGAGAAAAGAAATCTAAGGCAAACACTGAAACAGTCAAACATCCAGAGGCTGTCAGAAGTTAAAAGTGTTAGAGAAGCACAACAGGTTTTCAGGGTAGTAAAAGTATTGGGTTTGATACTAGCATGGAGGATACGTGTCTATACATTTGTGAAACTCACAGAATAATCTAAGAGTGACTTTTAAAATCTTTTTCTTTTAAAAATTATTTAATTTTTTATTGAATTTTTATTTACATATCACCTCCCTTTCACCTTTACACTCTCCACTTTCCTTTTCCACAATGTCCATCTTCTTACTTCTGTATCTTTTATAGTTTTTATAGTTTGGTCTTGTTATATCAGAGAGACCTTATAATTAACTTTCTGGGTCTGATTCATTTCACTGAGCATAATGTTCTCAAGGTGCATCCATTTACCTACAAATGACCCAAATTTGTTATCCTTTTTTTTTTCTTTGATACAGGGTCTCTCTCTGTAGCCCAGGCTGGACCTGAACTCACTATGTACTATGGAGCCCAGGTTGGACTTGGACTCACAGCAATCCTCCTGCCTCAGCCTCCCGAGTGCTGGGATTACAGGCGTGTGCCACCATGTCTGGTTTATGTGGTTGTTATGATTTGTATCTCAAGTGTCCCCCAAAAGCCTCATGTTCCTATGGATACCACATTATGTTGGGAGGTGACGCATGGCCGGAAGTGGTGGATGCTTGGGGCTTGACCTGGAGAGGCATGTGCTGGTTCTGCCCCTCCTCCCAGACTTCTCTCAGTTCTGCCATGTTGCCATGACAATCTCTGTTTCCTGGAGCACTGGCTCTGGCTCTGGCCCTAGCTGTGGCCCCACCATGCTACCATGTTCCAGCTGCCCACCCATGACCAACCAGACTGAGAGCTGAAACTGTAAGCCACAATAAAGCTTTCCGCCCTAAGTTATGGATGCTGGGTATTGAGTCACAGGGATGAAAAAGTAACTAAGACAGTGGTGCTGGGGAATTGAACTCAGGGACTTGCACTTGCTAGACTAGGTCTTTAAGCCCTGTGCCATTCCTCCAACCACCACTTGGCTAATTTTTATGTGTTGTTGGGGAATTGAATTTAGGGCTTCGTGCTTGCTAGGCAACTGCTTTAACTACTGAACTACACTCCCAGCCCCAACATAGCTCCTTTGATGGAATGTGGGAATTGGAATATGAGAGATGTAGGAGACTCAGGACATCTCGAAGAAGCTAGTAATAGTCTATTTCTTATTCTGGGTAATGCATATTTAAAAAAATTGTAAGTCCCCGCTACTTGGGTAGCTGGGGCAAGGGGATCACTTGAGCCCAGTAGTCAAACAACAGCTTGGACAACACAGAGAGGTCCTGTTGCTTAAAAAAGGAAAAGTCCACTTATTATTTTTAAAGAATATATATATTCTTCTGTATGTATGTCACAATTCATAATAAAAACTTTTTAAAAAATCAAGCTCTTATTCCTTATTATATTAAGCCATGATTTGCTATAATTTTCATCCTTCTGTAACACACAAGAAATCTATAGTAGGAAGGAAAGAATAAAATACAGTGGTAGCCCCTTTGATCCAACGACACCCTTCCTGGGAATATTTCCAAAAGAGGTCAAAACAACACATAACAAAGATACATGTATACCCATGTTCATAGTAGCACAACTAACAATAGCTAAAATATGGAAGTCACCAAAATACCCATCAACAGACCAGTGGATACACAAACTGTGGTATTTATACACAATGGAATACTATGCATCAATAAAGTCCAACAGCGTGGAGGCTTTTACAGGCAAATGGAAGAAACTAGAGAACATCGTGCTTAGTGAAGTGAGTCAGAAGCAGAAGGTGAAACATCGAATGGTCTCTCTGATATGAGAGTCCCAGATCACAACTATCTCATGGAACTTAAAACGAAAAATGAAGTGAAGGTGGGGGGTGAGGGTTGCTAGGGGGAGGGACAAAAGGAGAGTAGGAAAGTCCTTGTCACCTTGACAAGATATGCATGTGCACAAAATGCTCAACTTCATTGTAAACCTTAAATTTTGCACTTATACATATCAATAAAATGGGGGCAAAAATACAGTGGCGGAAGCTGGGACAAGGAGAGGGAAAATAGGAAAGTGGACTTTTGTCCCAGAGCCAGTGGCGGCCTGGTGTCCTTGCCGTCTTATTCTGTATACGTAATTCCTTCCTTCTTACTAAAGTATGGATGGGTTCCTATAGCCCGGCCATCATGAATCTGAAGTAAAGCCTTTAGAAAAAGGGAAATCCTGCTATTCGTGACAATGTGAATAAACCTGGAAGACATCACAGTAAGCCAAGAGACAGCGGTGGGGAAGTCAGAAAGGACGTCGGTCAAAAGAAAAAAAAGTTCAAAAACAGGCAGCTGGATGTGGTGGTGCATTTCTGTGATTCCAAACCCACCCAGGGTTGGGGCTGGAGGATCTCAAGTTGGAGCCCTGCCTGGGCAGTGTGGCAACGTTGCGAGACCCTGTCTCAAAATAAATAAAAGGACTGGGGTGTGGCTTGGTATGAAGGCTCTGGTCTCCATCCACAATGTTGAAGAAATGTAGAAAGAAAGAAAGAAGGAAAGATATGAAGAAAGAAAGGAAGAAAGGAAAGATTTACTATTAAAAATTAAGACTAAATCTTAAGTGTACTAACTACAAAAAAATGACATGGGAGGTAGCACATGTGTTAATAAATGTAGCTATTCCATGATGTATACATATTTCAAAACATCACTTTGTGTACAATAAACAAATAATTTATATTTATCAATTAAAATAATTTTTAAAGAATTGAATAATATTTTGTGTCAAGTTTTACATTATTTTTTCTCTCCCATTATACCCTAAATTCACAAAAGCAGGTACCATTGTCTCACTTGTTTACCACCAAATTCCCAGAGGCCAAGAATAAAGCCTGGCACACAAATGCATATCACATAATAGTTGAGTGAATAATAAAAAACCTGACTTAAACAGTACTATGGCACTTTCGCAATCATCTCTTTTTGTGTATATATTATTAAATACACTGGCATCATTGCGTCACTAGTACCTAGTAAAGTGCCTAGTATGTGATGCATGCTAAATTAAATTAATACTAAATGCACACATGATGACAGTTCATATTCCTCTACAAAGGAATCTCTATTTCAAACTAGCCTTTGTTTGAAAACCATAGCTAACACCCTTTAGAATTAATTTGACCTTTAAATCCACTTCCTCAAAGCACCCACATAAAAGCAATAGTACACGTGCATCGGGTTCACGTGGCCAAGCACTTCCCTGAATGGTTCCACATCCTAATTCACTTAATCCCTTGTTCGCCCTGCGGAGGTGGAATGATTTCTTTTCTGCAGATGAGGAAACAGCCACCCAAGAGTTAGGCAGCTTGCCCACGATTGCATAGCGAGTAGCGGGAGAGTTAGAACTTAAACCTGTGCGATCCAACACTCCACTTGTGCTCTACCATAACCCTATGATGCCTCTAGTGACTTCTATCCTCCAGCAGACTTGTGTAGGCTACTAGGTAAAATTAAAATCCTTAGGCTCATTTTGAGGCTCATTAAAAATAAAAATTTTTGGCACTATTGGGAGTTGAATCCAGGGTCTTTGCACTGACTTCTATCCTCTTTGTCTTTTTATTTTTTATTTTTTATTTTGAGACAGGGTCTAAGTTGCCCCAGTGGGACTCAGTACTTGAGATCCTTCTGTCTCAGCTTTTCAAATGTGGGGATTCTGGCCTCAAAGTTTCATCTGTCTTCTTCCACCACTCTTTTATAAATCCGAGGCTCCAAACATTGTGACATTTTTGCTGAATATGTTGTTTCCCCTTATATGCTTTTTAAAAACTGCAAATCTATGAATAGAAAGTATCCTTTGTTCTTTCCTCCTTGCAAACTTGTACTCATTTCTCCAAATCCACTTCAAAATGCTTCTCCCTTAAGCCCTCCTCATACAGGATCCCTCGCCTGTACGTTTGAAGTGATGAATCCTTACGCATTATGTTGTATTTATGAGTCAGAATATTTTTCTTCTCTATTCATGTCAGCCTCAGATGGAGCCAGGTTCAAAACTCATGCTGCCATAGATAAGGCACAAGCTAGTTGCTTAGTAATCCAATGAGGAACACTGAGTTTAGCTTGAGTTTAATAAAAAGATACATGGTGAAACTTGAACATCCTACCAGTCTGTCACTGTCACTGCTGTGTAACTGTGGGTGCGTTTGTTTTGCCTTGCTAGGTAACAGTCTTAAGCTTCTACTGGTCTCAACCTTGTTTTACTTTGTCCCAGTAACACTTTGACATATTTCATGTAACAGAGAGTTGATTATGGTCTATACAAGCACTTAGTGACAGGAACCATGGCTTATGTTCCCCAGCAGGGAGATCAGAGCTTAGAATATAATAATGAGATTAGTAGATCCTTATCAAATTCATTCCATTTAAATGAGCTGGTTTGGTTAGGTTGTCTGGTTATCTGACTACCTCTTATCTCCAAATCTTTTTCCTCTGTGTCATAGTTCAGATCTGGAATGTCCCTCAAAAGCCTCCTGCATTTGGATGTTGTGGATTACCTATGGATTCTATGTGTTGGTAAAAGGGGTCTGGGGGGGAGTGGCTTGTAGATGTGTGGTGGAAGACAGGTGTGTAGGTTATAGGTTGTGAACGTGAGGTGGGTTGGGGCATGCTGTAGATCATGGCTGTGCCACATATTGCCAGGTATGTGGCTCGGAAGAGGCTGATCACTGGGTCTTCACCTAGGAATGGTGCAGCACTGGGGCTGGACCTGGAAGGCATGGATCACTGGGATAGGACCTGAAAGGGTATATAATAGTTCTGCTCCTCCTCAAGGACTTGGCTTCTGTGTGCCATGCTGTGAACGTCTAAGTCTCTGCCATGTGCTTCCACCTTTATCAGCACCCATAAATGGACTGTGACTTCTGAAACTGAACTAAAATAAGCCTTTACTCCCTTAAGTTGTGGACGTTGGGTGTTCTATCAGAGCAAACAGAAAGTAACTAACACACTGACTGGCTCAATACCTTTCCCTTCGGGTTTTTATATGCTATTATATTTATCTCTATATGGGAGAATACAAATTTTTTGGAAGTAGAGATATGGAAAAGCAACTGTAGATGGAGTATATTTTCATTGCTTTCCAGCTTTCCTGTAGATGGATACAGTTTGGACAGTTTAAACTATTATCCCTCAACAAAAAAGTGGATATACTAGACTTCAAATTCAAAGAAAACAAATCAAACGACATGTATAAAAAATTGATGACTATAAAATGTTACACCTTACCTGTATTTGGAATCTTCCAGTGTGAAAATTTCGAGAGATAAAAGCACACTGTGATTGAGGTTTAATCTTTGCAGATTTTGGGGGTCTTTGCTTGAATCTCTTATCAGTTGCTTTAAATTTAGAATGTTGAAATATTTCTCTGAAAATATTTTAAAGAGGATATTATTAAACATGAATTCGATTAAAAACCAAATAAAAACATTGTTGTTAGTATTTTTACATAAAGGTTTACAATCAGAATAAATATGTTATAGCACATTTGTTTTTGAAAGCATAGATCAATTTAAATTTTTACTCATATGTTAGATTTTATTAGATTAATGCTGTTCATAAAATGCAAATGAAGACACTTAATGTTGTGGTTTGAATTTGGAATGTCCCCAAAGCCTTGTGTTTGGAAGGTGACTCAATCATGGGGTTAATCTATTGACTTCTTGTGCTGTTGAAAGGTGGGGTCTAGTTGGAAGGGCAGATCTCCGGTATTTACATGCAAGGGGCAGATTGAAGGGGCAGATGGCTGGGGTTTGACCTGGAAGGGTGTGTGCCCTTCCTCTCACACTCTGCTTCCTGTTTCCTAGGGGATAAGCAGCTTTTCTTCAGCTAAGCTTCCACCATGTACTTCCACCCTTGCTGGCGACCCACGAATGGACTGAGGCCTTCTGAAACTGGGAGCTAAAAGAAACCTTTTCTCCCATATGTTGTGGATGTCAGGTATTGTGTCTCAGCAATGACAAGTAACTAATCCCTTTAACATTTCGAGTTTGAATACTAACCAGGAGTTATTGGCATGCTTTCTCCTGAGTGAGAGACAATAAATTGGCTTTAATGTTAATTAGTCTTTTCATAAATTTTTCTTTAAGGGCAAAAGAAATGAAACTCAATGGTCACTTCTGATCCGTAGTAATATCTCTGGAGTAAAGCTAAGAGAAAGAAAACTTAACTGAAACTAATGATTGATGAAAGGGGTCCTGTGATCATTTATCATCATCCTAATCACACTTCCTACAAGTGAGAAAGGGTTAAAATAGCGAAGTAGCAGGTAACTCTCAGCTGATCAGAACAGATGCTTAAGTGTAAGGGAATGCGGCTTCTGTCATTATAATTTAAGTATTGAAAAGCTAATCCTTCTAAAGAATGAAATATTACTCAACATTAAAAAGAAATAACTAATAAGTCATGAAAACATGCAGAGGAACCATATGGGCATGTTACTCAATGAAAGAAGCACATCTGGAAAAGTGACATATTGTACGATCTCAACTACCTGACATTCTAGAAAAGGTAAAAGCTATAGAGACAATGAAAGTTCAGTAGTTCCCTGAGCTTGGAGGGAGAGAAGGATGAACAGATGAAGCCCAGACGATTTCCAGAGCAATGAAAATGCTCTGTGATACCACAATGGGTTACACATGTTATACACATCTGTGCAAACCATAGAACTTGCAAGGCCAAGATTGAACTTCGTGTGTGTGTGTGTGTGTGTGTGTGTGTGTGTGTTACTGAGAATCAAACCCCAGCCTTCCCACTAGCTACATTTGCAGCCCCTGATGTTACCTTTTCATGTAGAGACAGTGTCTCACTAAGTTTCTAAATTCCCCGGGCTGGCCTTGAACTTGTGATCCTTTGCCTTAGCTTCCCAGAGTGCTGGGACTACAGGCATGCTGCACCACACTTGGCTAAGACTGAATCTTAACCTAAACAACAGATGATGGGTGATAATGGTGCACTGACGTAGGCTTCTCAGTTGTAACCACCCTAAATAACAATAAAGTTGATAGCCATTTCTTCTTCCAGAGGTACTAGAAACTTTCAAAGTAATTCACGAGATCATATTGCTAATTGCTGATGTATTGCACATTAAGATTCACTTGTTCTTTAAATTCAGTTCACTTAACAAATATTTCTTGAGCATTTTTATAAGCCAGGCATGCTGGATAGCAGTGATGAAAACACGCTATGGGACTGTTGGTGATCTCATGGAGCTTAAATGCTATTAGAGAAGACAGATATTAATAAAATTATCACAAGAAAATGAAAAATTATAGTGGTGTAAAGTGGCATTGAGGAAAGCTACCTGGTATGGAGTATGTAACAGAGGCAATTAATCTGGTAAGTTAGGTCATGGAGGGTTTTCCTGAAGAAGGCACGACTGAGTTGAGCAACCTACGCAAGAGCAGTAGTAATTACGTAGAGTTTGGTGAATAAAGGAGTTAGGGAAGGAAGAATCTTCTAGGCAGAGGAATGGCAAGTGCAAAGACATAATGGTCAGATTAGGATAATGTAGGAGGAACACAGGAAGCAAAAGGGAAAGTGGCCAAGGAACAGAGGAGACCATGCAGGGCCTCGACAGTCACTTTGCCTTTATTCTAAAAGCAACAGAAAGTTCTGCAACACATAGTGGAGGTGGAGGAGATCGAGTGACTTGGTCAGATCACATGTGGGGACACCTTGCTGATGTCTGGAGAAGAGACTAAATGAAGGGAGTACTGAAATTGGGCACAGTGGCACAGGTCTATGATCAGGCATTTGAGAGGCTGAGGCAGGAGGATGGAGTTTGAGAACTGCCTGTCTCCCCACCCCCAAATAAAAAGAGATAACAGTGTTGAAGATGGTCAGGGGAGTAGATGTAACCCCAATTGCAGCACTGTTTGTGGGGGATAATGATAACTGAGGTAGAACTGTGGCAGTGGTAACAGAGAGAAGTGAGTAGATGTGATTTATGAGGCAGAATAAATATTAAATAGAACATGGTGACACTTCAGTTGAGTGGAGGTGACAATGACAGAGGGGTTATCAAGCAGGCTGTCCAATTCACAGGGGAAAAACCCTTCCTTTAACTCTGCATAGTGCTCCAGCTAGTAACCAGCTTCTACGCACACAGACACAGACACACACACACGCACACATGCACACACGCACACACTTCTTGAAAGTCCATACTTGTCTGGTTTTCCTCATCTCTTGTCCTCCTACAAGGTGAACCTCTGAACCCATCACTCCACGAAAAACTCCAAGGTCACCAATGAACCACACCATCATTTCTGCCTTCAACTTTCTTAAGTACCTACAACCTAATTGGCTGAAACCGCCTTCTTGTGTAATGGTTTTTGCTTTTTAACTTCCTTGATGCCAAATCTCTGTGCTTTTCTTTCTTCTCAGATGTTTTTAATTCTTCCTACTCTCCTGCTAGACTTTTAAATGTAAGCAGGATGAAAGGCATGGTCACAGATCCTCTCTTCCAATAATCCCTCCCTGCTTAATGTCTCCCAGCTCTTCGACTTTGGACACTGTCTCTGTATGTAAAATCTTCAGCCTTGGTTTCTTCCCCAAAGTTTATTCATGTAAACCCAACTGCCTATTTGACACATCTATTTTGAAGTCTAATAGGGTTTCATCTGAAACATAACTGTGACTATGATCATTTCCCTAAGTTGGTCACTTTAACTATCATCTCAGAAGACAGCACAATCACGCAGCTGTTCATGGTAAAAACAAAACAAAACAAAACAAAACCAAGCCTTGGTGTCAATGTTAATTCTACCATTTCACTTACTTCTTCTTCATTCAATCTATCAAGAAATCCTAACTCCCCCTCTGGGTAGATCGCCTACCCAACGCCTTCTTTTTTCTCTCCTCTATGTTCACATTAGCTCAAGGCACCATGATCTCCCACCCGGACTAAACAGCCTCCTGACCGGCCTCTCTGCTATTCACTCTGGACCCGTGAAAATTTAGACTTCACAGGGAAGTAAGAAACACCGTTGGCAAAAATAAATCAGAACTCCCAAACAATGCACTTGGGAAAGCCGTTCAGCAGTTTCTTATGAGGTTAATCACATGATGTAACAATTCTTCCCTCCTCCAACTCAGAAAACATTATTGAGAGGAAACACACGGACAAAAGATTTAGACAATACTAGTTAGGACAGCCGTTTTCCTACAAGCTGGCAATGTTTCTTAACCAAATAACCAATAAACCAGGATATAAGCCAGGCCCGGTGGCCTGACATCCTAGCACTCTGGGAGGCAGAGGCAGGAGGACTGCAAGTACAAAGCCCAGCCTGGGAAGGTGAGCAATTTAGCAAGTCCCTGCCTCCATCAATCAACCAACTAGCCAATTAGGACAAAGGGTTAGGGATGTAATTCAAGGTGAAGGCTCTAGGTTCAATCCTTAATACCACAGAAAAAGGGTGTATTCATTCATAAAATGGGATACTATCCATCTGTAAAATCAGTGAATCGTGATTAAACGTGACACCGATGCACATCAACAATACTACGCTAAGTGCAAAAGGCGGACAAAACCTCTCCATGCTCCCACTTAGGTTCAAGAACAGACAAAGCTAATGTACGGCGCCAGGAGCCACAGCAGGGGCGCCCCTGAGGCAGGAGATACGGATCGCCGCCTGGAACAAGAAAGAGCGAGTTGTGCAGAGTGGGGCCAGAGTTCTGTATATCCGGACTGGGGTGCTTACACAAGTGCGCATTTGTTGAAATTCGTCACTGTACACGAAATTTATGCACTTTAAATTACGTTAATGTTAAAGATGTGTGATTAATTGATTAGTATATAAATTAGCTATATGAGACAACAGTCTTTAAAATGGATGTCATGTTACTTCTACTTCATCAGGCTAAATCTAAGGCAGGTGACACATAAAGCACTTACAACAGTGTCTTGGATGTAGGAAGTACCCCATGTTTGATATATATCTATATCTGTATAAAGATGTATAGATATAGATACTTGTAGTCCTGACGGTGGACCTCAGGGCCTTCACACTGAACTTCACCGACAGTCCATTTTTAGTTTTTGGTCTTGAGACAGTGTCTCGCTAAGTCACTAGGTTGCCCAGGTGAGACTCGAACTTGCACCCCTCTGCCCCAGTCTCCCAGAATGCTGAGATTACAGGTCTGTGCCACCGGGTCTGGCAGCATTAGTTACTCCGATGACCATGTCGTTCTTGTTGAAAATCTTACAACAATGCAAATGAAACCCAAACTGTGCTCTAGCCTATAAATCCTGCACGACATGGTCCTCACCTGCTTCCTCAGTGTCATGATTACCTTGCATTCTCACCATCAATTATTCCTGCTGGCCTTCCTTGGAAAGGAGCAATGCCAAGGTCGTTCCCATGGGGGGCGGGGGGTGTCTCTGTGTTTGCTATAGCTTTTCATTTAGAAAATTCTTGCCCAAGATGTCCATCTATGTAGCTTCTTATTTTAACTCAGGTCTCAAAACAAAAACAGCCTACATGTGTAGGCATCCTCCAGCCACTCTATGGTGTATGCTAGCCGCTGGTGGCTACTGCAGGTCTATGGAACACCAAGTCTGTCTAACTTGTTCAAACCCCAATCTGCAAACTGAAGAACAATGGCAGGTATCCAATAGACATTTGTTGGAACAAGGAATGATTCTTAGTGCCTGGCCATGCAGGGTGTGTTCATTTGCAGAGAGGAGTACTGAGGAGTGCACGGGAAGATCCCATTACAATTTACATTATTCAAACATAAGACAATGCAAAGATTGAACTGATTAAATAATTAGAAACAGAAAATTTTAGAGTTGGAAGGAACTAAGTTGTCATTTTTTTTCCCTTCTCTTTGGGAGAAGAGTGTCTTTCCCTCTCAGCTGTGTTTTAAACCTCTAAGTGAGAGGTTTAATTTTTTTTTTTTTTGAGACAGGGTCTCACTCTGTGGTCCAGGCTGGTCCTGAACTCACTCCGGAGCCCAGGCTGGCCTTGGACTCATGGCAATCCTCCTGCCTCAGCCTCCTGAGTGCTGGGATTACAGGCGTGCGCCACCATGCCCAGCTTATGTGGTGCTGGGGAATCGAACTTGGGTACTTAGAGCTTGCTAGGCAAATGAGAGGTTTAATTTTTTAAAATTTTCAGCTTTATATTAGAACCATGTTCATTACTTGTAGAGAATAAAATAGGACCTGTTATTCCTCACAATCTTAACACCTGAAGATTCATATATTATTCTAGTTTTTATTTCAAGCTACTTAAAACATAAAACCTTCCCTCCTCAACCAAAGGGTCTACAACCAAATCCAATTATAGAATCAGTACTCTCAGAGTTATTTAAATTTAATACTATTTGAAATTGCTCTTTGCTGAAGTTTTAAAAGGAAGTTAAACAAGCATTCTAATAATCTTACCTTCTCTTGCAAATCAGGTACCATAGAGCTGAGGCCAAAGCAAAGAAACCAATTCCCAGGATAACAGAACCAGCAGCCAGGAAATAGGTTAAGTAGTTTAAAAAATCTATATAAAAGTTATGAAAGATTACTTCATAGGTATAACTTCTTTCTCTACATAAAATTACATGGTATAATAATTTAAATGATATAAAATATAAAAAATGTAACAGGTTTTTTTTTTTGTTGCTTGTTTGAGACAGGGTCTTGCTCTGTAGTTCAGGTTGGTCTTGAACTCATTATGTAGCTCAGGCTGGCCTTGGACTCACAGCAATCCTCCCGCCTCAGCCACCCAAGTGTCTGAGTGCTGGGATTATAGGCGTGAGCCACCCTGCTCAGCTTACGTGGTACTGGGGAATCGAACTCAGGTACTTAGTGCTTGCTAGGCAAGTGCTTTAACCACGAAGCTGTTCCTCTAGCCATAACAGCACAGTATTAAAACTGACCAAAAAATTGGGAAAGCTGAATTCAAGTCCTCTGCACACAGGGCGTTCTGCAGGTAGGGCCCAGCACACACTTCCTTAACACTAGGATTTGAAACCTAGGTTTCCTTCTTTTCTCTTCTCGTTTTCCTTCTTTCTTTCTCTTGCTTCTTCTTTCCTTTCTCTTTCTTTCTTTCTTTCTTTCTTTCTTTCTTTCTTTCTTTCTTTCTTTCTTTTTTTTAAGGCAGAGTCTTGCTCTGTAGTCCAGGCTGGTCTTGAACTCATTATGAAGACCAGGCTAGCCTTGGACTCACAGCAATCCTCCTGCCTCAGCCTCCCAAGTGCTGAGATTACTGGTGCATGACACCAGGCCTGGCTTACCTTTTCCTTCTCTTAACTGTTTTCTCCCTTTCCCAGTCCAGCTGTGAATCTTTATTTTTCCAATTGCCAACTTTGTTCTCTTATGGATTGTGCTTTTTGGGCCCTGTCTAAAAACTCTTTACCTAACTCAGGTAACATAAAATTTCCTCCTGTATTTTCCTGTAGAAGTTTTATAGTTTTAAGTCAAATCTTTTTCACCAATTCAACAATTATCTGTTGAACACTAATAGTAGAAAAGCACTGCAGAGTCCAAGGAGGATGGAGAATTTTTTTTTTTAGAGTGAAAGTATCTTTACTGAGACTTCTTATGTAAACAATACTTGATTTATGATTTTCTTAACCACGTAAAGTTTTACAAATATTTAAAATATTTTACTAAAACACGGGAAAAACTGTCAGACATTGTAATGTTTATATAGTTAATGTGCCGTCAGATCAATTAAACTATTTTTATTATCAATTAAATTGTCTAAAGCTTATTGACAGAAGGTAAAGATGAGAAAAATGTTTTCACTATGATCATCAGTATTGAAATCATGGTCTTTCTCAAGATGGAACAAGAGATTTATTTTTGCATTATCTGATATTTTATGTGGTATATATTAAAACAAAAAATTTAAAATATTTTAATTCTTGGGAGGTTGGAGCATTTTTTAAAAAAGATATTTAAGTAAGAATTAGTACTCAGGGAACCCGAGGCAATAGGTTCTCAAGTTCAAGCCCAACCTAGGCAAACTCATGACTTAGCAAGGCTCTGTATCAAAATCAAAAAATAAAAATGGGCTGGGAATGTAGCTAGCTCAGCGTGAACACCCTGAGTTCCATATCTGAGTATCACTAAAACAAAACAAAGCAAAATCTACCCCCCCCAAAAAAACCTCATGGAGAACAACAACGCATACACACACAAAAAAACAAAAAAGAATTAATCCTCACCTTGAGGTTTGAAAATTTACAATGAAACGTAAGCAGGAGTGACACACAACCAGTCATAAAGACGGCCCTATCGATGTTTTACAGTTTGTGTCTGCTTTGCTCGGATGTAAGCCTAACTGGATCCATGAACTCACAAAATTAGTTAATGTAGGGGTTGAATTTGGACATTCTCACATTCATAATGGGAGTCATACTATCTGTCTCACAGAATGACAATAGGAAACTAATCAGAACATATTGCAAGAAATTAATAACATAACAAATAGAAAGGCATCTCAAACAAAATGCAAATAGCACGTTATAAACAAGACCCAAGTTCTATAAAATCGTTATTATACATACAACATTCTCTAAAAATAACAAATTAGATATTTTGCTCTAAATGTTGACCAGCAAGGAATGTTAAACAATGTTGAAAAATCAAGGAATTTAACATCCAAATTACAAGTTTAAAAAGATCAACAAAATAAACCCAAAGAAATTAGGGGGATGTAATGATAAAGAGCAGAAATCAATGAATTAAAATTAGTATTTTAGCAAAGATCAATAACATTGACTGGTGAGATTAACCAAATGAAAAAAAATGAAGGCACAAGTAAACTATATATATATATATATATTAAGCAGGGTCTTGCTCTGTAGTTCAGGGTGGTTCTGAACTCACTATGTCGCCCAGACTGGCCTCGAACTCACGGCAATCCTCGGTTACTTAATGCTTTGCTAGGCTATTCCTCAAGTGTCGTAAGTAAACAACATTAAAAACAGAACATCTGGGCCTGATGTTGCAGGTTTATAATCCCAGCACTTTGGGATGCTGAAGCAGGAGAAAGTCAAGTTCGAGCCCAGTGTGGGCAATTTAGCAATTTAAGAGAGACTGTCCGAAATAGACAGAAGGGGCTGGAGATGTGGCCTAGAGCCAAGCCCCTGGGTTTGATCTCCAGCACGGCAAACCAAGCACAGCAAAACCAAGAAAGGACAGAATTACAGACATAGAACTGAAATAAGGACATGCTTTCAATGACTTTATGCTACTATGTTTAAAGCTTATATAAAAATGATATATATCTAAAAAGTGACTGAAGAAGTCACAGTAAACTTAAGGGAGCATATATCTGTTTAACTGTATCAGCAACACAAAATTTCCCCCCAAGAAATCAGCAGGCCTCAATACCATTACAGGTTTTTCTGTGTACCCGTGATTCAAGAAATTCTTATCTTGTACAAGTTCTTCAGAGAACAGAAAAAGACTGCTGGCTTGTTTGTCCAAATACAGTATTTCCCTCCCCAGGCAAACACTTAATGTATCCCAGCTCCTCTTACCACTAGATGAAGCCATGTGACTTGAGTTCTAACTGATAGAATTCCAGCAGAAGTGATGTCATAAAAACCTGCCAAGGGCTTTGCTTTTTCTCCATGACCAGGACGGGGAGGTTCCCCAGGGGAACCTTGGGAGCTGCGTGCTGATGTCACTGTATCAGTAAGCTGAATCCAACTGACATTATAGAAAATTATCCCAGCAACAAAAGACACAGAGTTTTTTCGAGTGCAACTGGTATAGTCTTTAATACAGACAAAAAGTTGAAAATCATTAAAACTTCGAAATTACACACTTCTATGTAATCATGGTAAAAGAAATTTTCAAGGGAAAAAGTGGATTTTAAACAAGTGAAAACACAATATATCACGGTTTGTGGAATGCTACTAAAGTCGTACTTAATGGCTAGAATTTACCATTTTCCACAAAAGCCTTAAATTCCTTTCTTTTAAAAATTACAGATCCACTTGTGTATGTTTTGTGGAAATGTATCACGTGTTCTCAGTGAACTACAGCTCTAGGTTGTGCAATCCAGTGGTTTCCAGGGATATTCAGAGCGCCTTCTGCAGCGGCCATTTCCTTGTTAACTTTTGCTTTGCTTATTTTTGAAGTAAGTCTAATCCAGTGAACTACGGAAATATTAAGTCAGGTTTTTTCTCCTTTTCTTCATTTTAGGTATTTTAAACTTTCTTCTTTATGCTAAAGTTTTCAACCCCATCTACCACGATCTTTAATTTTGAATGAACTTCCCCATCTCAGCATGAGCTTCCTCCCACATTTAAAAATGTTATAAAGCTTGCTGGGGTATGCTGGCAAATGCCTGTCACCAGTTACTCTGGAGGCTGAGGCAGGAGGCTTGGTGACATTGAGGCCAGGCTGAGCAACTTAGTGAGATGCTGAGTTATAGACCTTATCATTGTGTTAATTGGATAAAATTTAAATCTTCTATAAAACAGAGTGATAGTCCATCCTTCTTCTCCTCCGCTTCCTCTTCTTCTGAGACAAGGTCTTGCTGTATAGTTTTGGCTGTTCTTGAGCTCCTTATGAAACTCAGGCTGGTCTTGAACTCGCAGTAACCCTCCTGCTTTAGCCTCCCGAGTGCTGGACTTACAGGTGTGCATCACCACACCTAACTTATATGGTGCTGAAGAATTGAACCCAGGACCTTGTACTACTAAGCAAACACTCTGACTACTGTGCTATTCCTCCAGCCCCCTATTAACATTCCTTTCCCCCCCCATATTTATTAGTTATATGTATGCGATATACAATGGTAACACTGAGCTGGAGGATTTCGAGCTCCTGTGTGTTGCAACAACATTATAATCGTTCCCCCTCCTCACCTGCTCTCCGCACCCCGCACCCCTCCCCTCCCACTATTACACCCATTTGATTCCACAGAACGCCTCTGTTCTGAGTCTTTCCTTCTTATATTCCTAAGTAACCTGAACCATCCGTTACACAAATCGACAAGAAACGGTATACTTAAAGTAAGAGTTTTAGAGTGGATTCATCTTGGCATATGATCAGATTGTCACTAAAAAAAATTCTGCATGGAAAATTAACTTTCTATCAAGAATAGCAACGTAACTGGATGTTTTCTTCCACATTTTGCCTTTTAGGAACCTCAGTGGTAAATTTTAGTTTAAATGTATATAAAAATAAATAAATACATACAAAAACATGTAGATATTATATTTTAAGAAATACTTCACCAATCCTAAATCTTTATTTCACAGTATATTTTTGTATATTTTGTAAGTTGTGTTACTTAAAGAATATCACATACCTTAAAGCTAATGCCCTGATCTTCAAATCACATAGCAGAAAGAACAGTATAATAACAATTATGCCAAAATTACTGTTTATACTTACGGAAAATACTTTTCATTTTCTAGAAGGATAGAACTAAGTAATTTTCTTAATTAGACCTGTCTTTTCTTTTCTATTTGAGACAGGGTCTCGTTCTGTGTAGCCCAGACTGGCCTTGGACTCATACAATCCTCCTGCCTCAGCCTACCTAGTGCTGGGATTAGAGGTGTCTGCCACCAGCCCTGGTTTATGTGGTGCTGTGGAATTGAACTCAGGGATTGAGCTTGCTAGTCAAGCGCTTTAACCACTGGGTTACTCCTCTAATCCAGATCTGTGTTTTTCGTTATGTGGGTTAGTTTTATGGTTAATTCATCCTATGAAGCCTATTTATACCAAATATTAAGAATCAGGCAGTATATCTATGTGATAAAAAGATAACATTTCTATAGAAATGCTTTTAATTCAATACATTATATTTTAATATTTTCTGTTTAATCAAAATTTTAATGAAGAAATGATTACATAGAGAATAATTAAGCATTAACTAGTTTATTCTCTGCATAGTTCTAGGTGTCTCTTATTTAAGAATCCTATCACAGGGGCTGGAGGAATGGCTCTGCAGTTACAGCACTTGCCTAGCAAGTATTATGTACCCAAGTTCAATTCTCCAGCACCACATAAGCTGGGTGTGGTAATCCCAGCACTCGGGAGCCTGAGGCAGGAGGATTGCTGTGAGTCCAAGACCAGCCTGGGCTTCATAGTGAGTTCAGGACCAGCCTGGGCTGCAGAGCAAGATCCTATTAAACAAAAAGAATTCTATCACAAAACTTACTTTACAATTTAATATCAAGAAAACTTATTAGACCAACCATCACTGTATTCATTTGCAAATAATAGAAATTACATATCCAGTATTTCTTTGGTTTGCATACCAGAAAGTTTAGCTAAAATCCCATGCTTGATTATAAAAATTATTTTAACTCAAAATTTAAAATTACAGCTTTTCTATTGATATTTCTGATTTTCATTTTTATACTGTTATTACTTCTATTATGTATAACTTTTACTGAAATCTACTTTGATCTTTGTGAAAATTGGGCTGGAGGAATAGCTCAGTGATTAAAGTGCTTGCCTATCAAGCTCAAGGCCTTGAATTCAATTCACCAGCACAACCTAAGCCAGGTGTGGTTGGCACATGCCTGTAATCTCAGCAGCACTCAGGAGGCTGAGACAGGGGGGTTGCCATGTATCCAAGGCCAGCCCAGGCTAATACATAGTGAGAGTTAAGGACCACATGGACTACAGAACAAGACCCTTGTCTCAAGAGAAAAAAATACTCTGTGAAAAAAATGCACGATACACATACAGTACGCATCTGCTGTTGGCAACTTAAAAATTATACTTTGTCAATACTTCAAGAAAAAGGCCATATATTATTTACTTTTGTGTCTCTTAACACTTTGAAATATATTCTTAAATAAATGTAGTTTCCTAACTGGCACCCTGTAGAAGGGTTTGTATTACCATTTGAAGAATTAGCACGTAACAGAAGCGGAGTTCACAAGTTACACAAATTTGGCACACCCGCTGTGTGCCAGGACTGCTCTAGAAGCCACAAGCTGTGGTGAACGAGCCAAGATTCCTAGGAGTCATATCTTCTGGGAGGGGACAGCTAATGAATGTATAAGCAAATCAGATATTTTTAGAGATTGAAAAATTCCTGCGGAAATTGCCTAAGAGCCAAGCAGAAGTAACAAAAGATGTCTCAAAAAAATGTGTGTCCTTACATCACCATATCAGTTGTCAACTTGAATGGAACACTGACCCATCTGTCACTGACTAAAACCCTGGAAGCATTTTTTAAATCAGTGTTATGGGGCCTCACTTAAGGAGAGACAAATAGATGTTGAACAATATGACACTACTAGGGCTGCCCAGAAGCCTGGCGACTTTCTTCTCGACAGTCTTCAGTTTTACCTCTCAATTGTCCTCCGAGTTCGCCTAAGTTCTCATCACTGTGACTTTTCTTCCATAAAGTGAAAGGGTCAGAGACCAAAGGAAGAACACGCATCACTGCCTGGTGTAAGTACTCAACACTGGATTCCCAGGAAGATGTGATGTCGCCGAGGCCCCTGTGTGCTTTCTCCGCGCGGTTGTAGCATCCTCTGGTGGGCATTAGTTTATCTGATGGCTTTTGAGAAACAGCTCTTACAGCTTTTGCTACAGGAAGACAAGATACAATGTATCATGCTTCTTTATTTTCATTAAATTATCAGCTTCATGTTAATGATTAATTTTAAAAATATCTAAGAAAATACAATTATATGAATACAAATAATGTTGTTACTGTTTATAATAAATGGTAACATGCCATTCTGCAAAGCTTTCTATTCAAACTTTAAATTTTCACACAACTTACAATTCCTCATTGGGTGTATCCTTCTGGCTTGTCACATTTGTACTTGTAATCCAATCAGAAACTAAAGAGCAAAACTGAAAAATGTAAGTTATTTAGTTGTAGGTTTTAATTCAAAGAAATAAAATACTTAGATAATTTGTCTCTGGTGAGTAATACCAAATTGACTAAATAAAACATTGTTATTTATAAAATAAGTAACAAAGAACCTTAGCTCTCACAAAATGCTTTATGACCCAATCAATAAATATATTAATAATGTATAACATATAAGACAACATATAAGAAAAAGCTCAAGTGCTTTTTATTTCTGAATATATTTCCTTCTTTTACTGCTTTTTAAGAATTGTGTTCTTTTTTCTTGAGAGGGAGTCTTGCCTGTAGTCCAGGGTGGTCTTGAATTTGCTATGTCACCCAGGCTGGCCTTGAACACATGTCAATCCTCCTGATTCAGCCTCCCAAGTGCAGGGATTAATAGGCGTGTGCCACTATGCCTGGCTAATTTTTTTGTGCTCCAAGGAATCAAACCCAGGACTCTGTGCTTGCTAGGCAAGCACTCTAACCACTGAGCTACACCCACAGCCTTCCCAAGAACTCTAAGTGAAAGCTTTTAAGCAACCAGTAGGAACAAAGCCACATCTACAGGATCTATCAGTAATTTCAAAGCCCTGCAGTTCCAATGTCAGAAGTAGCAGTTGTTCACCAGCAAGTGAAATTACACCTTGCTGTAATGTAATGGATATTTATTACACCAAAGAACTGAAAAGGTGCTAGAACTTAAGTCAGATCTTGATGGACACAGAGAAAAAGAGTAAACAGGCAAGAATCAAGACTCTGAGCTGAGGAGGAAAGCCTAAGGTCACCATCTCCCCAGTGAGAAATGCAGTCACAGCCTCTGGCTGGGCACAGAAGGTAAATACAACACAGTCATTGTTTCTTGAGTGGCTGCTATTATTTGATAATCTCAAGTCTGTACATCTCTTCTATCCGCACTGAGGACTTTGCCTGACTTAGAACTCTAATGACCATCTGGGTTCAGTGACTCTAAAGAGGCACATGTTCCATGGGGATGCTGCAGTGTGGCTAGGGAAGGTTCCCCTAAGGCCTCTTGTATTTGGAAGATGATTGGCTCATGGGGGCTAATGGGATGGAGAGCATCACTGTTGACTGATGTATGTGCTGTTCAGAGACGGGGCCTGGCCGGCAGGGGCATACCACAGGTGTGGCCTGCTTTCTTCTTCTTCCATTGTCGTTGCCTGCTGACCATGAACTACCTGAGACCTCTGAGCTGTGAGCTAACACAAACCTTACCTCCTTAAGATGTGAGTGTTGGGTTTGTGTCCCAGAAAGTGCTGACTAAAACGTTGAGCGAGCCGAGCTCCAACTTGCGCAGCACCGAGAAAATTGATCAGCACCATTATTTTCTTTCCAATACTAATTCTGATAAAAGAGTCTGAAATGAAGACAAATTAGGTTGGTTAAGCTCATCACACATTCTGAAATGATCAAATATGTAACTATAAATTATTTTAATCTCCTAAAAACTGCTAAGAGATCAAAGGAGCCCAAATAAAGTAATTAATCTATTCTACAGCAAACTGAAATTTTCAAGCTTTTTGAAATTCAGACAAATTCATCAACGAAAGTTAGTATAATAAACCTTATAGACATGTACACATTAAAAATGTTGTAGATAATCCCGTTCACTTGAAACCACATATGTAAAGGTAAAATATTTTCTTATACTCAGTACTATAATACAGGTCTCCCCCACTCCATATGGCACATGGTCGGTGCTCTCCACTGAATTATTTCCCAGGCTCTTTAGCATTGTTTGTGATAGGATCTCACTGAATTTGCTATTTTGGGTGTGGTCACCTAGGTGTCACCTAGGCTGCTGTCCTTGTCATCTCTTCCCCACACACAGGCAGTGCCTGGTGCTGAAGTTCAGCCTTATTCTCTACCTGGTCGTCATCTTGAAGCCCTTGCCTCCAGGGTCACTTTGCCTCCCCTCGTCATTGCGCCCGACCACCTCTGCCTTCCATTCCCTTTCCTGTTACTCTCCTAGGCATAGGAACTGTTTTACATTCCTCTCTCAGTCAAGGCTCAGCCTGCTTTGCCCTTTCCTACACTCTGAGAAGAGTCAGTCCACCATTTCTGTCACTTTCTGCCTTCTCTAAATAGTAACAGTATACTAAACATCCAAAGTTAGGTATACTTTTGTAATTTTATAATTTTCTGTAACCTCGTATTGATGTTAACTTTCTATAACCAGGTTGTGAAATGATATAACTATACTAAAGTGACTCCATTTTTTGGTGATTATGCTGTTTAGCTTACGTGTTGCTGTGTAAGTTAAAATTTACTTTGTAAGTCGGTTTGCTGTTGAGTTCATCTTGTGAGGTCCGGTCTGTCTCACCTTGGAGGCTTGCTTGTGCGGAAGTCTCTAGAGTCTTGTGATAAGGACAGAGGCTTAACTTCCTCCCCCTCCATTGTCTCCATGGCAGCCTGCCGAGAATCACATATTTTGTGAGAGTCGCGTATTTTGCGCCAGAGACAGCCAGCCAAAAACAATAACTAGGTGTCGGGTATGATTGGTTGCTATGTATATATATAATCTTTGTGTAAAACTTGCTTGGGCTGCTCTCTGATGACTCACCCAGAGTCCAGAGTCCAAGGACAGTCCAGCTGCTGGTCATAATAACATCTTGACCATAATAAAAGAAATCTTACCTTGCCCCAGTTGGTGTTTGGTGGTCTCTTGATTCTGACATATAACAAAATGATGTTCAATAGTGCTTTTCATCTACTATGAGAAATTTAGCCGATGTAGAGAGGTTCGTGTCTGTACACCTTTGGAATTCCTCAAGTCACACATGTACACATGCACACACAGTTTACATAATGTCCTGGAGCAGGGAGAAGGGAAAGAGACTCTCTTCATTTTATCTTCTTCCAAACTCTGTGGATTGAGAACTACTTTTTGGAACACCCAGATATTTTCCTTTATTTTGACCCCTATTTGTAAGTCACACCTCCTATGAGATCCTTTGAACTGAGCAATTCAGAATCCAGTGTTTCTGCTCTTGGTGTTTAACAAGGGCAACTCTCCCCCAGAACTTTCCTTCAATATTCCAATAGGCTGTCATACATTAATATTTAAATATGTTCATCCTAATTGTGGTGGGCAGAATTCTGAGGTGGCTCTTACAAGTCCTTGTCCCTGGTGTGCACAGCTCACATAATACTTTTCTCTTGAGTGCAGGTGGGACCTGTAATTATGACAGGATGCTACTCCTGTGAAGTTGTGTATGCCAAAAGCTAAAGGACTTTGCTGCTGTAATTGATGTACTTAATTAGTTAACTTTAAGTTAGCCAAAAGGGAGATTATCCTGGATGTTGTTGACTCAATCAGATACCCTCTTATAGAGATTTAGAAGCCAAAGTTAGAAATCAACGAATGCCACTTGCTGTCCTTGAAACTCACCACCTAGTGGACAGGGCACAGAATGTTGGTTAAGTCTTAGGAGCAGAGAGTGGCCCTAATTGACAGATAGCAATAGAGTAGAGACGTCAGTCCCACAAAGAAAAGAATTGACTTCTCCCATGAATGCGTGCACCTGTAGTGATCCCTTAAGACTCAGCTGAGATCACTGTACTGGCCAAGAGAGAATTTCCACCTTGGAAGACCTTGAGCCTAGGATCCAGTTAAGCCAAACCCAGGCTTTGACCCATAAGACCAAACTTGAGATAACAAATTTCAGCTACTAAATTCATTGCAACAAAATATGTAACATACCTAACATATCTTCCTATGTAACATATCTGTAACAAAATTTTTTTACATTGATTAAGAAAATAATATGATTCAAATGGGCAAAGGTATGAATAGGCATTTCTCAAAGGGAGACCTGCAAGTGGCGGACAGGTATGAAAAATGATCAACATCACCCACCATCAGAGAAAGAAAAATTAAACCACAATGAGATAATAAACCACACCTTTTAGAATGGCTCTTATCAAAAAAGATGAACTACAGCAAGCGTTAGGATGTGGAGAAAAGAAAATCTTTGCACATCATTGACAGGAGTGTAAACCAGTACTGTTATGGAAAAACAGTATAGGAATTCCTAGGACAATTAATACTAGAATTACATTTCCACTACTGGATATATGTCTAAAAGAAGCTAATTTAGCAAGTAGAAAGCAATCTACCTCCCTCGTTCAGTGTAGCAGCATCCAAACAGCCAAGAAGTAGGGTCAACATAAGTGCTCCCCAAAGGACTGATGGATGAAGAAAACCCTGGCATATACACAATGAGATAAAATCCTGCCTTTATTTATTTATTTATTGAGATAGGGTCTCACTCTGTGGCCCAGGCTGGCCCTGAACTCACTATGGAGCCAAGACTGGCCGTGGACTCATGATAATCCTCCTGTCTCAGCCTTCCGGGTGCTGGGATTAGAGGCATACACCGCCATGCCTGGTTTATGTGATGCTGGGAATCGAACTTGGGTACTTAGTGCTTGAGTTTGTGCTTGCGCTGAGCCATTCCTCCTGCCCCGATATCCTGCCTTTAAAAAGAGGAAAAGCCTACCAGTTTCAGCGGTATGGATAAATGCAGCGGGCGTTCTGTTAAATGAAATAAGCCATGCACAGAAAACAAAAGCCATATGGAACATAAAAAAATTAACCGCATAGAATAGCGAAGGGGTGGTTATCAGGGCCTGGATGTGGGGGAAAATGGTGAAACAAAAAGCCCCAGCTACGTAGCTTCTCTAGATATAATATGCACAATCATAGTCCTAAGGATTGCGTGCAGTGATGTGTTACAGAGCCTTTACCATAGAGACTGGCCGACAGTAGTCTTCCAAGCTATTTTTCTTTACACAAGCAAGCAATGATTACATATTTTTATAAAATACTCACATAAGACAGAAACACAGAGTGAAAAATTAACTGTTTCTTCATCTTGATATCTTGCTTCCAAATTTCTCTCTCTCTCCCTCTTTCTCACTCTCTCCCTTCCTCCTCTCTCTCCACAGATGACTACTAAATTCTTGCTTACTAAATTCTGCTTACTTATTGGCCCATCTTAGGTATCGTTTCTCACTGAGACTTTCTCTGACTGTCACAGTCAGGATCAGTCTACTTTTATTTACTTTAAAAAAAATCTTAGGCTTAACTTTATTAGCATGTTAAAATGCATTTTAGTTAATTTTTATATACACCCAGCCTTAATTGTGGGGCTTTAAAAAAATTTGCATTCCCCAGATATCATGGTGTTTCATATATTTTTGTAAAAGGATATATTACCCTGTCTTTGTTCTTATGGTCTACTGAAGACATATAAGACCAGGAGAAAAGGCAGAGTGTTAGGGAGTCAGGTTAGGGACGTCCTCTAGGAGAGAGGACATCTAAGCGTCCAATAAATGTGGCTACAAGTAGACCAGAGCACACAGGGATGTATGCTACAAATGGAGTGGAACCACAAACAGGTATTAATGTGTGCTAAAAATGTAATAAGAATCTATTATAAATTTACTACTACTTTAACATAGTCAAATAACAATATTTAAGGAATTTTAAGAGGCCAGGGGCTTAGTGTTATTCTACAAGACAGTAGTTACTATGTCATTTATAAAGACAGAATAAGGCTTAAGGAATGTGTCAGACATCCTCGGCCGCGGACGAAGGCTCATGTACAGAGGCCTCATGCACGATTGCCCTGCCCATATTCCGCTGGCCTACCATTAAAGCCATGGGTAGTTTGCTTTACTATTTATTTATTTATTTATGAGACAGGATCCCACCCTGTAGACCAGGCTAGCCTTGAACTCACAGCAATCCTCCTGCTTCAGTCTCCTAAGTGATGGGATCACAGGTGAGAGCCACCACACTTGGTTCCATTTGTAGCTTTAATGGCAATTTCCACACATCCCAGGCCAATAGCATCAGGTCTTAACCATTTGCCTTTCTGCCCACAAAGGTTATTTTTTTACCTTTTACCCCATTTTTATTAGTATGTTTATGTGACACATAATGTTTACAATGAGCTGAGTATTCTGTGCACATATATATATCACATCAACATTGCAATCCCTTCCCATTTTTGGCCCTCCCACACGTCTCCATCCACCCTAACTCTCACTATCACGCCCATTTGGTTTTAGAGAATGCCTGTATTCTGGGTTTCCCAAATCAGAGAAACCATGTGACATTTGACATGTGTGACCTTCTGCATCTGACTCTTCACCACTCTAGCTCAACTTTCCTGCCTGGGAGCTTGCTGCAGCACCAGCAGTGTGCTGCTCGAAGGAAGGCTGCCGAGGGAAGTGGTGTGAAATTCACACTCTTAGGACGAGCCTCGGCTGCTGAGGGAAGGGAGGCTGTGGGTGAATACCTCACCTTTCTTGTCCCTTTGGGGAAAAGCTGAGTGTTGGCTCGCACGTTCTCTTAGAGGATTTCCAGTGGAGCCGAGCGCCGGTTCCTCTCTGTGGTCACCTACTTGTTAGTGTACGTTTTTCTGATTTTCCTCCCTTTCCTGTTTCACTTCCTCATCCATCTTTCTGAAAAATATTCTCTGTACCCCAATCCTTAATTGTGTGGGAACCAAATTTGAAATAAAAACGTTCCTTAAAGTCATGTATAGAGAACTTAGGTCCACCTGACCGGATATTGCCCATACTCTACACGACTTTCTGACTCATTTTGAACTTTCTATTCCCGAATGTATTAAGTATATTCAATAGGATCTCAACTAAATTTGTGGCATTAGCTCAGAGAAGGAAGACTATAGAAGTTTAAAAAAACCCTCTAACTTGGAATACATGTTGTGTGTGTGTGTGTGTGTGTCTGTCTGTCTGTCTGTCTGTCTGTCTGTCTGTCTGTCATACTGGGGATCCAGAGTGCTTTACCACTATGCTATATGCCCAGTCCTTTCATTTTTTTTGTTTTCAGTAGTTAGCTAATTTGCACAGATGGGACTTGAACTTGCCATCTGTCTGCCTCAGCCGCCCAAAGAGCTGGGATTATGGATGTGCGCCACTGTGTCTTGATGTTTTTCTTTCCTTTCGTTTCTCTTCTTTTTCTTCCTTTCTATTTCCCCCCAGTACTGGGGATTAAAACCAGAGCCTTTGCACTCAGTTACATCCCCAGTGCTTTTTATTTTGAGACATTAGTCTTTAAGTTGCCCAGAGCAGCCTTGAACTTGAAATCCTCTTCTGAAATGCTCACTTCTGGAGTAGTTGGGGTTACAGGCTTGGGCTACTGCACCAAATCAAAACATGGTCCTTGACCTCAGTCAGTCCCCAGGTTAGCTGAGAATACTCTGCTCAGTCATATTAGTACTTCTATATATACATATTGAATTTGGTCAACATTTATCAAATATCATGCATCAAGCCCCATTCCAAGCATTAAGTTCAGACAGTTGCTCACTCAATCTTTGTCTTAGTGTTCTGTGCCCACACACAGTTTTGGTGGGAAGAAGGGTCAGAACAGAGAAGGCACAGGATGAACACTGCTAAGTGCTGCTACCTAGATTCAGGACAAGTTGGAGACAGCAAACAGAAAATGGAGTTACAGGTTTTAGAGAAAGGTTTTGGAGAGCAGGGAATGTGCGAAGCAGGCCCTAGAAAGACAGGTGATGTTTACAAATGGGCTTAAGCCCTGTACTTCTGACAGACCTCATTAGAGAGCATTCTCCCATTTTTATCTTTCATTTTCCCTTGATGTCCAGTACATTTTGCCAACTACCTACCCACTCGTTGCCGGATCTATTTGTCTTTGAATAGATTAGGCCAAGGTATATCACCTACCAGTGATAATTACCTTTTACTTAAAATTTTTTTGCAGGGACAATACTTGTGAAAAAAGTTTTCACTTCTTAGAATTTGTTTCATCCAAGTCAACAAAGCACGGTTCCTGTGGCCCATCTGTTACAGCACAAAAATAACCTCTCTGTGTAGAAACAGATGTTTAAAATGGTCTTCATTAAAATGAGATTCCACCTGTAATAGAAAACAGAAAGTGGATGCAAGAGGAATGCTGTGAGTTGGCAGTCCATGCTGGTGCCTTCATCCCCCAAGGAATGGATATTTGTGGGCAGAATATTGGTAATAGGAATCACTTCTGGTTTTGATGTCTTGTGACATGGATGACTAGCAATACTGAAACACAATTACCTTAGATTCCCTAGGAGGAAAACAGTCCCACCAAAAACCACTCTTTTTTTTTTTTGTCTTGGGCAGAAAATTAATGACTACCCTCTATTAGAAACAGAAATTAGCATTTGCTGGTTACCTTCTGTGTCAAGTGCTTTATTGTACATTTTTACAAGTAGCCTATAAAGAAGATAGCCTCATTTTATAAGTGAGGAAATTGAGACCGAGCAATATATTAAATCACTTGCCCAAAGTCACAGCTTGATTGGTAGCCAAGAATCACAGTTTTGTGGCCAATGTTTTCCTTCACTATTTTACAGTCTTTAAAACAATGGAGTGGTTAAAAAACCTCCACTATCAAACGAAGTATTTCCAGTGTAAATCCAACCTGCCCCGTTCCAAAGCCCCAGTGCGGATCCCTTTTTCACATATTTATGGCATTTGTCTCTAAGTTGATTTAAGCCCATGTATGGCATGGAGGGCAATACAACACCAACAGGAACAGACCGAGTTCTAAATTCTAATTGGCCCAGGCTAGCCTTTAACAGCCATAGGCCACTCAAGTACCAGACAGTCTGGTGAAAGCACCTGGGTCATTTTGGAGTGACTATAAAAGGTACATTAACTTTGTTACTTCTTAAGCCACGTTCTTTCATTCATCAGACCAACACACATTTGTTTCTTACTTTGTGTGAGGCGCTATCACATTCGGACAGAAGTTCCCGTCATAATGAACTGTACCTTACGTTTGCGATTAAGATGAGTATCAGCCAACAAACTATGCTGGATGTCAATCATAACTGTTAAGTAGAAAGTAAAGTAGGATACGGGGTAGGAAGTGTGGCGGGAACTGCTGCAATTGAAAACAGGGTCGTCAGGGATGATTGTACCTGAAATAGACGGGAGAAGGAGCCAAGCCCACGCTGTGGGGAGCACACTCCAAGGAGCTGGACGCTTTGTGCTGTGGCTTTTCATCACGATAGCCCTAGGAATAAAGTGGGTGGGCATTCTGCTACTTGATCTACTTAAAATAGACCTAGTAACAAAAACAAAAATCAAAGTAAAGAAAACAAAAGACGTGACGTGCAGTTCCTGAGTTTATAGCTGCTCATTCCCTATCTAAGTCAAAATCAATTCACAGCTCCTGAGCTCCTGTCCCTAGCGCAGGCTGGCTGTCCTCATGGAGGACACTGTACCATTCCCACAAGTGCATACCATAAATTTTTCTCCATTCTTCCCCAAAGGGAACTTATGGCAATTTTCTAGACTGTGTCAGGCACTTCAGAGATTACTAGACACTGACTCAGAACTGATGCTATTATAATTCCTGGTTACTCAAACCACGACTGGGCTCCATCACTCCATGCTGAGTGCTGTCATGCTTAGATGATACATAGAGTCTTACGGTAAGTCCAAGTCACTGTGGCTCTAATTGGTTAATGGACACACCCTATATGTTTAGCCCTAGTTCCTCAATAATAGGAATAGATGTGTTTGCCATTTAACTGACTTACTAGATTACCTCTCTGCCTCAAGAGCAAAAAGGAAATTATGGTAGTCAGACCTACATGGAAATCCTTACAACTTTCTTGCTTTAGCAAACTGGTTAACCAGATGCAGCCCAAATACCTATGGATATTATGTAATCAAAGAATGAAAAAAGTTGAAGATAGAATACTCACCAAGAAAGACTACATTTCAAGTCATAAAATGAAATTCAAGAGATAAAAAGCAATTTCAGTGTTACAAAGCATGTTTCTGATTGCTTCATAATTAGTGTAGATATCAAAAACATAAAGACATCTATGAAACATTCCTAAATAACCTCTGGCCTAAGAAGAAGGCTCAGAGGAAGTTAGAAATATTTTAAATTGAATAAAAATGAAAATACAAGCTGGCATCCATGAGAATTATGGAGTGAGCACACAAAAATTATCTCCTCTTTTAAATCAAATAAATCGGAGAGGCCAAAATAAACATTTTTAGAATTCTAGGACTTAACCAAAATTTTGCAACCTTCCGGGGAGCAACTATTCAAGAAAAATGGCTGATCTGGGTAAGCATAAGAAGCTGTGTGACATTTTAACTTGCTCCCCTTCTTCCAGAAGCATGGTCTAAATCTCCATTACCTGAGAATTGTCATTATTGTCTTACAGCTCCCTGGGAAATCCTACTCCCCAGAATCGTTTTCATTCACCTGACAATGTGCTCACCAGTTCAAGCCTGTTCTTCTCGAGAGCTTTTATGATAAGTGATCATAGGCAATAGTACAATATAATGGTTATGTAGTCAGTAATTATATTCAAGGCTAATAAGAATGTGACCAAAAAAAAAATTAAACGAAACTCTGGGGAACAAGATCTCCCCAACACAGGACTTGGAAAGGCTCTGACATATTCCTGAATATTTAGAAGGCAGCACACATGCATATGTGTGAAAATGCCTAAATTCTTGGCCTGCTCAGAAGAGAGGTGAGACATCCCTAAGGTCTCACCTCTGACTGACCTTGAGTTTGCATATGCAAGAACTGACAGTTGAAGCAGAGATGTAAATTGACTACACAACTGTTGGAAGCATGTCTCAACATATACACAGGGTGCCTCAACATGTGCATAGGGCGCCTCAACAAAGACTGGGAGGTACTAACACTAGGCATTGGAGGAAATCTCTGCAATGTTTATCTGACTACTAGGCTAACTTAGTAGAGACTTCAATGACCACTCACAAAAAAAGAATGTAGCTGTGTTATGGTTGGGTCTGGACTGTCTCCCAAAAGCTTCATGTATTTGGAAGTTATGAAGTAGCACTAGAACCAGGTGCTGCTGCGGGTGGGTTCTGGTAGGAAGGGGTGGATCACAGGGGCAGGACCTGGAAGGGTGCATGCTAGCTCTGCCCATCCTTACTTCACTTGGCTTTCTGTGTGCCATGCCATGAAGAGCTCTGCTCTGAGTAGGCGCCACCATGTGCTTCCACCATGGAATGGACCACTCATTAATGGACTGTGTGAGGCCTTCTGAAACTATGAGCTAAAATAAATCTCCCTTTCCTGAAGTTGTGAATGTTAGGTACTCTGTCCCTGTAACGAAAAAGTAACTATGACACTGAGCATACAAACAGCAACAACAATGGCAAACAATCAGTGGTATCAGTAAATCCTGGGGCAGAGGGGTGAAGCTGATCTTCCTATTTATTAGTTAATAAACTTATTAGACAATGACCTTAAATAAGCTATAATAATTATGTTCAAAAAATTAAAGGAAGGTCTGAAAATAATTTCCAACTAAAGAGAGAATATCAACAAAGAGCTAGAAATCCATTTAAAAGAACCAAGTAGAAATTTGTATTTATTGGCCATTTATACTTCTTTAGAGGAGGGTATATTTCAATTGCCAATTTTTGATGTGGTCTTTTATTTGGGGAGTCTATTTCTTTCTGATATTCTTGATATTAGTCTTCTGTCTGAGGAGTACTTAACCAACATTCTTTACCTTTCTGTAGATTGTTTCTTCACTCTGCTGGTTGTTTTCTTTGCTGCCAAAAAGTTTTTAGATTTATAAGTCAGGCGTGATGGCACAGGCTTATAATCACAGAAATCAGCAGCTGAGGCAGGAGGATTGCCATGAGTTCAAGGCCAGCCTGGGCTACAAGGTCACATAGTGAGTTCAGGATCAGACTGCACTACAGAGCGAGACCTTGTCTCAAAACAAAACAAAACAAAAGGTGGTTTTTTTTCAACTTGGCATAATCTCATTTGTTGACTCTTAGTGTCTTTTTGTGCAATTAGTGTTTTATTCAGGAAGTGCCTGCCTGTGCGTACATCTTCAAGGGTACTTATTTTATCTTCTGGTAAGTTCAGTGTTCCTGTTTCAATATCTAGGTCTTTGATCCATTTTGATTTGATTTTAGTACAGTGTGAAAGATGTGGGTCTAGATTCATTCTATGCAAGGCAAGCGGCTAGCCAGTTTTCACAGCATTGCTCTTTTCTTTAAAGCCCATCTTTTCCAGCCCATTTTTGGTCCCTTTGTAGGGTATCCTACGGCCGCTTCCCTGGGTTGTTTCTGCGTCCTCTATTCTGTTCCTTGATCCACCTGTCTATGTTTTGTGCCAGTATCCTGTGGTTTTTGTCACAGTTGCTATGTAACCTAACTTGATGTCGGGGATTGTGATGCTTGCTGCTTTAGCTTGCTAAGGGTTACTCTGGCTATTCTTGGCTTCTTTTGGTTCAATGTGAGTTTTAGAATTTTCTTCTAATTATATGAAAAATGCTGTTTGTATTTTGATTGGAATTGCATTGCATCTAGATATCTGTTTTTGGGAATCTGGGCATTTTGACAATATTGGTTCTGACTATTCATAGAAAGGGGGCTATCTTTCCATTTTCTAAAGTCCTCTTCTAGTTTCTTCAGAGAGCTATGAGTTTTGTTATAGAGCTCTTTCACTGCCTTGACTAGGTTGATTTTTTTTTTTTTAACAGGGTCTCACTATGTAGCCCAGGCTGGTCCTGGACTCACAGCAATCCTCCCGCCTCAGCCTCCCAAGTACTGGGATTAAAGGCATGTGCCACCATGTCCAGTTTATGTGGTGTTGGGGAATTGAACATAGGTACTTAGCGCTTGCTAGGGAAGTGCTTTACCCACTGAGCCATTCCTGTACCTCCTCATAAATTGTTTTTAAAGCTACTGCAAAAGGGACTTTTTGAAAGGAAAGCAGATAATTTCTCCAAAAACAGTTCTAGTGATACATAGAAAAATGTCTCAATCCTCTGGGGCCAAGACTTCCCTCCGTTATATTCACAAAGCCTTGAAGGATCCCAGGGCAGTCTGGGGAGTGGCGAGGCAGGGTCTGCTATGTCCCCAGGCCAGAAAGGAAGAAGATTTTCCTCATTTTGTGAGAGGGCAGAACAGAAATACTGGAGGCAAAGTAACCAAGACTTTGTCCTTGTTTAGTTCTGAGCCCTAGAACAAATTTTGAAAGATTGGACCAATGTTACATCCTTGAGAATGAAGGTTAAACAAGCAGCTGACCTGTATGATTGGTTGTCACAGTGCCAAGGTGACGTATTCTTTTACACTCTCCTCAATCCCCAAACCAGGCTTATGAAGGATAGGGTAGGAAAAGTTCTAGATAAATGAGGTGAAAGGAAGGGTTGTGTGAGGAGGGTTCTGCACCAGCTTCTTAACTTCAAAGAAGCTCTTGAGAAGACACATCTGCCATATGCATCCTCATGAGGCCAAGGATGAGAGTCTGAGCGATGGAGCCTCTCAGGACGCTCTGGTTGGTGCTCTTGCTGGTCAGGGCAAAGTGCTCTTCACAATGTCTCTGGTAACCTTGCTCCTTCTGGATCTGCCCCACCTGAAGGAGAAGCCGGCCAGCCAGGATCTGTAGCTTCGTCAGCTTGCTCTTCACAGCCGTGTCAGGGTAGTTGTCAGCATGCTCCCTGATCCGGATGTCCAGGTGCATGCACGGGTTGTGGCCAGCATAAAGCACTATCTGGTAGAGCTGGAGTGCTGGAAGACTCCATGCTCTCTGGGCATGTGGGAGGTGAAGGTGAGGCTCCTCCAAACCCCGCCAGGGACCCACTGCTGGGCAGCACCTCCTCACCTTTGGACCCCTCACCTTCAAACGCATGCCCCGGCCAGCGGTTGAGGGCAGGAATACGTCTTTCTGTTGGTGCCCCTTCTGGGTTCGATATTTGCTGATGGCCATAGTCTCGGCAGGATTCTCCTCCACAAAACTACACGTCTCGGTCTTGCCGACATAAAAGCAGAGCTCCTGGGCACTCTGTACACACATTCAGGGCAGAAGCGGGTGGGTTCCCTCATCCCTCGCCGCTGCAGGGAGCGACACTTAGCATCGTGCAGGCCCCTCCCCCACGAGTACGCCCTCAGATGGTTTCTCTGATTTCTCGTGGCTTTCTTGTCCATGCACATAGGAGTACGGTAGATTTGTGTATTTATTTTGTTTTTTCCTCTTCATTGTATTAATATATATATATATATATATATATATATATATATATATATATATATGAATGCAATACATAAAGTTTACATTGGTCTTCAGTGTTTTGTGCACACACATATTGTGACAAAATTACAAATCCTTCCCTTCTCTCTTTTCGACCCTCCCACTCCCTCTCTCTCCCCTCCAGTTCCCATTATTCCCCACATTAAGTACTATGAAATAATTGTGATCTGGGTTTCTCATATCAGAGAAACCATTTGACATTTCATCTTCTGCTTCTGACTCATTGCACTAAGCATGATGGTCTCAAGTTGCCTCCATTTGCTCACAAAAGCCTCCAACCTATCTGTCTTTATAGGTGAGTAGGATTTCATTGTGTATAAATAGCACAATTTATGCATCCATGAGTGTGTTTATGGGTATTTGGGTGTCTTCCACATTTTAGCTATTGTTAGTTGTGCTGCAGTGAACATGGGTATACATGTATCCCTGTTATATGTTGTTTTTAACTCTTTAGGGAAAATTCCCAGAAGATGTATTGCAGGATTGAAGGGAATATTTATTTCCAATCTTTTGAGAGACTTCCATACAGCTTTGCATAGTGGTTGTACCGATTTACATTCTAAATTCATTCTATGAGGCCAGTATCCTCCTCACATAAAACCAGGCATAGATATTACAAGAAAATAAATGTACAGGCCAATATCTTTAATGAACATAGACACACAAATTCTCAATAAATTATTTGCAAGTTAAATTTAACAACACATTAAAGGGATCATACACCATGACCAAAGGTGATTTGTTCCTGTGATATAAAAAACACAGGGATAAATATGTACAGCATCTGTATATCAATCAGTAAATGAAAGTTGAACTGTCAAATACTTTCTTGCAACTACTGAGATGAGTATGATACTTGCAAAAAAGTGTTTGACAAAGTTCAACTTTCATTCATGATTAGAGTTCTCAAAAAGGTAAAGATAGAAATCTGAACAAATCTCAATGCAAAAATAGTAAATGACAATTCCAAAACTAACACTGTAGTTAATAAGGAAAATCAAAAACTTTCACTTAAAGATTCAGTAGAAGATATAGATTCTAGCTCTTTCTGCTTTTTTCCCCATAATACTGGGAATTATTGCCAAAGTAATTAGGCAAGAAAAAAAATCTGTTTTCCTATGATAGGATCATAAATGTACCAAACCCTAAAAATGAAACAAAAAAATGATTGGAACTAATGAATACAGTAAACTTGCTGGGTATATACTCAACATACAAAAATCAGTCACATTTGTATACAGAAACAGTAAACTATTCAAAAGGGGAAGATTTAAAAATAAACTCATTTGTAACAGACACAAAAAGAATAAAATACTTAGAAATTAGCTCAAAGAAACAAGAAACTTGTACACTGAATATTATGAATTCCTGGTGAAGAAAATTACAGAAAGACAAAGAAAGGTGAAAAGGCATTCTATATTTATGGGCTGAAATAATTAGTATTGTTAAAATGTCCATACTACCCAAATTGACCTGAAGATTCAATGCAACTTATACTAAAATTCCAATGCCATTCTTTTTTAAAATGGGAAAACCATTCTTAAAATTCTCATGGAATCATAATAGATACCTGCTATGGTTTAGATATCGAGTGTCCCCCAAAAGCCTCATGTATTTGAAATGGTGTGTTATTGGGAGGCAGAGCCTGGCTGGAAGGGGCAGATATTTAGGGTTTGACCTGGAAAGATTGTGTCCATTTGTTGGGATTTGGGGTGCCCAGGGTAGAGCTTTCAAGTGTTTGTTGTTAACTTGTATACCAGGAAATGAGGGAGGGGCAACTGGCAGCTCTGAACTAAATAAAGGAGGAGGAAGAAGCATTGTTACAGTTTCTTCCTGAGAAAGCTCATCTCCTTGCACTTGATTCACTTGGCTTGGTCTGCAATGGGGTGGGCAGCTCTCCAGCCTCTGGCTCTGCCATGACCCTCCACCTTTGCCAGGTGTCCTGTGAAAGGATTGTGTGTGAGAGAGACCTCTAAAACTGTGAGATAAATAAATCTTTTCTTCCTTAAATTGTGGATGTCGGGTATTCTGTCACAGCAACAAAAAAGTGACTAAGACAATGCCAAAGGGCCAAAAAAAAAAAAAAAGTCCTTGATCAAGAAGAACAAAACCGTAAAGGCATCACATTTCCTGATCTTGAAATATATTACCAAAGTACATTAATCAAAGAAGTATGAATTTCTCTCTCTCTCTTTCTCCTTCCCTCTGTCTCTCTGTCTCTCTTGTCTCTCTCTCTGTCTCTCTCTCTCACACCCTGAGAGACAGAGAGAGAGAAAATAAATCCAAGCATCTATAACTAAATGATATATGACAAGGATTTCAGTAACAATGGAGATATCATGTCTCAATAACTGGATATCCACAAGTAGGAAAGAAAAAGAAAATTGGACTCTTACCTCAGCATGTACAGAAATTGCCTCAAATGGATGAAATAGTTAAACATAAGACTTGAAGCCATAAAACTAGTGGAAGAAAAATACAAAGACAACCTAGGCAATATTTTTGAAACGATCCTTAAATAAATAAGTGAGATTTCATCAAACTAAAATGCTTCTGTACAGCTAAACAAATAATAAACAGAACTACAGAACTAAAAGGTAACCAAGGAATTAGAGAACGTATTTGCAAACATGTGTCTGACAAGAGATTAATATCCAAAATTTATAAGGAACTCACATGACTTAATAGAAAAAACAGAGACAGTAACATCAACAACAACAACAAAGCAGAAAAACCAAATCTGACTAAAATGGACCAAGAAGCTGATTATATATATTTCTTATAAGAAAGCATCCAAAGAGCCAATAGGTATATAAATCAACACTCATCTTCTTTAATAGTCAGAAAAAATGGAAACCAAAATCATAAGAGAGTATCTTAGAATGTCTATTAACACAAAAAGTTAACAGTTATTGGTGAGGACGCGGAGAAGGGACAACCCTTGTCCACTGTTGGTGGGAACATAAATTGGTACAGCCATCTTAGAAAACAACAGGAGGCCATCAAAAAATAAGATGCAGAACTATGCTATGATTCAGCAGTCCCACTTCCGCCTGTGTATGTCTCTTTCCCCCATTTTCCATTAGTGTGACATTGCAATACACAAAGGGTACATTAAACTCGTACACATGCATATCGCATCAACTTTCCCTTCCCTTCCTGTCTTCCCACCCTCTCGCGTCCACCCTGCCTCCTAACATCTCATGGTTGGATTCTATTCCTTATTTATACTCTGTCTTTCTCATATTAGAGAAACCATGTGATATTTAATCTTCTGAGTCTTAATCATTCAGGTTATATCTATTTTCCTACAAATCACTCACATGTATCTGTCATTATGGCAGAATAGTATGGCATTGTGTATAACACCACATTTTCTTTATCCACCATTCTATCGATGGGTATTTTAATATCCTCCATGATTTAGCAATAGCTAAATTACTAGTTGTACTTCTATAAACATAAGTGTACGTGTATCGCTGTCATGGGGTGCTTTCAACTCTTTTGGAGATATACCCAGAGGAGGTATCACTGGGTGAAACAGAATATCTATTTTCAGGGTTTTGAGAAATTTCCATGCTACTTTCTGTAATGGTTGTACCAACTTACATTCCCATCAGAAGTGTAACAGGATTCCTTTTTCCTCATATCTATTGCTTTTTGACATCTTGATAAAAGCCATTCTCACTGGGGTAATATCATAATTCAATGTTGGTTTTTCCTTTCATTTTTTGGTTGGCTTGTATTTGTAATACATAATAGTTACATTAAGCTTGAAATAAATTGAAGCATTTGTGTACATGTGTGTCTTATCAGCTTCACATTCTTTTTTCAGTGTTTTGTTTTGTTTTGAGGCTCTGTAGTCCAGGCTGGTCCTGAATTTGTTACATAGTCCAGGCTGGCCTTGAGCTCATGACAATCCTCCTCCCTTAGCCCCACTGAGTGCTGAGATTAGAGATGTATACCACCTCACCCAGCATAATTATGTGGTGCTGGAGAATTGAACTCATGGCCTTGCTCTTGCTAAGCAAGCACTCAAACAGCTATGTTATCCCTCTAGCCCCTCAAAGTTTCTTTGATTTGCATTTCTTTAGTGGCAAAAGATGTTGAGTATTTTTTTCATATATTTGTTCTGAGAACTATCTGTTCATTTTAATTGCCTATTTTTAAATGGCTTTTTTTTTTTTTTTTTTTTTTTTTTTTTTTTTTTTTTTTTTTTTTTTTTTTTTTTTTTTTTTTTTTTTTTTTTTTTTTTTTTTTTTTTTTTTTTTTTTTTTTTTTTTTTTTTTTTGCTTTTCAGGGGTCTATTTTTCTCCAGTTCTTTTTATATTCTAGTTATATTAGACATTTTGGGAACTATTTGACCTTGGTTTTACACTAACACTGACTTCAAGAGATCCAAAACATCAGTGTGGCCCTTCAGTAAGAGTAAGGGCCAATGGAAGTTAGGTAATCAGCGGAGTTTCAGCCAAAATCTGACTCACAGTGGGTCCAGTAGTTTCCCAAATGCCCCCATGTTCATTTGCCGTGTTTCGGAATGCAGAATTGAGGTGAATGCATTTGCTACTTGAAAGAAGCCCCATTTTGGTTCCCCGACCTATTATGTGAGGGTTATTACGGTGTGAAAGACAAAATGGAAGCCAATGGAGCTGCCTTCATCTGGGAAAATAATGAATCAAAAATAATATCGATTCTTGGAGGGACTGCAGAGAGTAGTGCCACGGTCAAGGATTTGAAAGATGAAGGCTGTGGGTTTCCACCACATTCCCATTTAACTATTCTGTTTGGTTTGTGCAGAAGATGGATGGATCTTAGAGAATGACGATGAATTACCATAAGCTTAATCAAGAAGTGCCCTTGTTTCCAGAGCACACATCTATGGCTTCATCAGGCATACGCTATAGTCAGTTGGCAGAGGGAGAGAAGACTAGGGCCTGGTGTACAGGTGGTTGCATGTGTTATGCAGGTGCCACTCAGAAGTGGACAGCTACGGCACTACAGGTCCTTTCCAGAACATCAATGAGGACAGTGGTGAAGTAAAATCTTCACAGTGGTCAAAACTTTGAACGTGTACCTAGTTATATGCTTTGGACATGCACCTGGTCATATATTTAGGAAATATGACCAGATATGCAACTATATCAATTCATGGGCTGTAGTCAATAGTCCGAATAGATGATCTGAGTCTCGACAAGAATGTGATAGGAAAGTTGGTAACAAAGACATTTGGAAAAGAGGTATGACCTTTCTTTAGGGATGAAGTAAAGACATTTGTGTCCCATGTAAACACTCACCAGAGGTGATCTCAGCAGAGGAAGACTTTAATGATCAAATAGACAGGGTTACCTGTTCTTTGGATAATAGCTAACTTCTTCTCTTAACCACTTCTCTCTTTGCCCAATCAGCTCCTTAACAAAATGTCCGTGGTTTCAGGGATGGAGGCTATGCAATGGGCTCAGCAACACACACTTCTGCTCACCAAGGCTGACTTAGATATGACCGTTGCTAAAAGCTCAGTCTGCCAGCAACAGAGACCAGCCCGGGTCCCCAGTACCTTGTCATTCCCTAGGTGGTCAGCCTCTGATCTAATGGCAGTTTGATTATATTGGACTACCTTCATCATGAAAATAGCAGCCCTTTGTCTTTGTGGGAATAGACACGCCAGTTAATATTTGCCTCTTCTGAAGGTAACACTTCTGCCAAAACTGCCATCTGTGGACTTACAGGATGCCTCACCCTTGTCATGGTGTTGCTCCTGACCAAAGAAAGCACTGTGTGGCCAAAGAAGTACACCAAAGACTCATGCTCTGGAATTCACAGGTTACCACGTTCCCTACAATCCAAAAGTCATTGGACTGACAGAACAGTATAATGGCCTTTTAAAGATGCAATTACAGCACCAACTAGGTAGCAGTACCTTGTGGGGCAGTGGCAAGGCTCTCCAGAGGCTATACATGTTCTGAATCAGCATCCTATGTGTTGTTTCTCCTATAAACAGGAATCATGGGTCCAGGATCCAAGAGGTGAGAGTGGGAATAGTATCGCTCACCATTACCCCTGGATACCTGCTAGCAAAATTTTTGCTTTCTGTGTCTGTGATTTTATGCTCTGCTGGCCTAGAAGTTTTAGTTTCATAATGGAGAAGGCTTGTAGCAGGAGGCACACTCATGATTCCAACGAAGTAAAAGCTAAGGCTTTCTCATTGTCATTTTAAGCTCCTCAAGACTTTCAGTCAACAAGCTAAACAGGGAGTTATGGAATTAACAGGGGCGATTGATCTAGACTACCCAGGGGAAGTTGGACTACTACTCCATGTGGGAGGTAAGATAGAATATGTTGCAGAAACAAGGACTGTAACTGTCAGAAGCATCTCTTTACTATTTTATTAACAGTCTTGTGTATATATACACACATGTCAAACAGATATCTTTGTTTTCCAGGTACCATAACATTGATTCACTTAACATCAGCACTTAAGTATTGTTAGATCTATATTATACTATTAAAGTTATAGAAAGTCAGAAAAAGAATAAGCATCACCTAAAGAAAAATTTCTTTTCTGGGAAGAAATTAGCGAATTTCTATTTGTTCAGAGAATGGTTGTATCATGTTAGGTATAATTATGAAAGTGCTGCTGTATTTAGAGATTGGGTATGGTTGAAGGAGATGTGTCTGGTTGCTTGTTGTCACTGTTGTTGAGTGTGATACAGCAATTTGAATGATTGAGGAACACCTGAAGGGTTTGGACTGGGTGTGTCTCTGGATGACTGACACATCATCGGGTGACAAACTGGGGGAAGAAGCCCCACCCTGGATGTAGGCTCATACCCTGGCCTGAGGAAAAAAGGAAAGAGAAAGAACGTGTTGCTGTTTTGGAAGAGCACCACTCTTTGCCATGGCCTTTGGAAGTTGGTTTCCAGTTTCTTCAGCCTTCCAAAGCAGTCTCACGCTGGCGACTCTATAGTGAGCTTCCGGACTTTCAACCTTGGACTGGTACTGAGTTTTGTTTTTTAATTTTATTCTTGATCCCTCTTATTCTGCAGCTTGTATCTTCTCGGGCTGAGTAGCTCCTGGGTTCTTTGGTTTTGCAGTGTAGAGGTGGCCATAGAGTTGTTCTCTAAGCCTACCTAATAAACCCACACAGGCAATCACAGGCATATTTTCTATTGGTTTTGTTTCTCTACAGAGCTCTAACCAACATATTGAGAAAAGAGAATATTTATGTGGAAAAGAGTTAAGTGGAAAATAATTAGGAAAAAGCCAATCATTCCAAACAAATGAACTTTGAAGGAATCATTTAAATATATAAACCTCTAGTGAGATTGATCAAAAACATAGTCATAACTTACTAACTTCAGAAATTAAGGGGGAATATTATTACAGGTACTACAGGCAGTAAGCAAAGTATGATGAATAGCTTCATGACAATAAATTTTACTTATTTTTGTGGTACTGGGGGTTGAACCTAGGGCCTTTGCACTGAGCTACATTGCCAGCCCTTTCTTAAATTTTTATTGTGCAGCAGGATCTTGCTAAGTCATTAGGTTACCCAGGCTAGCTTGAACTTGTGATCATCTTGTTCCTCAGAGTGCTGGGATTATGGGTGTGTCCCACCACACCTGGCTGAACAATAAGTTTTGTAGTCAGATTGACAAATTCCCTAAAGGGCATTGACAGCTTACTGATGAAGATCTTTCTACTCTCTCTCTCTCTCTCTCTCTCTCTCTCTCTCTCTCTCTCTCTCTATATATATATATATATATATATATTGTCTTTCTATCCATCTGTCCATTTATCCATCTAATATGTGTGCCCATATATTTATTTATTAAATAAATTACTCTGCCAATCAAAAACATTTCTGTAAAGAAAACTGTAGGCTCAGATGACTCCATCAGTCATTTCTATCATTCATTTAAAAAGAAAATAATGTCAATTCCTTATGATTTCCTTCAACAGAACATAAGATAATAGTTCTAAACTCACTATGAGATCAGCATCCCTTGACACTAAATTAGAAAAAAAGTTAATAAAAAGGAAGTCCAGTGTCCTTTGTGAGTACAGACTCAATTCCTTAATATTTAATAGCAAAAAAAATTAGTGTTGGGCTTGGAATGTGGCTCAGTGGTAGAACACTAGCCTAACGCGGTGCTGTGTGAAAGACTATCACGTAAGTAGCTAGCAAGGTTCATCTCAAGAATGCATGGTTAGTCAAACCTTTGAAAATCTATCAATGTAATTGAGGAAGTCAAGGGAAAGTTTTTTTTTTAAAAAAAGCCTATAACAAAAACGATTATCTCAACTGAAGTCATTAAAACCTTTGACAAAATTTTCTAGCCATAAATATCAACCTAGTAAAGACATCTGTGGCAGAACTAATGTACTGAGTTTTTTTTTACCCTACCATCAGAAACCAGACAAGATTCCATAGTCTCATTCTTTCTGTCCAACATTGTACAAGTTCTATTCAATTCAGTAAAACAACTAAAAGGGGGAAAAAGTATTTAGATTGGAAAGAAGGAAAGAATTTTTTTTTTTTTTTACAACGGAAGAAATTGTCAGTGAAATTTCAAAGAATCTATTTTTAAAAAGCCAGCAATCCTAATAACTCAGCATTCTAGCTTTGCAGGACACCAATTAATATGCAAAACTCATTTGTATTTCTGTGTGTTGTTAACAAGAAATTGGATAGTCTTGCTCTACCACTGGGCTGATTTGGAGCTGTCAGGATCAGCCGTTCCCTAGCCTGTCTCGCGCGTGATGGGACTATGGGCACATGCTGCCACACCTGCTGGAAACTGAAAGTTTAACAATACCACTTATGATACTGTAAAAATAAATACACAGAGACCAATCTAACAAAACATGTGTTATGTATGCTAAAAAGTACAACATATTCATGGTAGAAAAATTTTAAAGGCCTAATAAATGAAGAGAAATACCACTTTAATGAGTCATAAGTCTCGATTTGGTGAAAAGGCCTGTTTTCCTCAAACTGATGAATGAATAACAGTCACAAACAAAATCTCAGCAGGTGTCCTGCAAAATGCTGACAAGCTGATTTTAAAAAGCATTTAGAAGAGAAATATAAACAAATTTTTAAACAATGATCTATAAGTCAATGGGTTAGGAATCCTATTCATTATAGTTAGAAATTGATGCCAGACATGTTAACAAATGCCAGGAATCCCAGCTACCCAGGAGGCAGAGGCGGCAGGATTGCGTGGGCCCTCAGGCCCAAGGCCAGCCTGCCCAACACACTGAGGTACTGTCTCAGGAAAAAAGAAATAGAATAACCTAAATGTTCATTACTTGTTGAATGGATAAGCAAATATAATACATGGAATTACCATGGAATACTGCCTGATGGTGACTCTTGAAACAATACGGGTAAATGTTTAAAGTTTTATGGAAAGTAAAAAAAAATAATAATCCAGATACAAAAGACTGTATATTGTATAATTTTTAAAAAGAGCAAAGGATGAGAAATAACAGTCCCTGATTTCAAGACTTACTAGAAAGCTACAGGCTTTTTGCGTTTTTGTTTTGTTTTGCTTTGTTTTAGAGGCAGGGTCTCTGGCTCTGTAGCCCAGGCTGGGGTCCTAAACTCACTAAGGAGCCAAGGATAACCTCAAACTCATGGCAATTCTCCTGCCTCAGGCTCCTAAGAGCTGGGATAACAGGCATGCATCACCGCATTCTGTTTATGTGGTGCTGGGGAATTGAACCCATGGCCTTGATCTTCTTGGGCAAGTGCTTTAACCTCTGAGCTACCCTTGTAGCCTCTGGAAAACTACAGTTATTAAAATAATGAAGTCAGTCTGTGTTTAAGTCTAGACGTACAGTCGAATGAACAGGATGGATATTACCAGTAGTGGAGTCAAACATTTGAATTGACTATCAATGACTCAATGCAATTCAGTGACTGGGGGATGGCCGAAAGGTAACAACATACGGTGCTGGTGCAGTTCAACATCTGTATGCAAGAGTTAACATTTTAATTCTTACGTAGCACATACAAAAATGTACTTGAACTGATATTAGGCTGAAATATAAACCCAAAACTATAAAAGCTCTAGGATTAAATCTTTTAAATTTATATTAGGCAAATAGTGCTTAAGAGACAAAAAGTATTAGGTATAAAATAAAAATTGATAAACTGGCAACAGCTCTTAACTTTACCCAGTTCCGGTCTTCAAGTAGGGATAAGTTGAATGTCTGTCTGTCTGCCTGTCTGTATGTTTCTCTCTGTATGTGGTGCCAGAAGGAGGAAGAGAAATATGAAAAATAATAGTATCAATTCAAAAGGTTTTTCAAGAAATTGTATAAGATTATATATCTGAATGCCTAGCTTAATGTAGGTCTACAATCAATGATATTTCCTTTCTCTTTTTCCTTTGTGTAAATATGAGTGCGAAAACTGTTACATGTAATTGTAAGCTCAAAACATGATGCACTTGCAATGAAGGTGTCATAAAAATAGCAAGTTTATAAAACTTCTTTGTTTCCTCTATTTGTTGAGTATTCCTCTATTTGTTGAATATTCATGATCCATAATATGTTAATAACACAGCACTCAGGTGACTGTGTCAGTGCACATCCTGCCCCCTCCCCTCTTCTCCCTCCTTCCCTCTCACTGTCTCCCATTTCCTAGAAGTCCATCTTCTCACCCTCTCCTGTATCAGGATCTTTTTGTACATGTATTTAAGGCAACCTTAGGAGAGACCCCGGTCGATACCCAATCTTTTGTGTTGATGGGCATGTGGGTTGTTTCCAGGATCTAGCCATTATGAATTGTGCTGCTATAACATGGATATGCATGTGTATCTATGATCCAATGGCTTTAATTCTTTTGGGGAAATGCAGAATAGAGCAGTAGTGGGTCAAATGGGATTTCTATTCTCAGCTTTTCAAGGAATCTCCACACTGCTTTCCATAGTGATGGACAGATTGCATTCCCAATCAACAGTGTAGAAGTGTTCCTTTTTTTTTCCCCCCAAAGCCCCGCCAACAATTGCTGTTTTTTTTTTTTTTTTTGGGTTCTGAATGTAAGTCCATCCTCACAGGAGAGAGATGGAATCTCAGCATTGTTTTGATCGACATTTCTCTGTTAACTTAAGATTTTGAACATTTTTTCATGTGCTTGTTGGCCTTTGGTACTTCTGAGAATGTTTTTCTTTCATTTCAGTTACTCTTCTGAGTGGGGGCATCATTTATTTGGGGATTATTGACCTCTATTGTTTCCTTTGCTGGGCAGAAGCTTATCAGTTTGAAGAAGTCCTGTTTGTTCATTCTTGTTATTTCTTGTGGCAGCAGCATTCTGTTCATGAAATCCATTCCTGTCCATATGTCTCCTAGCGTTTTACCTGTGTTGTTCTCCATCAGCCTCGGTATTTCTATTTTGATATCCAGATCTTTGATTCATTTTGATTTGATTTTAGTATATGGTGGCAGATAAGAATCTAGCTTTACTCTTCAACTTGTGGATATCCGGCTTTCCCAACTCCACTTGTTGAAGATGCTGTCTTCTCTCCAGTGAATGGTTTTGGCTCCTTTGTCAAAAATTAGATGCCTGAGTTTGGTTGGGTTGTCTCCGAGTTCTCAATCTGTCCGTTGATTTTATTGTTTGATATTGCACTAGCACTGTGTCAATGCGCTCACTGTTGCTCTGTAGTACGTTTTAGTCTGGAATTGTGATTCCTCCAGCTTTGTGCTTGTCGCTTAGGGTTGCTTTGGAAAATCTGGGTCTTTTCTGGTTTCATATAAATTTTAGAGTTGTTTCTTCTAGTTCTGTGAAGAATACTGTTGGTAATTTGAATGGTATTGCATGTCTATGCATGGAATGTCTTTCCATGTTCTGAAGTCCTCTTCTATCTCTTTCTTCAAGGTTCTATAATTTTCTCTGTATAGATCTTTCATCTCTTCGGTAAGTTTTATTCCTAAGTATTTTATTTATTTTCTTGTTGCTATTGTGAATGGAGTTGATTTCTTGATTTTCTACTCATTGAGTTTGTTGTTGGTATATAGGAGTGCTACTAATTTGTGAGTGTTGATTGTATAGCTTGCTACTTTGCTGAATTTACTGATTGGTTCTAAAAGATTTCTGGTGGAATTTTTGGGTCTTTAATGTAGGGTATCGTGTCACCTGGCTTGTAGGGTTTGTGTTGCAAAATCTGCTGTCATTTTGGTAGGTTTGGCTTGATACGTCACTTGCTGTTTTTCTCTTGCAGCTTTTAGGATGATCTCTTTGCGCTGTATGTCTGTAACTGTTATTATCATGAGTCTTGGGAAACTTCTATTTTGGTTGTATCTATTTGGGGTACGATATGTCTCTATCACTTGTATGTCTGTTTCTTTTCTTATATATAAGAAGGTTTCTCCCTTTTTTTCTTTTGTCTTTTTCAGGGGAAAGTGTGAACACTGTTCCCCTCTAACAAAATCTATGCAATCCTTGGAAATCACAGGGATCAGCGCAGCTGGAGTGCAGTGAGTAAGCCTCACCTGGGGAAAATCACCCTCTTGATTGTGGTATTTCCCTTGCCAGGTGGGTCTGGTGAAATTTTCTCTTATTATTTTATTGAATGAGTTTCTTATTCATTTAGCTTAGATTTGTATTTTTTCCTGTATTCCTATAATTCTGAAATTAAGCTTCTTCAAATCATCTTACATCAGCTGCTAACCATTTTTGTTTTTTGAATATCTCAAATTATTTGGTCTCATGTTTCCATTCTGTCTTCTAGATTCGAAGTCTGTTCTCATTCTGGATCGTTTTGTTCTCCAAATTTCCCAATGAGGCTTTCATCTTCTGGTGCTCTGACAGTATCTCTTTATATTTTTTTGATCTCTTTAGTGAATTTGTCATTCATTTCTTGTATTGACCTCTACAGTCCTGGTAGCCTTGCATTTATTTCCTCCTTAAGCTCTTTAGTTATATCTGTTTTAAACTCACTAAACATTTTAATGAGGTTGTTGTTTGAATCTATCTTATATTCTTCCAGAAGATCGATTATTGTTTGCTTTCAAAGTTTCTGTTCTCCTTTGGGTCTCCTGCGGTGGACTAGAAGAGGCTTTGCGTGGTATCTTGCTGTGTCTTCTCATCTCCCTTCTACTTTTATTGTGAGATTTAAGAGTTAGCTGGGGTTGGACCCTCAGCTGATATCTAGAAAGAACTGGTCTCTTTCATGGCTGAGTTTCTGGGCCCTGATATGCTCTATTTAAACCCAATTCTGTCTCCTGCAGAGGGTGCTGTTTAGGTGAATTATCCCTGGCTGTTGGCCTCTCAGCTATGTACAGGTGCTGGGTTAATTGGTATTTAAGTCCCCGTGTTCAACTCTTTAAGTCCATGTCTTTCGGGAGCTTCAGCTGTGCCTTTCCCAGCTGGGTCTTGGCTTGCACCTCTTAGTGGCCACATTGCCTCACTACAGTCCCCCTTCACATCTACTCAGAGGCATGAGTCTGTCTCGATAGGGCTCTGACACTGGAGATTTTCAGTGAGAGACCTCTTACTTCCCAGTCTCTTTTACTGGGAGAAGGCGCGGGATTAGGCAGGCCCACGCTGAGTGAGCCTGTGGAAGGAGTTGGGATAGGGCCATCTGAGCCATGAATACAAGCTCCACTTTCATCCCTATTACAGGCTGCGCCCTTAAATTGTCCATGTGCCTCCACCCAGGAGAATATCTTTTGTAGCTTCCTTAGCCTCCTCGAGCCCCAGTCCCTTCCATGATTTACTGCTTTGCATTCATAGCTGGCTGGGCCTTCTCTGTGCTGCATAAGGAGGGCTGGGGAGAGGGTTACACAACCATGGGCCCATGTGCTGCTCTGTGGGTGTAATGTGTGCGGTCTACCAGGATGTTCTTGATCCCTGCTCTCTGTCCTGGGCCCCTGCTGTGGGTGGGTCCTTCAGTGTGTGGTTGCCAGCTGTTCACGGTCCTTTCCAGCTGTTCACAGTCCTTTCCAGCTGTTCACGGCCCTTTCCAGGTAGCCTGGGGCGGCTTCTTAGGTGGGTGTGTTCTTTAGCCTCTGATGTGTCTGTGGGGTTTCCTATGTCCCCATGGCCTCTTTTCCCCTTTCCCTCTCCACGCTAAGCTGAGCAGGTAGTCACGTGCAGAATAAGCCCCAGAGCCATTGAGCAGGCCTCCTACTTGGCCACCGTCTTTAGTCCTCTCTCCTATAATCTTTCTTAAAAATTACATTGATTTAAAAAATTGGGCTTGAGGAATGGCTCAGTGATTAAAGCGCTTGCCTAGCAAGCACTAAATCAAGCTATAAGTAGCCAAGTTCGATTCCCCAGCACCACATAAGTCTGGTGTGGTGGCACATGCCTATAATCCCAGCACTCGGGAGGCTGAGACAGGAGGATTGCCATGAGTCCAAGGCCAGCCTGGGCTCCATAGTGAGTTCAGGATCAGCCTCAAAATAAATAAGTAAATAAATTGACTAATTAATTAAAATAAAATTTAAAAATTACATTGATCACACCAACCATTTTTCTGTATTCTCTTTGAAAGTCATTAAAACTTTCTGAGGTCAGTGTTTTTAAAATTAAAATATCAGTAGACAGTATAATTTCTTATTACAATCAATAAATGTTTAAGTACTTAATATTATAAGAATTGTAGAAACAGAAATGTTAAAGTGAAGTTTTGAAGTGAACTGTCTTTTTTAAATAAATAACTTCTATTTACACTTTTTGTTATAGGGTAGCCTCACTTGAGACCCCCACCTCTTTTTGTGAACTTCACTTTCTCAATAAACCGCTCTTGCTTTGAAAAAAACCTCACTTGTTTTTATATAAATATTTCGACAGTCTCAGTAGTAGAGTAATTACCTTGCATGTGTCTGGGTTCAAGGATGTCCCCCAAGGGCTCACAGGTTGAAATGTAGTCCCATTGTGCGGTTGGAAACTTAATTAGCTGTGGTGTATGGATGTGCTCCTCTGGGATGTAGTTAGGATTATGTAAGGTCATGTGCTTGAATTCTAGTGACTTTATTTTATTTTGACCCAATTTTTGTTTTTTGAAACAGGGTCTTACTAAATCACAAAACCTGCTGGCTTTAAAAGAGGAGGGAGAGAAACCAGAAGTGATATGTAAGCATGCTCTTGATCTCTTATTATCTGATGTCCTGTGCCACTCTAAGACTCTTTTTTTTCTTTTTCTTTTTTTGAGACAGGTCTTGCTCCGAATTCACTTCAGAGCCCAGGCTGGCCTTGTATCTCAGCCTCCCGAGTGCTGGGATTACAGGTGTGCACCACCACACCCAGCTTATGTGGTGCTGGGGAATCGAACTTGAGTACTTAGTGCTTGTCTTAGCGCTTGCTTAAGTGCTTTAACCGCTGAGCCATTCCTCCAGTCCCACACTCCAAGACTCTTCTGATAGGAAGAAGCAGGCCTTTGCAGCTCCAGGACACTGAGCTACATAGACCTCTTTATAAAGTTACCCAGTCTCAGGTATTTCATCACAATAATACAAAATACAATAACGTAGTGATTCATACCCAGTGGGTGATTAAACCGAGATTTCTTTCACATTTTCCTCTTTTTCCTTGTCTTTACTTTCTTTTTTAAAAATCAATTACCATTGTTTGGTAGATCTCAAAGTTAAATTAATATAAATGAACAGCAGAACACATATATATTTATATATGTAAGCAAACATATACTATGCATATTTTAAAATATCAGATTAAAATATACTCTTAAGAGGCTGGAGGAATGGCACTGCTGTTAAAGTTGCCTAGCAAGTGCAAGGTCCTGAGTTCAATTCCCCATCACCACATAAGTCAGGCATGGTGGCACACACCTGTAATTCTAGCATTTGAGAGGCTAAGGCAGGAGGATTGCCGTGAGTTTAAGGCCAAACTGGGCTACATAGTAAGTTCAGGACCAGCCTGGGCTACAGAGAGAAATATATATATATATATATATATATATATATATATATATATATATATTTTCATGGTGTTTTCAGCAAAAATTTGCCAGTGTGAAAATATCCCAATAAAAGGATCTGCTGGACTCAGAGAAGAGGCATCAAGATTTGACTACTGCGACCCACTCGAGGGGAAGGAAGCTGAGCTAAAGAGTAGCTATTTGAGTGAAATGATTCAGATGTAGAAGATTAAATATGTTAAGTATTGTATGGTTTCCCTGACTCGGGAAACCCAGAATATAGGCATTCTATAGAACCACATGGTGTGATTATATATATATATATATATATATATATATATATATATGCAAAATACTCAAGTTAATTATAAAAATATGTATTGCATATGTATATTAATAAAATAGTGGTAGAAATAAATAAATAAAGCAAAATAAAAACAAAAATTTGCCACTGTGAGGTTTTATACAGATAGTTAATACAGAAAATACTTTAAAAACTAAGCAACCATGCTGGAGCTACTGTAACAGGTTACTTGTATAGTTGTCCTTTGAAAGAGTGAAGAAGATTAATTCCCAAAGTTTCTTTAACTGAAACTTTATTTTAAACAGTCATTTGTTTTTTCATAAATAACATTTGTATTTGCACAGTTGATTCCACATGAATTTTTGCACGGCCCAGCTATTTGATGCACTATCCACAAGATGGTGCCATGGTCAACGTGTCAGCACGGGCCTTGGAGAACTTAAAGAAAGAAAATATCCAGCACACCACGGTACAGCACAATGACCATCAAAATTTCATGCTTCTACTACAACAATATTTATCTGTCTGTTATCAGTGTTTAAATTACTGCATTTCTGTATCAAGTTTTTGTTCTTTTTTTTTTTTTTCTTTGAGACAGCATCTCGCCCTGTAGTCCAGACTGGTCCTAAACTCACTATGTAGCCCAGGCTGGCCTCAAACTCAGACTCAGGCAATCCTCCTGCCTCAGCCTCCTAAGTGCTGGGCTTGCTGGGATTGCAGGTGTGCACCACCGTGCCTGGTTTATGTGGTGCCTTGCAGTTGCTAGGCAAGTGCTCTGACTGCTGTGCTTCTCCTTCAGTTTCAAATTTTTATATTTTGTAAACATAAGTGTCTTTATAAACCATGTTAAGCAGTGAAATGATATTCAGATTACTAACAGTCATAAATTGGACACTTCTCATTTTATAAATCAATGGATATGTATTTAATGATCTCCTGTTCAATCTTTAGTGACAGGATTCAGAATAAAATCCAAATGGTAAACCATTAAGTAGTATAAGTTAAATTTAGATATTAGTGAGGTCTTTGCTCTGGACTGAACCAAGCTGACCCAAAATTCATATATTAACATCTTAACTCCCAGCGCAGTGATATGTGGAGATGGGGATTTGGAGAGGTAATTAGGACAAGATGAGGTCTTGCGGAGGGGGCTCTCATTAGTGGGCTTGGTACCTTTCTAAGAAGAGACCTCAGACAACTTACTCTGTTTCTTTCTCTCTGACATGAGGCCGTAAGCAAAAGGCAGCCCTCTGGAGGCCTGGAAGATGGCACTCGCCACGAGCTGACTGTGTGTGGTACCCTGATCAGACATCTCCCTCCAGAAGTGTGAGAAAAGAGACTGCTATGTTTAAGTCACTCGGTCTGTGGCATTTTGTTACAGGAGCCCAAGCCCACCAAGCCTTTTGTCTGTTTGCTTATTTGCTTTGCATTGTTTTCTGTGTTGAGGATCCAGCACAGGGCCTTGGGTGTGTCGGGCAGCCTCTCACTGATTACACCATCAGCCATAAGACAATCTGTCTTAGTTACTTTCTCACTGGTGGAACAGAATACCCAACATCCATGCATTAAGGGAGGAAAGGTTTACCTTAGCTCAGTTTCAGAATGTCTCAGTCCAGTCATGGTTGCGTGACAATGGAGCAAGCACACGGCATAGGCCTAGCTGGAGAAAAACTGCTCACACATTGCAACAGGAGGTAGAGAGCATGAGGAAGAGGGGCATTAGCATATATCCATCCAGGGCAAGCCCCAGCGATCTGCCCCTTGCAACCAAGCCCTAGCTCTGAACAGCAGTGGAATCCATAGGTACTCCAAAACATTCAAATACATGAGATTTTGGGGCACATCCTTGAGCCAAATCATAATAGTCTTCAACAAATAAAAATATCACATTGCAGAAAGCAACTATTTTAAAAGGTCACATCGCACAGTAGATAGAAATTGATATAGTTAATATTTAACCCTTACCTATAGTTGATCATGTATAATTGTTACCAGTGTTTGAGGCTGTTGCCACATTAGGTCGAGAGAACTGTAGCAAAAATGTTTATGTTGAGGAAACAGCCAGTATAGTCATTTTAAGGGAGGGAAAAAAATTGGAGGAGAGTTTGATGGGGGAGTAGGGGGAAATTCCCAATATAGCCAATAGTGCACAGGAGCAAAACACTGAAATTTAAGAAAGCAGCTGAGGAGGGAAGCTAGAAGTGGATAAAGGTGAAGTGAAAATCTGGACTGGCAAACACTATCTAGATTTCCTGCAAATACTTAAAAGCCATTATTTTAATAATATATCACCAGGGGCTGAAAGAATGGCTCAGCACTAGCAAGTGCTAAGTGACTTCGATTCCCCAGTACCACATAAGCCAGGTGTGGTGCTGCATGCCTATAATCCCAGCACTCGGGAGGCTGAGGCAGGAGGATTGTCATGAGTCCAAGGCCAGCCTGGGCTCCATAGTGAGATTAGGACCAGCCTGGGCTGCAGAGCGAGACCCTGTCTCAAAAAGAAAGAAAGAAAGAAAGAAAGAAAGAAAGAAAGAAAGAAAGAAAGTATCACTAAACTCATCCCTTTGCATTTTCCAATATGGTGTGCAGTTATTAGTTAACTCTGCTTGAAGTTGTTTTTGATTTTCTAGTTTTCTACTTGACACGGCTGATGTGCCACAAGATTTTGCCCAATCTTCTATAATAGTTCTAATATATTTTCTACCCAAGCTAATGCCTTAAAAATAATCATTGGCTTGGAAATTGTGCTCAAGTTCATGAGTGTGATCTTCAGCCCTCAAAATGAAAAATTATGTATTACTTTTTGCATTTTCAGTGGGTTGAGAATTTGAGCTGGAGTAGATGGTTTTGACTTGAGGTTCCTTATGAAGCTGTCGTGAGCTGTTGGTTAGGGCTACACTTACCAAAGGCCCTGCTTCTGCGGTGGCTCTCTTACAGGACATGTAAGGGCTGGTTGCTGATTTCTCTCTACATAAACCTTTCCCTGGTGTTATTTCAGTGTTTTCACGGGATGGTGACTTATTTATCCAGGAATAAAGACAAAAGACAATTCAATATAGCAAAAGAGAAACTGTAACGCTTTTAAATACTTACTTTGGTTACCTCTGGTTGTACACACTAGCTCTGACTTGAAGTGAGAAAAGAATACAAAAAAAAAAAAAATGCCTCCCAGGAGGTAGACATCACAGGAGGCTGTCTACCGTATTGTTTTGGTTAGGGGTCTAAGAGAGGCAGAGTTAGAATTTATAGAGAAAAGGGGAAATTATTTGGAAGGCTTACAAGTCTGAAGAGAGAGGTAGTCCAAATTGGCCACATACACATGTGCCAGAGCTGGAGGGTCCAGTAGCTGCTCAGGCTCGTGCCAGAAGGACTCCAGCCTGAGACTGCAGGACAGATGATGTGAGCCTGCCATGAATCATTGTCCAAAAAAGCAAGGTGAAGACCAGATGCTGATGTGAATCTACAGCGGAGATCTGTGAGGACTGGAGCAAGGCAGACTAAAGGAAAAACCAGAGACTTTGGGGAAGAGGCTGCCACAATGTTTCGTCTTCCTTCCTTTACTCAGTTCAAGCTGCCAGGTTGGTGGCCAGACCTGGGTGGGCACCTCTCTCTCACTTTCTGACCCTGGAGTCAACCACGCACACCTGAGAGCTTGTCCCTGGACATTTCCCAGTCGGCACAGCGCCTCCAGCGGTCACACTTGCCCTAACCAACCCTGCTCCCTCATTTTCTCCCATCACCTGGGTAGTCAGTTATTGGTTTGTTCTTCCTGGGCTTCCATTTTTTTTTTTTTTTTTGTAAATAAAAATAAGCAGAGACGTCTATATCATCTTATTTTTCCTTTTTACATAAAAGTTACCGTATTTGCTCTTCTTAATGTTCACTTTTTTCACTTTTTGTCCTAGAAATTCCCCGACGTCAGCGCACACAGATCTCCTTCATTCTCCTTTGCAGTTACACACTATGATGAGGATGGACCATCACTCCTTCAGCTACTCTAGTCAGTATGAGTGTGTGGGTTGTTTTCAGTATTCTGAAATTACAAATGAAGAAACAACGTTGGGCACACGTTCTCTCATAATGTTGAAGATGTACCTTTGGCGCAAACTGTTAACATGGACTGGTGGATCCAATGCTAAATGTGTATATAACTTGTTAGGTATTTCCATTTTGTCCTTCATGGAGAATATATGACTTTTCATTCCCACCAACAATGTACGAGGGGACTTGTTTCCTGATAGCATTACCAACATAGGGTGTTTTAAAAAAAAACCAGCAACACAGTAGATAGTTGGTCAGCTTGACAAATGAGAAATGATATCATAGCATAATTCTCAGGCTGATGGGCTTTTTTTTTAGTATTTGGGTTTTTTTGTTTGTTTTGTTTTATAGTACAGCGTTACTAGTGATGAATTCTCTTAAATTTTGCTTATCTGGGGAAGTTTTATATTACCTTCAGTTTTGAAGAACACTTTTACTGATAGTCTTTTGCTTTAAGCATGTTGATTGAGTCATCCCATTTCTAATCTGCATGGTTTCTTATGAGAAGTTAGCTCCTAATCTTACTGAAAACACCTTATGCATGATGAGCCATGTATCCTTGGCTGTTTCATGCTGCTCTTCTTGTTTTTAATAGTTTGTTTGATGTATCTAGGTGTAGCATCCCTGAATTCATGTGCTTGGAGACCCTTCAGCTGCGTGAATGTGTCAGTTCGCTTTTTTGATCGAATTTGGAGAGGGCTCAGCCATCACTCCTTCAGACTTTGCTTCTTCCTGTTTTTCTGCCCTCACCTCTGGGATTCTCGCAATGGAGGTGTTCATTGACGTGGTGTCACGGGGGCCCTGAGATGGCTCATTTTTGCTTATTCTTGTTTACTGTTTCTCACACTGGAGCACTTCAGTCGTTGTGACTGTTGAAGACATTGTGTCAACTTGAGGGAATCAGGAACCACACCTGGATTAGGGTTTGGAAACCACACCTAGATTGGGAATTGAGAACAAGCCTAGATTAAGGTGTGAGTGATCTTTGGGCTGGCAAATGAGGGAAGAACACCTACCCAGATGTGGGAGGTCCAACTGGAACTCAAACAGTATAAAAGGAAGGAAGAAGGAAGATTGCTACAGCTTCTTTCTCTGGGAAGGCTCTAGTCTACGCACGTGTCTACTGTATTACTTTGGGCTCTTCAAAAGGAGGAATTTACAGATTTTATAACAACAAGGATTTATTAGGAAGGGTTACAAATCCCAGGATAGAGATAGTCTAAGACGGCTGCTCAGCTGTGAAGTAGACCTTGCTGTCTGGGACGGCAAGACAGCTGGTAAGGTGAGACTCTGCTGTGGATCTTGGTTGTTCGAAGGACAATGGTGAAGACTAGAGCCTGAAGATCAGTGACTAAAGAGCAGTGACAGACAGGCACAACTTGAGACTGGAACAAATCTGTGATGAAGATCTGTGATGTGTAGCAAGTCAACGTCCATAGACAAATGTGAAGGTGAAAGCTTTCCCAGAGGAAGAAGCTGTAACAGTCTTCCTTCTTCCTTCCTTTTATACGTTGGAGTTCCAGTTGGCCCTCCCACATCTGGGTGGGGGCTCTTCCCTCATTGGCTGGCCCACAAATCCTTCACACTTAAATCCAGGCTGGTTCTCAATTCTCTATCTAGGCATGTTTCCCAAATCCTAATCCTAATGGAGGTGTGGTTCCTAGTGTCCTCAAGTTGACACAACCCCTTCAACAGTTACATCTACAGACACTGACTTGCTATATGCTGCAAATCTTCATCACAGATTTGCTCCAGTCTCGATTTGTACCTATCTCCCCATTGCTGATCTTCAGTCACTGATTTTCAAGTTCCAGTCTTCACCATTGTTCTTCAAACAACTGAGACTCTCACCTCATCAGCTGTCCTGCAGTCCCAGACGGGAGATCTACTTCATTGATGCACAGCCATCTTGGACTATCTCTATCCTCAGATTTGTAAATCTTCTGAATAGATCATTTTTGTTATAAAATCTGCAAATTCTGCCTTTGAAAGAACACAAACTAATACAGTCATACATTGTTACATCCACCACAGGGTAGAATTCACCTTCCATAGCTCTGATTTTATATTTATGAAGTCAACAAACTGAACATGCCCCCCAATACCTTTTATTTTGTGATATCAGATATTGAAAACAGAGCCTCTGTATTGATCTACATCCCTAGCCCTTTTAAAACATTTCATTTATTTATTTATTTTAAGGTGGGGTCTCAATCAGTTGTCTAGGCTATTGCTCCAACTTATGACCCTCCTGTTCCCGCCTCCCAGTGTCCTGGAATACAGATCCATATCACCAGCCCTGGTTCCAAAAATATATGTTTTAAATTGTACCTGGGGCTGGGAGTGTAGCTCAGAAGTCAGAGTGCTTGCCTAGCAAGCACAAGGCTCTGAATTTAATTCCTCAGCACCCCTAAACTAGGAACACACCTGTAATCTCAGTGCTCTGGAGGCTGAGGCAGGAGGATTGCCAGGCTGGCCAAGACCAGCCTGGACTATAGAGTAAGACACTATCTAAAAAAAAAAAAATTGCAGTTGTACTGAACATATACAAGCTTTTGTCTTTTTATTATTCTCCAAACAATACAGTGTAACAAGTATTAACATATCATTTACATTTATGAAGTATTATAAATTATCTAGAGCTGATTCAAATTATATAGGTGGATATGCTAGCTTATAGGCAAATATTACACCATTTTACATAAGAGACTTGAGCATTTGTGCATTTTGGCATGTATAAAGGTTTCCTCAGACCAATTCCTCATGGATATCAAGGAACAACTGTATAAACATCATGCATAATCATAAACTCAGGAGGAGAGTAGAAAAAAAGGAGCAGAAAAATATATTGGAAAAACAATGGCCAAGAATTCCCTGAATCTTCAAAATATCAATCTGAACATCAGAGAAACTCAATTGGCTCAAATCTGTTAAGGATATGTAAACTCAGAAACCATATATAGGCATATCACAGGCTGTGCTCCAGGCTTAGAATAGCTTTGGTAGCACAATTTCCTAAAATGTCTAATAAATATTTTTCAAACAGTTCTGTATGCCAATAACCACTCTCTGACTTTTTTTTTTCCTGAAGACTAACTTACTTCTATTTTTTGTATGTGTAAAACACACTGCTTCATCGGATGGAAACTATCTCGAGTCCACTTAAGTGAATGATAGGTTTGAATGGAAAATATCACCCTTAAATCTAATCTTGTTGTCAGACTAGCTGCCATTTCCTGGCACTTCTTAATGGAGGAAGCGAATGAAAAAAACCAGAGCCATATACACTCTTATTTAGATGCTCATAAACAGTTGGACTTTTTAAACCTTTCTGTATACAAGTCAATTTATATTATAGTCCATGGGCCCAGAGACTATTCTTTAACAGTACTGAATTCTCTTTTATTCTGCTTGATGTGGGGCAATTCTTGCCTGAACTCATTGCTTAAAAAACAAAACAAAACAAATAAACAAACAAACAAAAAACACAATATCTTGATACAAACAGCCAGGAATGGCCTATATACATTGCATTCTGGTCTTGTTGAGCCCCTTCATGCTGAGCTCCAGGTTCTGTCAGCACATAATTTTGCTTCCAAGATATCATCAGAGGCAAGAATTTTATGAAGTGTTTTACCACAGCATATGAAAATAATCAGCTTTGCAGCACGCAATTGTTTCCTTTCCATGTGCTGCCAGAATACTAAGAAAACATTAAATATTGGAGAGTTTCTGCTGTAGCATCACCCACTTCTAATACACTCTGCTCCTCAGGGAGTAGTCCAGGTAGCAGAAATGGCACTAAGTGCTTCACGCAGAAAGGGGTTTAATACAGGCAACTAGATGCTTACAAAATCCTCTGAGGGGAGAAAGAACAACTTCTTGATTGAGTGTTCTGGAATTACGGCCAGAATAAAGCTGAAATGATACACTCTGGGCGGATCCCACTGAGGCCAACACAGCATATACGCTTTAAAATGCAGCACAATGGTCCGTAACATCAGAACGGGTGAAGAACCAAGGTCTAGTACAGCAAGCTAGAGATTGGAAAGTTTAAATTCGGACAAAGAAGCATTGCCGCGACCAGGGCTTCTCTGCGCACAGAGCCAAAGACACTGGGACGCTATTGCAAAAGTTGCAATTTACCAACTCAGCTTTACAGACCAACAGACCAAAGATACTTCTAAACAACATTGGTCACACCTTCCAGCGGTCACATGGATGTATTCAAGTGGAAAACCCACTCCACACCGAATCCTGGCTGCGAAGAGTCTCAGAGGTACAATGGTAAGCCTTCTGAGCTTTCTAAATACACAGTTTAGGAGGTTAATCCACAAGTTCTACCATAGCTCCTAATGTGAATGATTTCAAAACTAAGTTTTCTTACATTACTAAAGCAGCAACAGAGACCTAGGAGCCAGTAAACACTTCCAATTAGATCATACTTTTTTGCTGTTGCTCTTGGAATTGAGTAAGGTAACAAGGAGGAGAAAGGAACACAATGAGAAAACTCTCCTGTGTTGCCCTTGTCTGTGGCACCTAGCCTTGTCTGATCCCAAGAAATGGGTTCTGTTAAATTTTGTAGACACCTTCAGGACTTCTAAAGTTTTCTCCTAGCTCTTGACTTAGTTGTTGGAATTAGAACTGAGCTGTATTACCCTTTCGGCGGTCTTTCCCCTACAACATTTGGTGGAGGGAGCCAGTGTGTTGGTCAGTTTGTTGAGGTCAGTAGACTTTTTGGTTATTTCTTTATATAAAGACTTAAATATAAAGGCTTTATTTTTTTTTGAGACAGGGTCTTGCTCTGTAGCCCACCTGGTCCTAAACTCACTGTGTAGCTGCATCTGGCCTTGAACTCATGGCAGTCCTCCTGCTTCAGACTCCTGAGTGCTGGGATTACAGGTGTGCGCCACCAAGTTCTGCTTTATGTGGTGCTGGGGAATCGAACTCAGGGCCTTGTGTTTGCAAAGCAAGTATTTTAACTGCCATGCCATTCCTCCAGCTGAAGGCTTTAATTATGAAGTTGGGAGGGTCCGTAGAGAACCATGAGGTATCCCAAAGGAACCAACTCCAGGCAACAGCTATCATCACTAGGGCCGAGGAAACACGGGGAAGGGATTGAATTTCTAAATTTGGAGACTGAAGGAAAGGATGGCACGGAGACGAAACTCAGACGCCTCCTGGGGTGGGGCTGCGTGACTGCCACTGTTGGCCCTGAGTTTGAACAGGGACTCTGAACAGTGGCACTCCCAGGCGGAAGCTAATACTGTGGGGGCGGCGGGACGTGGGGTGGGGGGGATCAGCTTTGTTCTGTAAGTGTTGGAATAACTGCGTTCTGGGCTTAGTGGCTGTGATGAAAAGCGTCTGTTGACATGTGAGGAACTGCTGCAGCCACTCGCAGGAGCGAGAGCAGAGCGAGCGCCCACAGGAGCCGAAGGGAACCGGGCAAGGTTCTTTCTTGTAGATCCCGGGAGTCTCCCTCGACTGTTGCATACCCGCAGCACTTTTTAATTTCCCAAATGCTTTTTTTGTTTTCAATATTTATTAAAAATTAGCCTAAATACAATAAATGAAACACATATTGTAGACATTTTTACCACAATAAGGGAGCAGAATTGGTACTGACCCATTTTCAGCACCTGTTTTTGGTTCTTAGAAATTAATAGGATTTACTTTTGAAGTGATTTCAGTATGATCCTTACCCTTGAATATTTCTATGTTGTAGAAAACATATACATTAAGAGGAATTTATATATGTGTGTTGCTCCATCTACTTTTAGCCATTTATGAATTTTTTGCTCAGTTTTAGATTTCAATCTTGGGTTTTTTTCTCCCATTTTATTGATATGTATAGGTGCAATACATAATGTTTACATTGTTGATCTTGAGTATTTTGTGCATATATATACACTGTCTTTTTTACTGTTCCTATGGTTTATTTATTTATTTATTTTTTGCTAAGAATCATTCTGACATCTATCAGTTCCCGCGCTAGAAGTGGCCAAGTCCCATTACACCAAGTACAGGTACAGGGGGGCTGGAGACATAGCACTGCAGTTAGAGTGCTTGCTAGCAAGTGCAAGGCTCTGAGTTCGATTCTCCAGCACTGTGTAAACCAGGCATGGTGGTGCACGCCTGTAATCCCAGCACTCAGGAGGCTGAGGCAGGAGGATTGCCAGGAATTCAAGGCCATCATGGGCTACATAGTGAGTTCAGGACCAGTCTGGACTGAGACCCTGTCTCAAAAGTAAAATAAATTAAAATAAAATAAAGGGTGTAGTTATAGAACAGTGGGTTTGAAGACTAAGGACAGTAACATAGTAACTCATCCATCAAATAATTCTGGTTCACTATCCTTATGCAATCACAAACCCAGAGTCTGAAAAATAATGCTTAATGCCACAGGTAAGATTCCATAGGAAGAATAATAATACTAAATGAATGAGAGGGGTTTGGTTCTGTTGTGTACAATTCCTTAGTCACAACTATAGATATGATTAGAATAAACAAAGACATTGGCCACCAATCCTTAACTTTGGGAATTGTTTAGGTAGCATATTGGCTGTCTGTCCAGTTGCTGAGGCACAATATTTCGTACCCACGCTGCGGAGGCTAAGAGGTTTAACCTGGCTCATGGTTTCTGAGGCTTCAGTCCATGGTCAGCTGGATCCAAGGCAGGAGCATCATGGGGAAAAGGTGTGGTGAAGCGAACATGCTTAGCTCCTGGTGGCCAGGAAGCAGACACGGAAACAATGAGAGAAGATGGGAAGAGGGACCAGATGTAGTACCCAGGGTCACTTCTTTCAGACCCGCCCAGACACATCCAGAAGTGTGTTTTGCCAGTCCGTTCTGTGGTTCCAAAGCCAACCAGAGAGTTGCCATGAGTTCAAAGCCATCATGGGCCTTGACACAAAGGAGCTTACCCACAGGTAGGTATGCTAGTGTTGTCCTTCTGCTTCTCTTCTAACACTCTTAGGTGCACATTCCCCTTTTCTGATGTATTTCTTTTATTGATAGATTCATTAATAAATGTAACAATTGTTTAGTGGTGTAACAATCTGTTTTTTTATAGCATTGGCTCTCTTTGCTAAACAGAATCTTTCTAGAAAGTGATTAGACAGCAATGTGATCGAGAGGAGTGTTTCTCAAGTTCTCAATGGTGACATCAATTTTGTGCTTCATATAACTCATACCAACACTTCTAAAAAAATAAAATGACAATTCATTAGCTAAGAAAGCAGAGTGGTTTAAAAAAGCATGTAGGGGCTGGAGGGATGGCACAGCAGTTAAAGTGCAAGCTCAAGGCCCTGCACCACATAAAGCCAAGCATAGTGACACATGCCACATGCCTGTAATTCTAGCTCTTGGGAGGCTGAGGCAGGAGGATTGCCTTTAGTCCAAGACTATTCTGTGCTACATAGTGAGTTCAGAACCAGCCTGGGCTATAGAGTAAGACCCTGTCTCAAAAATAAATAAACAATGTGTGTAAAGTCAAACCAACATTTTATTACCTATATTAGATTCAACAGTCACAAAGTTACATGTCAATAAATGTAATCTATATGAACACACAATAGGAATAAGGAATAAATCTATATTTTTAGTTTCATTTTCTGGCTGTATTACCCTAGAGTTTCCAGTTAAAAGTTGAATAGAAATTGTAAGAAGTAGCTTATTTGGTTTTATCCTTATAGTAGGAGAAAGTATTCGGCCTTCTACCTTTAAATACACTAGATATTGATGTGTAGCAACTGTTCCCACCCGCCTGGAGCAGCAGGGAGGCTCATGAGACTCAGGGATGCACACTGTTGGAACGTTCTGCTGGAGCCCTGAGGGATGGGAGCCCCACCCACCCCTGAGGTGGTTAGGCGGACCCACAAGTGTGGCTCTTGGGGTGTGCTCCTGTCTTCTTGGGGCCGCTGCGCCTCAGGTATCTCAGGGTGCTGAGGTCAAAGGCAGAAAAAGAACCCAAGAGGAAGTATGCAATTTCTGTGAGTTATCACCTTTACTGGGGTGGACTTTTTGGTGATGAAACTGACTCTGAGTCATAGTGTTCCCGTAAGTAATCCCTCATCCACATTCCTGTAAGAAATCCCAGTGAACTCTCTGGTTCAACAAGTCGGTCTTTAGTGTAATGGTTACTTTGTCTGTTGGTTGTGCCATATCAGGGATGAACAAATGTTTGTTCAGGTTTCCCCAGGAAAAGTCTCAGGCAATGTTTGTGTGAGGTTTTGTTAAATACCCTTTGTCAGGTTGAAAGTTCTGTTTTATTTCTAGTGTATAATATAAAAGATTTTTAAAGGAAAAAAGAACTTTATCATGTTTTTCTCTACCAATTGAAATGCTCATGCTTTTGTTCTCATTCTATTAGCAGAGCTTATTACATTAGTAAATTATCCAATATTAAAACATTTTCTGGGTTAAATCTTATAAGGCTATGGTACATAATTCTTTTCGATAATCCCTCATTTGAGATTTTTGTGCCTGAATCCATGACTGACTGACACTGATCTATAGTTTTCTTGCAGTATTTGTGCTTATCAGGGTATCACTGTCCTTGTGAGTTGGGAAATAGTCCTTCTTGCTAGAAATTTGTATGTGTAATCTAAATTGCCTAATTTTCATAATTTGTTTGTAATAATTCCTTTTATCTTTTTTTTCCTGTAGGATTGGCAGTGGTAATCATACCCTTCCCCCCTTTTTCTTCAGTACTGGGAACTGAATCCAAAGCCTTCACTTTGAATTATACTCTCTGCTCTTTATATTTTTTATTTTGAGGTGGAGTCCCTATATTTTCCAAGCTGAACTTGAGCTTGAAAGCCTCCTACCTCAGCCTCTTAAAATGCTGCGATTACCAGCATATATTACCACATGCAGCTCATGTCCCTTTCTTTTTCCCTTATTCTTTAGTAATTAATGTCTTTTTTTAATACTCAGTTTATTCGAAAGGTTTACAATCTGGTTGTTCCAATCTGGTTGTTAATATATATTTTATATATTAACATCTATTGATTGTTACAAACTATTGAGGTTTCATGTAATATTCTCATACACGTGTATGTACATCATAACTGTATCTTGCACTTTCCTTTGACATCCTTTCCATCCTTACCATCCCTTATTCTCTTTCTCTACTATTATGCCATCTCCCCCTACCCTACCCGACATATTAAGGAGAACAAACAACACTTGTCTTTTTGAGTCTGGCTTTTTTCACCTACCATGGTGATTTTGGTTCATCCATACTCCCTCAAATAACACAATCTCCTCTTTGTTTATGGCTGGATAATGATCTATTCGATATATACACTGCATTTTCTTTATCCGTTTACCCATTGATAGGTACATAGGCTGGTTCTATATCTCAACCCTTTCGGGTTGTGCTTCAGAAACATGGGATGCAGGAATCTCCGTAGCGTGCTGACTTTAATCCTCCTGAACACATACCAACAAGTGATAAAATTGGGTCGTATGGTAGTTCTGGTTTTAGTTTTTTTTTGAGGGAAATTCCTAAGATTTCCACTGTGTCTTTAATTACTTACATACATGCCCAACAAATGTGTAGAGGGTTTCTTTTTCCTTGCATCCTTGTGATCATTAATGAGATTATGTCAAGTTGAGGCCCTTAGGAACCACACTCAGAGCTTATAGGTGTGTGTGAGTGATTTGTGGGCCAGCAAATGAGGGAAGAACCCACTCCAGATATGGAATGCCAACCGGGGGCTCGAACTGTTTAAAAGGAATGAAGAAAAAGAGATTGTTACAGCTTTTTCGTCTGGGAAAGCTCTCACCTTCACAATTGTCTATGAACTCCATTTGCTTGCTACATGCCACAGATACTCAGCACAGATTCGCTCCAGTCTCGACTTGCACCAGTTTACCCATCGCAGGTCTTCAGTCTCCAGTCTTTGCCACTGTTCTTTGAACAACTGTGATCCACAGCATACTCTCACTTGCTGTCCTGCAGTCCCAGACGTGTGTTCTACTTCATGGCTGAGCATCCATCCGACATTCCAGCTCTTGTATGTTCAGGCCGCCATCTTGGATTCTCTCTCTCCTCAGTATTGTAAACCTTCCAAATATGCCCCTTTTTCTTATAATTTCTGTCAGTTCTGACTCTTGTAGAACCCAAACTAACACAATCCTCTTTAGAATTCACTATTTCTTCTACTCTTGAGGATTGCCATGGGGTAAGACTGGTTGACTGGGGTAAGATGGAATCTCAATGTAGTTGTGACTTGTATTCCTTAACGGCTTAAAACATAGTGCATTTTTATATACTCATTAGCTATCTCTACTTTTGAGAAGTGTCTGTTCCATTCTTTTGCTCATTCATTGATTGGGCCATTTTTGTTTGTTTTTGAGTTCTTATATATTCTAGACACTAATTTGTCATGAAAGAAACTGGAAAAGATTTTTTCCCATTCCATAGGCAACTCTTCTCTGTTTGTTTCCTTTGCTGTGTAGAAGATTTTAAATTTGATGGAATCCTATTAGTTGGTTCTTGCTATTATTTTTTGTGCTATTGCTGCTTGTTCAGAAGTCTTTGGCAATGTTTATAGCTTTAATTTTTCCACTATTTTTTCTAGTAATTTTAGTTTTGGTGGTTATAGCTAGGTCTTTGATCTATTTTGAGTTGATTTTTGTATAGAATCAGAAATAGAAATGTAGTTCCAATTGTCTACATATGGATATCTGATTATCACAGAACCATTTGTTAAAGAGGCTGTCTTTTCTTCAAAATATGTTTTAGGGGCTGGAGGCATAGCTCAGTGATTAGAATGCTTGCCGAGGTGAGGCCCTGGCTTTGATCCCTCACCACCACATAATAGCTAGGTGTGATCGCACATGCCTGTAATGTCTGCACCCAGGAGCCTGAAGCAGAAGGATTGTCATGAGTTCTAGGCCAGCCTGGGCTACCCAGTGAGTTCAAGACCAGCCTGAACTACAGAGTAAGACCCTGTCTCAAAAACAAACAAAAACAAAAACAAAAAAGCGTTATTGTGGCTCCTTTGTAGATTTGGTTTCATCCCCTCTATTCTATTCCATTATTCCATTGGTCTACATACCTATTTTTGTGCTATAACTTTATTGTTTCAGTAGAATAACAATTCATTTTAACCATTGCTTTGCACAGGACACAGCTGCATTAATATTTGTACAGGAACATGCATTAATTTCTGTCACACAGGTATCAACAGACTGGTTCAGCTTAGATGATTTTCTTAATGTACGGATGGAATATCATGATAGATTTACTTGGATATTTATATGAAAAGCATGAGGTATGAGTATACCTATGTAAACAATATAGTTACAGTGTTATACATGTAAACTACAGGCTAGTATCTACTATTTTAATAATAGTTATTTTCTAAGTAAAATATTGTAAAATATAAAAATTCTAAACGAGAGCATGTTACTGAGGTGGAATTCAATGCACATACAGAAGCTCATATTACAACCAGGGAAAAATAAAGGAGTAAAAGATCAAAGTGGGCATTCGATGAGGAATGACAATTGCAATTTACAGCAACAAGCAAAAAGCTGTTTAATTCCAGTGTGAAAAATAATAGTTATAGTACTTAAGACAGTATTTAAGATTTACAGAATTTTCAACAACTTAGTTTAAAAAATCCACAAAATTAGTCACATGAAATAAGAATTAAATTACTAACAAAAACAATTTAAATTTTAACAAAATCTGATTTTGTAAGCTTGGCCAGATATAAAAGACATTGAGTCTTGCACATGCACAGCGCCCGCCGCCCCCCCCCCCCAAACACACACAAAGAATCTCATATGGAGAGAGAAAAAGAAATGAACATTTTAGATATAATTCAGACAACTATGAGAAAAACCTTTAAAAAACACCAAAAGTGAAAATTTCAATTACACCATCCAACAAGTTTGCTTATACATTACACATGAGTATATTTTTCTAATAGTACACTTCTAACAACATCAAAAGCAAAAATTGATTCAAAAATTGAAAATTTTCAAGTATTTCCTCTTTACTTTTGGGTAAATCTTGTGATATACTGCCTAAGAAAGACTTTGAATATGTACCATTTCAAAGAACATTTAAATTTAAACAAATGTTAATTTTTGTTCAAATGGCTTTAGAGCACAATTTGAAATCAGGTGTTGTATTGCCTCCAGCCTTGCTCTTTTGCATAGGATTGTTTTACCTGTCCTAGGTCTTTTGTATTTTTATATGAATTTTGTGATTTTTAAAAATTCTATAAAGAATATCATTGCAATTTTGGTGGAGATTGTGTTGAATTATGTGTTCATTACTTAGTCATTACCGGAACAGAATCACACTCACAACTTAAAGGAGGAAAGGTTGATTTCAGCTCACAGTTTCAGAAGGTTTCAGTCCATTCATAGGCAGCTGGCGATGGCAGAAGCTCCTGGCAGAGGCTGGAGAGTGAGCTGTTCACCACACGACAGACAGAGAGAAAGCCAAGTGAATAGGAGTTGGTGTCTGGAGACTAAGGCACAGATCGAGCTTTTGCGTGAAATGGCTATAACAGTATTTCTTCCTTGTTCCTTTATTTATTCAAGCTATCAGTTGGTCCCCCACAGCCAGGGTGAGTGCCCCTCCCTCACTTCCCAGCCTATGAGTCAATAACACACACCTGAAAACTATGCTCTGGGTGCCCTCTATCTAATCTTAACAAGCTGACACAATCCCTTCAGACCAAGCCCCAAGCATCCCCTCCAGCCAGCCTCCATAACCAGCAACACATGTTTCATAGCTGTTCCACAACATCCAGAGACATGAGGCTCTTGGGGCACACTCCAGATCCAAACCATAGTAATCTATAATTCACTTTTGGCAATATGTCCATTTTTAAAATGTTGTTACTTCTGCCGATCCTCAAACTTGGGAGGTCTTTTATCTTTTAGTGTCGTTAATTTCTTCCTTCAGTGTTTGTAATTTTCACAGTCGAGAACTTTTCCCTTCTTGGTTAGGTTAATTCTTATTTTTTTGAAGTTATTGTGAATGAAAATATTTTCCGGGTTACTCTCTCAGCTAATTTATTAATGGTGTACAGAAAAACTATTGATTTTCTAATGTCGATATTTTATAGTGCTACTTTCCTGAATTTATTTATCAGATACAAAAGTCAGATATTTGGGTATAGTCTTTGTAGTCTTTGAAGCAGTCCTCAAAGGCTGAGGATTATAGAATCTGCACATAAGGAAAATCTGCTTTCTTCTTTTCCAATTCTGGTCCTCTTTCATTTCTGTCTCTTACTTAATTGCTTTTTATGAAATTTCAGCTATATTAAAAAGAAGTAGTGAGAGTGGATATCTTTTCCTCATTCTGATTTTAAAGGAAACACTTTCAATTCTTCCTCCTTTCAATATAATGTTGGCAAAGGGTTTGTCATATACAGGTTTTATTATGTTGAAGAAGGATCCCTTCATATCTAGTTACTTTAGGGCTTTTAGTTTGAAGGAACATTGAGTTTGGCAAAGGCTTTTCTGCACCACTTAGATTACTATGTGATTTTTTATTATGAATGGTATTTATGTGTTGTAGTACATTCACTTATTTGCATATGTTGAGCAATCCTTGCACTCCTAAAGTAAAAATAATTTGATTTCAAATTTATTTATGAATTTTTTAACGCTTTTGAAATTTGTCTTCTAAATATTTTATTAAGAGTTTTTGCACTTACATTTATCAAGAATATTGGTGTACAGTTTTTTTATTATTATATCCTTTTTCACTTTTATTATCAAGGTGCTATTAGCCTTGTAGGATGAGTTAGTAAACATTGCTATCCTTTATTATGGAATAGTTTGAAAAGCGTTGGGATTAGTGTCTCTCTAAGAAACTGGTGAAATTCAGCAGCAAATACATCTGGTCTTGGCCTTTTCTCTGTTGGGACACATAATTGCTTCAATCTCTTTATTATTGATCCATTTAAGATTTTATATCATTGTGATACTTTTTTTAAACTTTTTTTCTCTTATTAGTTTGTATTTGTGATACATAACAATCAGCTTGAGAAATTGGCTGGTCAATTTTGGTAGGTCATAGATGTCTAGGATTTTTCCATTTCTTACACAGTCTCCATTTTATTGGATTATAGGTCTTCAAAATAGTTCCTCGTGATCATCTGGATTTCAGTGGTGTCAACAGTAGCTGCCATTTTTCATCCCTAATTGCACTGATTAGGATCTTGTCTTTCTTTGAGTTAGTCCAGCTAAGGATTTATCACCTTGTTTATCTCTTCACAAACCCGAACTCTTATTTCATTATTTTCAGCTCTGACATTTATTATTGTTTCTATTATTTTTCTTTCTCTGGTACTTTGACATACATCAGTCAGTTCTTTGTTTGAAGTCTCTCTGATTTTTTAATGTAGGCATTCAGAGCTATAACCTTTCCTTTTAGAACAGTTTTTATTGTGTTATATAGTTTTTGATATGTTGTTTCCAATTTTGAGTCCAGGGATTTTTTTTTAATATCCCCTTGCTTTCTTCAGGGATCTGCTGAGCATTCAAAAGTGAATTGTTCCATTTTCTTGTTTTTGGATCATTTCTGTAGTTTCTCTTGTTATGGATTTCTAATTTTATTATATTATGATCGAACATAATGCAAGAAATTATTTTAATATTTTGCATATGTGAAGAATTACCTTATGGCCTAGAATATGATCTATTTTGGAAAACATGTTCCATGATCTACTGAAGAAAAACGTGTACTCTACAATTGTTGGATGGAATGTTCTGTACACATCTGTTCAGTCCATTTTAAGTCCATTCTACCTGACCTGTGGTTTAGTGTAACTCTGATGCTTCTTTGTTGGTTTTTGGTCCAGATGAATATATCTACTGGTAAAAGTGCAGCATTGAATCCAACAGTATTATTGTATTGAGATGTATGTGTTGTTTTATGTTGCATAGTATTTATTTTATAAAATTGGGTGTACCAATGTTCAGAAATATATATTAACAATTATTATATCTTCTTTGTAAATTGCTCCCTTTCCTAATAAATAGTGGCTTTCCTGTTTCTTCTAATTTTATTTTAAAGTTAGCTTTATTGTATAGCTACTCCTGTTTTCAGATTCAGTTTTTATGGAATACCATTTTCTATATTTTCCTTTCAGTCTGGTTAGTCTTTGCTGGGAAGATGTGTTTCTTGCAGGCAATAGAGTCGGTATTATGTTTTAATCCAGTATTTCAGAATTAAAATTGTAGAATTGAGATCACTTACATTCAGAGTCATCATGGAAAGATATATATTAATTCCTGTCGTTCTGTTGTTTTTATAATGTTTGATTTTTCCCCCAGTTCTTATTGGCTTATCTACTCTTTCTCTTCTGTGTGTAGGAGCTTGTTAAGTATCATTGTGATCTTGGCTTAGTGGTCATGAATTCCTTTACTTTATGCTTATCTTGGAAAGTCTTTGTTTCTCCTTCAATTCTAAAAGATAGTTTTGCTAGATGTAGTCATTTGGGCTGTCAGTGAAAGTTTTTTCAGAACATAAATACATTCTTCCATGCCCACCTGGCCTTTAGACTTATTGCCCAGAATTTTTCAGTATTCTGATGGGCGTGCCTCTAGCCATGACTTGGCATTTCTGTCTTGTACTCTTTAATATTCTTCCCTTGCTCTGTACTCTCGGTGTTTTGACCATACCATGACACAAGGAAGTTCTTTCCTGGCCATGGCTGTTTGGGATTCTAAATGCTTTCTATGGCTGAACACCCATATCTTTCCCACAATTTGGGAAATTTTTCACTATTATTTCATTAAATGGATTATTATGCCTTTATTCTGAACCTTGGCACCCTCTTCTACACTGAAAGTATGTAAGTTTAATCTTTTAATCACCTCCCAGGGTTCTTGGACATTTGGTTCATATTTCTTACTTCTTTTATTTATTTACTCTGAATGTGGTAATTCATTAAAATGTTTTCAATCCCTGAAATTCTCTCTTCTGTTTGAAATGGTCTATTAGTGAGGTTTTTCACTGAGTTTTTTCATTTGACTTACTGAAGTATTCATCTCCAAGACTTCTGTTCAGTACCTCATGGTTTTTCTCTGCTGCGTTGCCCCTTTATATTTGGCATTATCTTTCCTAATTTATTTGAGTTCTCTTTGAAGTCACTGGCAATTGTGCAAATCATTCTTTTAAATGTATTTCAATATCTTTGCATTCAGTTACTGATGATTTATGGGCCTTTGGAGGAGTCAGGATGTTGTATTTTTTCATATTTCTTGTGCTTCTATGTTTTGGTTTGTGCATCTGTTAGAATGAATGTCTCTTCCACTTTTATTAGAATGGTTTTTTTTTTTTTAGCAATCAGCCTTCTTTTGAAGAGTTGACCCGACAATACCACTCAGAGAAGAGAAAATAAATGGCAAAGTGATGACAACACAAAGAATGACACTGAAATACAGTAAAAGCCAATTAATAGCAATATTTGCACCACCATCAATAATAGAAAATAGAGCAGCAATAATAATATAGAACAAAATACAAAACTAAAAATTAATACAAGTTAAAGTAATAAAAATTAAGAAGTTGGGGAAAGGGAAAATGGAAGAAAGGACAATATTTTAAAAAGAAAAGGGAAGATTTCTGAAGACGATGCTATACTAAGCATCACTCACAGGACACTCCAAGGTTACCAGCCAGGTTCTACAAGAAATTGGAGATGGGGAGCAAAAGAGAAATGCAGCCACGAGAAGAAAGTAGACTCCAAGAGACAGTTCATAGCTAGTGATCCTTGGAAGAAAAAAACCCCAGGGGTCCCTCCAAGCCCAGGCCCTGCTCCTAGCCCAGCAACGTAAATTCACCATTTTGGGGAAGGGCCCGAACTCATGGGAGAGAAGTTCAAGGAAGAAATCCACTGGGGGAAAAAAATCAAGAACCCCACTCACCACATTCTGTCAGTGAAAGCAACAAATGCATGAGAACATGAGATTCTGCACTAGAGCAGTGAGCACAAGCCACCAAGGCCTGGGCCGGGCTGGCCCCAACACAACAAGAAATCAGGAAAGGCTATAAGAGCCACCACCTCTGGAACCCACGTGAGAGGGAAATCTGCAAGCGGATGGGCATTCCCACTGATGGCGAAATGTCAGAATCACATAGAATCAGCATCCAACACCCAGCTAGTCCCAAGAGTCCCACCTCCCCAAGCTGAGCTCACCCGTCCCGCACCCATCTCCCCAGCTCCCCTCCCTGCCAGCAGACAGTCCCAGTGGCTGAGTCTCTGCTGAGTAGGTGAGCAGGTCAAGGCTAAAACCTGCCCTGAGGGTTGGCAAGAAACAGAGCTGAGCAGTTCAAAAGCCTGGCGTGAGAGAAGCAGCAGGGGCGAGGAAACTGGGAGCAGGTGGCTGGTACTTGGACATAGGATCATCCATATCAATGAGCAGCATCCACCCCCAAACATGTATGCTCCACTGGTAGGCCCAGACTAAGAGCACCCTGCAAAGGCAAAATAGTGTAAAATAGAACAGACAATCTGGACGACTGTAGGCAGCATCAAGAGTGGGGAATCTGTGAGGAGCGACCAGGGTGGGCACAGCAGTGTCCTGGGCACAGGCAGAAGGACCCACACCACCCAAGCCTGGGGGACAGTGGTCAGTGCCCAGACTTGCTGCCTCACACACAGCTGAGGATGTGCTGTTCAGCACTTGCCCATGCCAGCCTCTTCTCCTGTAGGAGGCAAGCTCTGGGGACAGGATGGCAAGAGAGAGAGAAGGGGCCAGACAGCCAGATTTCACCACATGGACTGAGCACACTGGACCTTGGCTGCAAGGAAGGACCAGACCTGAATGGCCACGGGTGTTTCCACTGAGAGAAGAGTTTGGCAAAAGAAGACACCCCACCAACACACGGAGGTGAGGAGAGGACGAGAATCCTGACCAACATTGCACCACTGTCCCAACTGTCATCAGATTCTGTGTATGGTACCGAGTCAAATAGGCAGAGAACAAATGCCTTACTAACCATGTCAAAAGAAGCCCAAAGTGTGCTCATGGTCAGAGGTGAGATTGAGTTTTGGCTTGGAGGGAAATTTGCCTTTTAGTTTTTATGGGTGAAACGTTTGATTTTTTTGATTTGTTTTTGTTTGGCTTTGGTGGTTTTCCCTCTTCATTTCACTTCTCTCCTTCTCATCCTTTTCTGTTTCCTCCTCTCCTTTCTTCCTTCCTCTCCTACTGGGGCTTCTCTCAGCTGGCAAATATAAGTGTTTGTGTGTGTAAGGTAGAGAACCAGTGCCAAGTGAACTTCAAGTCAAAAGGAGCCATTGATGGTCTCGGTAGGGTAGCCCTCACAGAGAAACTTCTACAGAAGACTCAAGCACAACTTTCTACCAGTACAAAAACTAGTTCTGACTCTAAAACATCACTCAAGTCTCAATTATACATTCTCCCCTTCCCGCTCTGTCCCCCACATCCACAAATAACCTCTCAGCCCCTTCCCCACTACATTCCAGACACGAAGAGGGCAACTCTACAATCGAATCTGATACGTTAGTTGCATCGGTGCTTTTCTCTCTCTTTTCTCAGAACCACTTTCTGTCCATTCTTAATCCATGCTTCTCTTTATAGCTTTTATGTTTCAGCTTGCTGTCATTTACACTAATCCACTGATGCTTGGAATTAATTGGATAAAACAAATCATTACAATAAATTTTAAACCATGTGATTATCAGGTGTTAGAATCATAAAAAGCTAAGATAATGGATAATTGCTCTCCATTTGCAAAGTAGTTTCTGGGACTAACTCTAGAAATCTGAGTACTTGCAGGAGAGACATAAACCTTAAGAATTAACCAAATAAAAGTATATCCACAGGGTGATGTACAATAACAACAGTAGCCCAGAGAGCTTTTACCGTAGTTGATCTTTAATCTTCACCACGAAAGCAGCAGTAACGTGAGAAAACAACACATGATGGTCCCCAAGTCTTCTAACTCACAAAAAACTAATCAAGTGAGTCAGAAGAGGAAATAAACATCCAAATTCTCAACAGCCAATTGATCAAATTATACAAGAAGTTAAAGACAAAGACAAACTATAACTTTCTCAAGATGTTTAATAAGTTTAAAGAGCATATAACTAAACACACGATCAATTGAAGTAATAGTTAATTGAGCTGGACAATACAGTCCAAGATGTGAATGACCAATTCACTAAAGAATTAAAAAATATAAAAAGATACCAAGTAGAATTCTAGGTCATGAAAACCTCAATGGAGAGTATATGAAGGTAGAACCTCAAAAGTTGAAGACAAGGTTAAAGTCATGGATCATATTCTCAAGAATACTATAAAATCAGTATATCACCTGGATCCCACAATTGTTGGTGATTTTTTTAAAAAAGCTTAGAATCACAAGACTAAAGAAAAAATCTGTAGGATACGCTAAAGGCATGAAAATTTACCAGAATCATAGCAGAAAAATTCCCATATATTGTAAAAGAAGTGGATGTCCAGGCAAGTGAGGCATACTGAACACCAACCGGATAGGCCAAAACAGAAACTCCCCAAGACACATTGCAATAGAAGTGTAGATACTCATCATGAAGAAAGAATGCTAAAAGCTGTCAGAGAAAACACAGCAAGTAACTTACAAAGGCAAATCTACCAGAACAACAGCAGATTTCTCCACAAAAACCCTGAAGGCCAAAAGAGATTGGACTGCAGTCTACCAAGCCCTAAAGAAAATTGGTCAGCCAAGACTCATATCCTGCAAAATTATCCTTTAAAATTGACAGAGAGCTCGGAAGCCTAAAATGTAGTGGAGAGGTCTCCTTGGCTGCTCAGTTTGGGGTTGTAGCAGAATCCCAGGACCTGAGGTAAGGCCAGAAGTGGAATCTCAAGGTCGTTCTAACCAGAGAAACTCCTCAGTAAGAAACAGTACATGCCAAATTGAGAGCCTGGCACCCACTTCCAGCCAGCTGGAGCTGGGCCCACAGCACAGGGCAGAGAATGGTGTGGTACAGGCAGAATGCTCTGGTCCTCCTCCAGCTGGCTTCCTGCCATTGTGGGAGTCTTGGAACTGGGT